>QEPC01008366.1:2081423-2164483 GCA_003113815.1 Sphenodon punctatus | reverse complement strand
GGGTTTATACAT
The DNA here is from genome assembly GCA_003113815.1 of Sphenodon punctatus. Classification (NCBI taxonomy): domain Eukaryota; kingdom Metazoa; phylum Chordata; class Lepidosauria; order Sphenodontia; family Sphenodontidae; genus Sphenodon; species Sphenodon punctatus. Next base: position 2,164,471 of record QEPC01008366.1, on the reverse strand, counting down.
TATTTATTTTAAGCTTGATGTGCATGTAGACTCTGTTTTTTCTTCCATCCAGTGTTAACCCTGGGAACTCCTTGCTGCTATGTTGTGCCAGTGTTTTGCCGGTGTTTTCTGTGTTTCCCTGTGTGTGGGGTTTATACATTATTTATTTTAAGCTTGATGTGCATGTAGACTCTGTTTTTTCTTCCATCCAGTGTTAACCCTGGGAACTCCTTGCTGCTATGTTGTGCCAGTGTTTTGCCGGTGTTTTCTGTGTTTCCCTGTGTTTTGGGTTTATACATTATTTATTTTAAGCTTGATGTGCATGTAGACTGTGTTTTCTTCCATCTGATGTTAACCCTGGGAACTTCTTGCTGCTGGGTTATGCCCTGACTCCGCCTACCGTTGCCCTGGCTCCGCCCACCGGCTCGCCTTACTGCCCCTCAAAACTCACCAGCCGCCCCTGTGACTGGGTTCCTGTTTCTCCGTCTCGACACAGTCTCCCCTTCCTTGCCTGTAAGCCCCTCAGGGCAGAGACCTGTCTTGACCATGACTTTCCAACACCAGGCACATTGTAGGTGCAGCATAAATAATAGTGATTAATGGCAGCTAGGCAAAGCAAAGGAGGGTTGTGTGTGTGTGTGTGTGTTTCTGGTTTTTTTAATTTTTGTTTTGCTGCTTAAGATTTCAGAGTGCCTGAGTGTATACAGTGTGTCCCTCATGAGAGTTTGATATGGACTAGTTTTCATTAGCATCCGTTGAAAGGTTAGTGGGATGATTCTCTTTGAATAAGGAGAGTAGCCTAGGCTGAATTTCTCTACCTTTGCATCCCCTTGAAACTAACCCAGCTCCTCTCTCTATCTAAAGACAGTTGGAAAGTGGTAACCCTGTATTTGTTACAATAATGCCTATTTGCCCTTGTTTCCTTGCAGAAGTTTGGACTTGTTGACCTCCCTAGTTGAAATCCCTGGGTGGGGAGGAGAGGGACAGGAAGAGGTGTCTTTTTTGTTCAGTAACATAGTCAGCCTTTATCTTTCAGTTGTGGTGGTAAAGTTAGCTTTGAGCGCAAACTGTGGCTGGTTTGTATGGGTGGTGACTACACTTGCAGCACCTGGTTCTAAGAAAGCCAGCACACAATCTGAAGATCTCTTCTTTGGAGATACTCTCTGTGTTTAGTATACAAATGTCTTTGGGCTGTTTTTTTGAAAAGAAGTTCTGAGGCTAAAGCAATCAATCACAGTCGTGTGATCTGGCATCAGAGAGGGCTTTTTAATGTGGTAATTGGCTGGCCATGAGTTTGTGCTTTAGGGGTGTGCGAGTGAACGTCGATTGTGTACTTCGGAAGCTGTGTTGAGAATCCAACATTTGTGACACAAACCTCATGATACACCCGCTCCCCCCTTCCAGGGACCATGTGATATGGCTTCTTTCACGGCAAATGACTTGACTGTGAAACAAAATTTTGTCTGATCATCATAGAGTTTGGCCAAAAGCAGACAACCAATTCAGTGTCAACATGAGAGTTTGGTAACGGGCCCCTTCCATGTTACTAAGTGTGACACTCAAAGTGTCTCCTTATGGCATGTTTGTTGGGAATATGTGAATATTTGCAGGAGCTCCTCGCCATTCTAATGGGTTTAGGAACATTTTCTCTTCCTTTAAGCTTAATTTACAGGCAAACTTTTTTCTTTTTTTGAGTAAGAAATTGAGCAGGATCCAATTGGAAATAGAAGAGGAGCAGAGAAGAAAATGGCATGAGAAGAAAATGAAGGCAAAGTCCTTGCTTTCAAGGCAAAATGGCAGCATAAATGTCCAAGTTTAGAATCTAGAACATACGCACTAGACTGGGTCAGACCAATGCTCCATATAGCCCAGTACCTTGTCTCTGTCAGTGGCCAGTGAGCATACAAGAACAGGACAGCTATGAAGTGATACTTTTCCTGCATTTCCAGCTTTAGGAACACCCTGAAGTAATAGCCATTGATGGACCTGTCTTCCCTTGAATTTGTCTCATGACTTTTTGAACATAGTTTTTACTACCGTCCTTCACAACTTACTATAGTAACTACTTTCATGGGTGAATTGAGTTCTGTATGGGGAAAATACTTCCTGTTAATTTCATTGGGTTTCGCTTTGTTTGGTCTGCTGGGGTGTGGGAGGCCTTGCAGGATGGGGGCCCAAGGGTTGAGGCCAATAGGCAGGAACAATACCGGAGTCTGGAGGCAATGCCTGGGCAGTACCCAGAGGGTCAGTCAGATGAGGAAGGACAGGGCAAACAAGCTGGAATTTGGAACTGATGCAGGGGTTGATATTACTGGAAAGGGAGTCTAGATGGTCAGACAGAAGTGATGCTGAAAATGAGGCTGGAGGAAGACTGGGTAGGTGTATGATTGCTGTGAAAAAGGCAAGCTGGCATGTGTTGAGTTGCTCAGCCATCTGGGAGCATGGGTGACCAATGGGAAGGCAGGTAGCTGAGCTTCCAGAGAACGCTGAGACTGGGCTGACTTAGAGCGAGGCACTGCTCAGATGGAAGGGCTGCAGGGCCAGCACAAGTAGGTCATAAGGAATCACCCTTAATTCCTGTATTAGGCTAAATACAGGAATTGATCCGGAACTTGATCCTGGATGAGGCTGTGGGGCTGCGGACCATGCATGCATTACGGAGACCTGGCTGGACGAGGAGACAGGACCAGTTTTTGCGGACCTCGTTCCGGCCGGGTATGCCGTGCAGCACCAGCTCCGCACGGGGGGCCAAGGGGGAGGTGTAGCTATTGTTTTTAGAGAGGGATGGCCAGTTAGGAGTATCCAGTCCGGGAGATTCCCGGTATTGAAGCCCTCCATGTGGTGTTTGATTTAGCTGGGGGCAAGCTTGGGGTGCTGCTGGTATACAGGACCCCTTCCTGTCCAGTAGCATCCCTTGCCGTTCTAGCAGAGCTGGCCTTGGAGGTGGCGCTGAACTCCTCCAGGACTTTGGTCCTGGGGGACTTCAACGCCTGTGCCANGATCTCTTAGTTGGTAGAAAGCAAAGTCTTTCCTCTCAGTCCATAGTTCCAGCAGTCTCCTTGCTGGCATGCAAGGTGCAGATGAGTTCTCTCCAAGAGCTGTCTCTTATACACATCTAGATGTGTATAAGAGACAGCCTTGGAGGTGGCGCTGAACTCCTCCAGGACTTTGGTCCTGGGGGACTTCAACGCCTGTGCCAACGCCAGCCTTGTAGGAGCGGAGAGTGAGTTCATGGTCACCATGGCAACCATGGACTTGTCCCAAGTGGTTAACTGCCCGACCCATGTTGAGGGGCATATTCTCGACTTGATCTTTTGTTCTGGCCTTGAGGTGGGTGATCTGTTAGTGGGGGATGTGAGGGTTACGCCCTTGTCATGGACTGATCATTATCTCCTGCAGGCCAGTCTCTCAGCACACCTCCTCCAGAAGGGGAATGGACCAGTTAGGTTGGTCCACCCTCGGAGGCTGATGGAACCGCAGCGGTTCCAGAGGGTGGCCAGTCTGTCGATGAGCTTGTCCGGCATTGGAACATCTGGCTGGAGGGGGCAATTGACAGAGTGGCTCTGAGATGTCTTCTCCTTCTGTCTCGTCACTGCAGGGCCCCTTGGTTTACTGAGGGGCTGCGATGTATGAAACAGGTAGGTAGGAGGCAAGAGTGACGCTGGCGTCAGACTCGTTCTGAATCTGACCGACTTCTCTATAGGACCCATTTGCGGTCCTATGTTGAGGCAGTGAGGACAGCAAAGAAGGAGTTGTTTGCTGCCCTCATAGCGTCTGCGAAGTCGCATCCAGTGGAGCTGTTCCGGGTGGTGCAGGGGCTGGTCGGTCCAGCCCCCCTCCACCTGGATAGGGACTTGTCCCAGGCCTGCTGTGAGGTGCTTGCCACCTACTTTGCAGACAAGATCACTCAGATACAGAGTAACTTTGACACTGGATTGGAAGCAGTAGGCGAGGAGCATGAGGTTATGGAGGCGCCGTCTGGTCGATCTTTCTGGGATGAGTTTCAGGAAGTGACGCCAACCAATGCGGTGAATGTCCTGGAGTCTGTTAGATCCACTAGCTGTGAACTAGATCTGTGCCCGTCCTGGTTGGTGAAAGCCTCCAGGGAGACTTTGGGGACGGTGCTGGTGAGGGTAGTGAAAGCGTCCCTTCAGCAGGGGAGGCTGTCACCCAGTCTCAAGGAGGCTGTGGTGCGCCCCCTTCTGAAGAAGCCATCTTTGGATATGGACGCACTTGCCAGCTACTGACCTGTCTCTAATCTTCCTTTTTTAGGGAAGGTTATTGAATGGGCAGTGGCACTGCAGCTCCAGGCGCATTTGGATAACATTGGTTTCCTTAACCCTTTTCAATCTGGGTTCCGCCCCGGCTATGCTACTGAGACAGCGTTGGTGGCTTTGGTGGACAATCTCCACCGGAAGAGGGATGCAGGATGTTCGACATTTCTGATCCTGCTAGATCTCTCAGCCACTTTTGACACCGTGGACCATGGGTTGCTGTTGAGACGGTTGCGAGACCTGGGGGATCTTGACGGGACTGTCCTTGGGTAGTTCCGCTCATTCCTCTCAGGGAGAAGCCAGCGGGTGGTGCTGGGGGTTGAAACATCGAGCCCCTAGGTCTTATCCTGTGGCGTTCCGCAAGGTTCAGTCTTGTCTACATTATTGTTTAATGTTGTATATGCAGCCCCTGGGGGAGATCGTGAGTGGGTTCAGGGTGTGATGTCACCAATATGCTCCTGATACTCAGCTGTACCTCTTGTTTTCAACCGACCCAGGTCTTGCGGTCTCATTGCTTTCCCAGTGTTTGGAGGCCGTGGCGGATTGGATGAGGCAGAGCAGACTGAGACTAAATCCCGATAAGACGGAGGTGATGGTGGTGGAGAAGGTGGGGGAGGTTCTGGCCCCCCTTGTGGGGGGTGGGGTCCGTCGTCCTATCGCCCAGCAAGTTCGGAGTCTGGGGGTGGTGTTGGACTCAGGTCTCCGTCTGGAACGGCAGGTGGAGGCGGTGGCTAAGACCACCTTCCACCAGCTGTATCTGGTACGGAGGCTGTGTTCATACATTTCCAGGCCCGACCTGGCCACCCTTATCCATGCCTTCATCACCTCGAGGCTGGACTACTGCAATGCGCTCTACGTGGGGCTTCCCTTGTTTCTGGTTCAGAGGCTGCAGCTGGTGCAGAATGCGGCTGTCTGTCTCCTTATGGGAACTGGGTGATGGGAGCACATAACACCAGTGCTCCGTGCTCTGCACTGGCTGCCTATAGCATACCAAACCAGATTCAAGGTGTTGGTATTGATTTATAAAGCCCTGCACGGTCTGGACCCCTCATACATTGGGGACTGCCTCGCCGTCCGTGTCTCAGAGCGACCCCTTCGGTCCACTGGGGGCACCTTCATGGAGGTCCCCCGGGTGAGATGGGGGGCTACAATGGAGAGGGCGTTCTCGGTGGCCGGGCCGCAACTCTGGAACTTCCTCCTGGAGGAAGCCCACCTGGACCCAGGTCTGCTGGCATTTCGTCGAGCCTGCAAGACCTGACTGTTTGCCCAGGCCTTCGGAGGGGAGCGTGGGGTAGCTGTGGGGGGGTTGGATATGGGGTATTGTTTTTTAAAGTTATTGATGAAGCTGTTTTTTAAATATTGTTTTTATGGAATTTTATTGTATTTGTTAATTGTTGTAAGCCGCCCCGAGATGCCGTAGGCATGAGGTGGGGCGGCTAAAAAATATTTATAAATAAATAAAAATAAATAAAATACCAACTTTGTATTACCCCTCCATTTTTCTGAGCTGCAAAGTCCTAGTCTTCCTTTAGACTGCATTCATACAGAACTGGTTTAATACCCCCAGTGACTTTCACTACACTTCCTTCACCTTTTCCAGCCAGCAATGTGATGTGGCTGCACAAGTGGTTAATGCAGTTGTAGGCGACCTCCTGAGAAACATTGGGGCCGATCCCAAGCCCTGTGGACAAGTGTGTGCGGCACACCTGATGCACGCATGCAACCCATGCACACCCCCGTTATGGGGACTGTGGCGCTCAGCGGAAATCATGTGGAGCTCACGTGCGCACACCTAAGGTGTGCACGCATGAGTTCTAGATTGCGCCCGTATTAGCAGAAGTAATCACTCTGCTCTACTGGCACTGGTCATATCTCACCTGGAGTATTTTGTCCAGTTTTGGACAAAACACCTCATTTCAAGGAGAACCTTGACAAAAAGGAGCAGGTTCAGAAGAGGGCGACAAAGATGGTAAAGAGTCTGGAAAACCAGTCTTATGAGCAAAGGTTGAAGGAACTGGGTATGTTTAGCCTAGCAAAGCAATTAAAGGGAGACATAATAGCAGTCTTCAGATATCTAAAAGGCTGCCCCAAAGAAGATGTCAAAGAACTGTTCTTCATTGCCTAGAGTGCAGGGCTAGAAATAATGGGCTCAAGTTACAGGAAGGTGACTATCAGGGGAAACGCCCTAGCAATAAGAACCGTCTGGCAATCAAACAAGTTGCCTAAGGAAGTTGTAGGCTCTCCATCGCTGGAGGGGTGGGTGTTGTGTGTCAGGACAGCCATTCTCAGGGATGCTTTAGTTGTAGTCACCCTACATCCTTACAGGTGATTGGATTAGATTACTTTTGAAGTGCCTTCTAACTCTAAGATTCTATGTTTTTTAAAATGTATTTTGAAGGGTTCGTGCTAAGGTCGTGTCTCTGATGATAGTTGCACAGGTAGAACGTAATCTCTCCACCCTGGCCTGAAGGATCACTGCTGGATCCCTTTACATCGCAGAGCCAGTGGTGATTTTATAATTTGTGGAACATGACTTGGTTGTCTTTGTGTTTAATTCCAGACTGTTGAGGTTAAACATATGATTATATTTCAAGAGTTCAGTCTGTGTGTCAAAATCCTTGTGCTCTCAATGACACACTAGGGTGTTTTCAGAGTCTAATCCAAAAGACTGGTGACATTCAAACAGTCTGAGATATTAATGCTTCTGTAGGTAGTTTTTCAGACTTCCTCTGTCAGAATTCTCACCTCCACCTACCTGCTCGAGCACAGTTTTGTAAGATCACACCTCTTAAAATACAGTATCTTGATAAGTGTCATGTGGCTGATTCATGTGTGATGGTGTGAAGCCTTCTGACCTAGATTGCGACAGTTGTTTTGTGACAACCATCAAAAACGTCCGTGATGCGCACACTATTGTCCCACAGGAAATGTTCATTTCACGTGTGTTCTCCGAAGTGCAGTGGAAAGTCTGTCAAAATGTTTGAGAAAATGACACTTGGGTCTCCTCTGAAAGGTACACTGGTTCCCCTATATGAGAGTTTTAGTAAGCTCTAACTGGTGAACTACTTTGTCACCTTTTGGGGGCAGGAAACTTGCCTGCAGGAATGTGTTTTATATACACGCATGCACCCAAAAAGTGGGAGGGTGGAACTGTTTGAGAAGTAGAATCTCCTGGGTTGTTTTTTTTTCCCTCCACATAATTCTGTAGCTGACTAAGAAAATGATACGTTATGGATGATACGTTCTTGAATTTTATCCACAACACCTTTTAGTTCTAATCCCTTTTTAAAAAAATTGGCATCACTGTAGTGCCAAGCTGGAACAAATGACAAGGGAAGGGACACCCTATATATACACATAGCAGGGATTCTTAACCTGGTGCTCGGGAGCACTGGAGTGCTTGGGCAATGTGTGAAATGCTCCCCAAGTCAGCCGTCAGTAGTGTTTGGGAGCACTTCGAAAGAGTTCTTCATTCATTGATTATCTCCATTTCCGTTGAAATGAATTAAATTGAATTGCAGAGGGGAGAGTTAATCTATGCATATTTATGCAAATTATGCAGCGCTCCCAAGTAGTCGCGTCACTCCAGCGTTCATGACTGGAAAACGGTTGAGAACCCCAGCCCTACGGATATTGTTGACCACTGTCAGAGATGGACAAGCTGTTTGTTAGTTTTGACCCACTATGGCAGTTCTTAACCGAGATCAAAACACCTTTGTGTGCTAGGTGATGGTGTTGAGTTTAGAATCTAAATAACTAACAAAAACAATGGAGCTTTCTTTATACTGCGTACTTTTGTCTACCCTGCATCTTGAGGCAGGTTTTGGCTCCCATTTTGATTGTACCCATTCCGACAAACAGTATCCTTAGAATATCCAAATTAAAAATGTTATTTGGGTAAAATGCCCCAGACAGAGCTCAGACAATCTTAGCACATGAACTATGAAGCAACCTTTTTCCTAAAGTTTTAAACCGAAGTCTAATTTTTAATACATTTTTTTGTCTACAGGTACTTCTGCTGCTGCTGCTATTCACTAGCTAGCTAGCGGTGTACCTGGCATTGTGCAATCAATAGTTATAGTCCAGTCCCTACCCCAAGGGGCTTACAATCAAAGAGAGATAAGGGAGAGGGAGCCAAGGGGAAGATAAACGTCAGGAGAGACAAGGATCCATTCATGAGGTTGAGAAGTTGCAGGTGCACGTGCTTAATTTAGTTACAGGGAAGAGATGCATGCACGTAGATGATGCATCTAGTAAAGTCAGTTATAATTCTTTAAATGTCCAAAACTTCCTGCCCTTCCCCAAAAGGTCTGTAAGCAATTTGGAGAGGAGATGGGACCAGGCTCTTCGTAACGGCTATGCTGCTGTGTTCTCCTGTCACGCTCATTAAAACTACAAAGTGTGATTGCCGTTCATGTCTTACCTTCTGTCCAGTGTAGAGTTCTACTTGGGCCCAAAGTTAGACCCCAAGTCTGCTTTCAATTTGGCCTGGTGTAATGGGGTGGCCCTGATCCCCTCAGAGCATCACGATGCCATGAGCCCGGGGCGGGTTCTCCACTAATGGAATGCCGCTGTCCATGGAACAACGTTGCTTCATGGTGTTTTGTGGGAGCGGGGCAAAGTCTCGAGGGGTGAAGAGAATGCTTAGCCCCACCCCTTCTTAATATAGCCCTGCTTTCCATGGAGCTTTGTGACGTCCTAATGCTTCATAGGAAGCAGAGTTTCCTGCCTCTGGGAGCCATCCCTAACTGAGCCCGAGAGGCTTGGGCGCCAAGGGTGCATCCAGCCCAGCCAGACCAGTCGCATCCCATTAGGGTTGGATCAGCTTGTAGAGCTTTGAGCCACTGTAGCCCATAAAGTTCTGGTATCATGACTGCTGGTCATCTCTCATCACTACCGCTTGCTGTGTTCCTCCAACCCATCAATTCTCGGTGTTTTGCATTCCTCCTCCCTCCCCCAGAGATAGTATCACCCGTCTCCTCCAAACCGAATCTTGTTTTCTTTTCATGGTTCTAGTCTGTTCTAAGACCCAGCTGGACAGTAATCCCAATGAAGTTAAGGAGATCTGCACCAGGCAAAGGCCACTAAACAACTTAAAGATCTCATTAATTTATTTTAGTTTTTTTAAATTTTAAATCCCTTTTGGAATTAATGTTTTTTGCATAATTTGCTAATTTCATCTCTCCTTGCAGTCACTAACAGCAAATTGGGACCTACAAGCAGTTTTTGTTTACCTGACTCCTCTGATTGTTGTTTCTAGTTTTAAATTCTTGGTAGTTTATGGCCACTCACTACTTTCTGGTCCCATAGATGGTTTCTTCCTGCTCCCCATTCTTCTCTGTCAGCTGTCCAACTGAGAGTACTGGTGCTGGTGCTAGTTAGCAATTCATGTTCAAGCTCTAAGCAGCCAATTATAAAATTAAAGCCAAATCTATCAGGGTTGATAGGTAAATAAGGAGGAGAATGTTATTTTGAAGCAAGTCAGTTCAGCAGCTGTCTTGTAGCCATGTATCCTTAGGTGCACATGTCTGAGGCTGGCATCCTAAACAGGGAAATTATATCCTGTGCGCTACTGAGCGTAATTGTCTAAAGTGACTCTGTTAGCTGGTTCTCAGACTGTGGTTCACAATGTCTCCGAGAGCTTATCTTCTGTGTAGGACGACCTGTATTGTTCTCTCTTCCTGGTAGATTAATTCAGTCTAATGAAGTGAACATAAGATTAGTTCCTTATTCAACCCCCCCCGTTCCCCCCCCCCATCTACTAATTACTTGACAGACTTGTTTGATTAAACTGTAGTGTAAAATCTGTCTATATTCTGTAACATTTTGTGGGTTTTGTTAATTTTTCTAAAATTACTTTCATTTAAAAAAATCAAAAACCTTCTTGCTCTGTCAGCTTCTCCCTCCATTTTGAGGTTTCCATAATACAACAGAGACTGCATCAAATTTCATTGTGTCTTATGTAGTTACTGAAACTACTTTGAATAGATGTTTTCCCTAAGGAATGGCATTTGTGTTTGAAAGTCAGTCTGCGTGTGTTACAACCAGAACGGCCAGTTACCGAACCAAGGATAGGCCAATATACCGAGGATGGCCGGGTCTCATTGGCAGCTCAGAGCAAGATGGAGGATATATTTCTGTTCCCTCTTTTTAATTTGTTTTTCAATAAATCAGGCTTTGTGTCTGTTCATCATGGGAAAGCTGTTGGCTCATGAGGCGCCGTAGAATGCGAACTAATTTCATAATACTCTGCATAAGGTGACCCTCTTACAAGTTCATCCTTCAGTCGTGTTCAAAGCTCCACTCCTGATTTATGTAACAGCATATTGGTTTCATCAGATACTGTCTGATCACACACTGCATGTGTTGTCTGCTTGGGAGCTGTACGTGACTTGCATTTTAGGGAGAATATTTTTGCACATATGGCTAGCTAGCTAGAAGGGAAAACTTGAAATAAAAATTAGCCTACTGATTTAGGCTTTCTTTCACTTCTGAGTTCACACACATTGATGTAGGAGCTAAAAGCAGAAGTTGTTAAGCAGGCAAGACAAAGAAAGGAAATTCCAAAGTTTAAATCTGCTTGAGTTTTTCCTCTTTGTGAATTTCAGTGCTTAGTGTTCAATGCTGCGTGCTATAAGAGCCACTGTTACTTTTGCTCATCTGGGAGAGCTAAAACCATGTTTTGTGTTTCATGTTACTGTTCAGCTTTGTGAGTGGAGACTGTATGTGTGTTTGAAATGTGTACGGGTTTGAGGGTCCAACACCCCTACTTTCCTGGGTTGGGTGACTCAATTTCCTTCACTTGCAGCCCACCTGAACCAATTCTCTCTCTCTGGCTGGTCCAGTCCTGCAAAGGGGAGAATCCTTTTGCCACCCAAGGTCCAGAAAGCTTCCCGTTCACAGACTCTTTCTCTCTGGGTTCAAAAGAGCTTGAAAAACTCAAGTGGCTCGCTTGTGTTCCCAATGTTAGACCACAGACACTTCTTCATAAAGAAGAAAGTTTATTGATTACATAAGCTAGAACAGTTGCTACAGAGTGGCTAATCAAATGAAAAGTAATATAACACATCCTATTCTATACCGGGTAATCCCTATATACGATCTTACCCAACAAAGAGCACATTCTCCTTCAGTGATGTAGAATGACTGGGCACCGATCTCTTAGTTGGTAGAAAGCAAAGTCTTTCCTCTCAGTCCATAGTTCCAGCAGTCTCCTTGCTGGCATGCAAGGTGCAGATGAGTTCTCTCCAAGAGATAGCAGAAAATGGCTTCTCTTTGTCTTGGCTCCTGGCTTAAATAGCCTTTTCAAAGTCTTTGTTTCACTTTTCTCACCTTGGGGAAAAGCTGGAGAGGTCATGCCTCTCCCCACGTAGGCAAAGCCAGCAGGTAGGCACGCAGGCAAACTTAATTTGCACCTGAATGGATTTCTGTCTGGTGTCAATCCACATCCTTTATCTGTCTCCACTTCCTGGAGTTTCCCCAACTGTCAGTTTACACTACATGATTACATAGCTTGAGTTGTCAGTTCTCAACATTACATCCATTGTTTAACCTTTAGTGTTACATATATGGTAGACCTATAGTTCAGTATCTCTCCTGTATGGCCTTATGTTCCTCCGTGACAAAGTGGCAACATGCTGCATCAGAAATTTGGGGAAGAAAAGTGTGTCCTAGAATGTCTGAAGGGTTAACAGGATGAGCTGTGTTGTCTTGGTTGTCATGCCTTGCAGCCACCTCTCTAAAAGCTGTGCTTGAATCCGGTACAAGTTGTTCCCCTTTCTCATGTTACTTTTTTCCACGTTATTTTTGGCATAATTTTTTGTATACATGCAATGCAGTAGCAGTGACGGGGAAGGTGCAGCCAATAGCTTGTGTCTTAGTTCTAGTCCTCCAACGGTCATAGAAATGTGGTGAAAACATGGGATGGAAGGGGTCAAGTGGGAACTTTCTTCGTTCCTTCCATTCAAGAACAATGTACCCTGGGATATCCTCTTGGGATGCAAGTGTGGGTGGGATACAAAAGGAATTGCTTACCATACACTTACTATAGCATGTGAAACCTCTGCTACTCAATGTGTTGCCAGCCACTTGAGAACTAGTTTAGTGACAGGATTTGTAAAGAGTTTGATGATAGCAGAAAGGAATTCATTGACCTGTTCTACAAACAGTTGGACTAGATGATTGCTGTGTGTACTCCTGGCCTATTTAATGAACAATAATAAAAATGATACATGTAACTGAGACACTTTGGAGTTCCATAAAAAGGAGAACGTAGCCCTCTTTCTCTAGTCTTCTGCCTTCTCTGAAAGCTGATTGGATTTCAGCCTTTCAGCACGCTATGTAAAGGGCATGAGGAAGATTATGAAATCTTACAAATCAAGGATCTGACTTTTAAAAAAAATGCCTTTGTTTTTCTTTGGTAGCACTCCTTTTTTTGCCGGCTAACAGAAGATAAGAAATCTGAAAAATTCTTCAAGGTTTTTTATGATCGCATGAAGCTGGCCCAGCAAGAAATCAAGGCTACGGTCACAGTCAACACCAGTGACTTAGGAAACAAGAAGAAAGATGATGACTCAGACAGAGAGGTGCCAGTCAGGAAAAGAGGTAAATTCTTTTCTCCAACTGTATGTTGTTCTATAGCCACGGTGGGGAACCTCCTGGCTCGTGGGCCAAACCTGACCCATGGCAGGTCTTTTGTTTAGTCCTTTTCTTGTTCTGCCATGGGCCCTGCCCTTATCCTCAAGATCTTTAAAAAGTGAACATGGGGGAAGGGAGTGGAGATGACGGCATGCCCGCATGGCACAGATCCAAGTTCTGGACACTCCACATCCTGAGCGGGAGTGGGGGACAAGATGGAACCCTGCAGGACCCCACAAGAGAGTGGGGATGGTCAGTTCCTCGTCGCCCTCTCAGGTCCCTGTGGTGTCCCGCAGGGTTCTGTTCTGGCTCCCCTGCTGTCCAAGGTGCTCAAGTCTTTAAGCAGCTCTTCCGCCAACTCCTGTGCAGCTCATGGAGCTTTTACTGATTTTTCAAAGTGGGCTGCGGGAGGGGAAATGGTTCCCCACCCCTGTTCTAAAGGGACATAGGAGTAAAACATTTGGTTTTAATTAGTGCAGTAATTACTCTGGTCTCTGATCCACAGCACAAAGTTAAGAGGTCAGTTCTACCCTGTCTTGGGATTTCTAGAGCGGCATCCCCTTCTTCATCCATTTGGGAGATTGTGATATTGACATGATGAAAAGTATTTCCGAGATGACCCTGCCAACCCGAGTAACGTGATGGGTAGTAATGAAACCTGCACTGTAGTTGCCATCCCTAACAATAATTTAGGATTTGAGAAATACATTTCTATGCAGCAGGTTGTCTACTAAAACTGCTAATGGCATTGGGTGCCTGTGGCCTGTTCCCTAACTAACAGATTAACATTGGGATTAAAAATGTGACTGTTACTTGTTGAACAGAAGTGTGCAGAGTGACATGCTAGCTTCTATCTGGCTAAGCGTATGTTACTACAAATTGATGTTGTTTTCTAGTCAATTTGTAAAGAAACGGGGAATAGATGTTTCTGGTGACTTGCATTTTCCCATCCCTTTCCTCGTGTGTGTTTACTGTCATGCATTCTAGTGAGAGAACCCATGTCCCAAATTACAGAGGAAGTACGAGATCAGCTGGTTGAGGCCTCTGTGGCTACAAGGAAAGCTTATAGTATTTACAGGAGGGAGGCCGATCCTGATGACCACTATTCCAGTGGGGAGGGAGCACAGTCTGCAGCAGACAAGAACAAGGATGAGTTGGAGATGAGTCCTGTGATCACAATCATGCAACCCATCCTCCGCTTCTTACAGCTACTCTGTGAAAACCACAATCGGGATTTGCAGGTACCATCGACCGCTATTACATGTTTGGTTGGGGATACATTGTTCTTCCTCCACTTTCAATGAACAGTGCTCTACAAGAGGCATGTTGGCTCAGAGAGGTGGGGGGAAGTGGCCCAGTGATCAGGGTTCAGTAGTCCTACCATGCAGATTTCTTGAGTGACTTTATGTCACGTAGGTAGATGAGGAATAGAGACTGCCTGCCTATAAAACAGGACTTTCCCCAGTGGGACGCAGCTGGTCCTTACAGGCTTGAGTTGAAGTGGGGCACTCTCCCATCCCAAGCCTCTTGGTCTTGGCTTCAGGTGTCTGATTGGCAGGATGCCCTATCCCATGTGGAGGACCATGTTACAGCATTCCATGGTGGTAGGGCCTGTTAGAAAGGGATTTGGGCTACAGTGTTCCCCTGCCCTTCTTATGACGCTGTCCTACCGAGTTCTGTGATGTCATGGCGCTCTACGGAGGTATGGCCACCAGCATGCATCAAGCCCAGACTCTCAAGAACCTGGCTGCATCAAGCTCGTGCCCAAATTTGTGACCTGTCCAGGGCTCTATTCCCTACCTCACTTGACTGATATATACAATAATACATTTGGGATGCTCAAATCCTGTAGTAACCAACTAAATACCTGAGGTAGTGCATAGGTACAGATAAAGGTCAACTTTGCTCCTCCTTCCTGCTCCCAACCACAACTGCTCCCCTTTGACTGGTTCAGGAAACACGAGGTTTGAACCTAGTTCTGAAATTGGAGTATCTATTTAAAAGGAGCTAGGAGATGTGGGGTTGAATACCAAAGGGTTGCCTGTGTGAAAGTAATCCAAAATGGTGAGGTCCTGATCCGGTTGAGTATCGAACTACAATTTTTAAAGTTAGGTATTTGAGCCATCCCATTGACAGCATCAGAACTAACATGACATACTTAAAACTGAGCATGTGCTTACGTGCTTTGCAAAACTGGGCTTAAGTCCATACATCAGTAATTGTATCTAGTCCGTGCATCCTGAAGAGATTAGATTCTTGCTTGTAAATGGACAGTAATTAACATGAGTCTTATACAGCCAGCAGCTTCGAATTGGTAAGCAAGGAGCCCGTGAAGTAAAGGAGAACGTACTAAATGGCTTCGTAAAGAAGGAATTATTGCCTTGATTGTGTATTGTTGTTCTGTATTGCCAGAATTGTAAGACCTTGCAGGAGCGTTTTTCAGACCAGCCAAATCAGTTCTGTTGATATGAATGCCCTGCTGCTGTCAGTATTTTAAATCAACTGTGTAAACGTTTCTCTGCCATGAGTATGTTACACCCCGTTAACAATCTATACCTGGTATGGAGAACCTCCGACACGGTGGCCTGTGGTTAGTTTTTATTTGGCGCCTTTCCACTTCCTGGATCCGGCCACCGAATCCAGCTCCTATCCCCAACCGGGGAAGGAAGCTGAGATGAGGGCATTGAGACAAGGATTGGGGACAGATCCATGATACAGAACCATGATCTGGACCGTGCTCTTCCTGAGCGCACTCCTTGCGCATCCCCAGCTTCTGTGTGGCCCTCAGAGTTTGCACAAATTATCAAAGTGGCCCCTGGAAAGGAAAAGGTCCCCCACCCCGGTCTATATGGCCCTTTTTACACTAGACAGACCCACGCATGCACACGCAGATCCGCTGCATGTGCATGCGTGGGTGCCACCTGTGTGACTGCTGCATTGGGGGTGCGGGCATGCATGCATGCATGCTCCCGCAGCCCACCCGTCACCCACGCACGGAGTAACCAGCGAGAAGGCAGGTTGCTCCATGCGTGGAGATGGGTGTGAACCCGTCTGCAACTTCCCCCCACCCATGGCCCCCACAGCAGCACTCCACCCGCTGCACGCCAATCCCCTCCCATCCCTTCCCGTTTATATCAACAGTGGGTGCTTGTGCGAGGTGGTTCTACGATCTTCATACTGTTCCATCTTCGTCTTTAGTAACCTTGGAGATGCATAGGAGGGCAATTTATTGGGGGGGGGGGGGGAGAGAATCCAAGCTCCACATAGGTCTCCTGTTCAGATCCCTTTTGCAATCCATAGGTTGATTCACAAAACGGCCCTTCCCCCTCAGCAAGCTCCCCACTTGGTCCTTAATCCAGTAACCGTGCTTTCTTTATAACGGCAGAACTTCTTGCATTACAATGGCTCACATCTTGCATCAGGTAGTGGAGAACAAGGAGCATGGGAAGTTTCACATAACACTTAGGATGTGGGTTTGTATAAATACCCACTCTAAAAGAGGGTTGTATGATTCAGCCCAAAGTATTGGAAGTTACGGAAGTGAAATTGCATCAGAGCCAGTGGTGGTGAAACCTTGGATAAAGCTGATTGGGACTGCCCCTCATCCTCAAAAACTGAATTCCTTAGACAGCCAATATTTTGTTTCTAATGAGGGAAGGGAACTAAATGAGAAGCAGCTGGAGAAATGCTTCAGAGAGGATCTTGCTTCTACTACTTGGTTGACCAGGCATCAGCTTTCTTCCCTGGTTCTGAGCAGGCGCTCAGTGCCAAAGTCACTTTATCAGCTGTCGGAAGTATTGTGCGGTTACAGTTATTATGCCAAGGCATCGCCTTCCACCAGTCTTACTATTTGGATTGTTGCTAATACAGCTGGTGGAGAGAACTTCATGTTTCTCCCAAATCACGCTGTCAGATTTGATTGACGAGCTGATATTAGAACTTGGCTTTACAGCTACAGCCCAGCAGATTTCAAGCAAACATTTTACAGGCTTTTAGCAACTTTGTGACTATATGATGAGTGGGAGTCTAGACACTGTGAGGTTGGGCAGAACAGCGCAGTCCTTAAATGAGAGGAAGAAGTATCATTTAATCTTGTGTTGGTCTAGGCTTTGAGAAGACAAAAGCTGCAAATATTGCTATATTATCCATGATGAATCTTCTTACCTTCATCACACCTGCTTCTCTTCAGTGGAAGATGCCTTATTGAATCTATTCATAAGGAAGAGGGCATTCACCTGCATAACTGGCTCGGTCTAGCTATTCACTGCCGCTTAGAAACTGAAGGAGTTGGGTACTAGAACTTCAGATTTCACTTTGGTTTTCTTTTGGCGCTTGCAGATTATTGGCATTCTGCTGGATTCCACCAAGACCAGATTCTTGTTGGTAAATCTCCCAGTATTTGGTGAGATTGCTGCTTTATTAGCAAAGTTGGAGTAGCTTTAAATTCCTATATAGTCAAGCTATAATCCAGGGTTGGATGAAGTTCCCAACACCAAGAGCCATGTTCCAAAATCTTCATATAACCGGGAGCCGCAAGAGACGTGCATGCATGCACAAGCCTCTCCTGCTTTATTATTGACTGGTGGAGCCAGTGCTCTACAAGCCTGGCTGCTGAGACTGCAAGGAACAGCTGCAATTCAGCTGCTGAGACTCGGGTGCAATGAAGTAAAATGTAGTGTGAGTCACAGGGCCAGTGCTGCCCAAGAGCCACACTTGAACTCCCCGGGAGCTGCATGTGACTCCCAAGCCCCACAGTGTGACCAGATCTAATGCAAGACAAGGTTGTGGGTGCGTTCAATCCTCCATCTGTTGAAATCAGTGGCTCAGCTTCTGTAGACTTTAATGACAGACGTTTCAGCCCTATAATCTTGCTTTAAATTGTACAGGTGACTCAATAACGGAGTGAGTCCGTATCATTCAGTGGTAGCAGGGGAGGGGGCAGACGGCATGTCCACTGTCTCCAAGGGCACTGGCATCTCCACCAATCCGTTGTATTCCCAGAAATCAGAGTGGAAGAAGGTTCTGAAATTTAACTGAACTGTCTGTGTGGCAGAATCCAGTTCCCTTTAGAACTGCCCTGTTTTGTCTCTGCTCTCTGCACAACTACAGAATCCGCTCTGGAAATTTATGTTCCGGACAATTAACAATGATACTGATGCGCTAGCAGAGGCATTCTCCTCTTGGTCGGAGTTCCCCAAGGTGCTGAAATTCAACTGTGCTACACCATGGGATTGATGCACCCCTCCTTGTGACTCTTATACCAGTATAAGTGTCTACACTGCAATCCCAGGATAGTGCTTATCCCTGAAAATTAATGATTGTCTAGACAGTTATCCTGGGATGACAATCCTGGGATGTCATCCCGGAATTACAGCTAATACTGGTATAATTGTGTTCGCACAAAAGCAGCGTTGCTATTCAGTTGAAGTTCCATTAATCAGACATTGTCGCTATTGCTATTGGGAGATGTGTCCACTATCTTATTTTTTTTATTATTATTTATTTATTTATTTTTGCCTTCAACCTGTACCACAGTGTAGTTGCTTCTTTTCTTTCTGCTTTTCTTATTTCTCTTGCTGTTGGATTGTGGACCAAAGTACCTGCAGATATATCCTGATGCGGTTTATTAAGTGCAGCATTTGGGGGCGGGAATCGTTTTTCAGTTAAGTATACAAACATATTTTGGGGAGATCCAGCCTTATAGCCTCTCTGACAAACTATTCAAAAACCAATGTAGTAAATAAACTGCCAGTCAGAATAAGCTGTGTCATTGTCACCTTTAATCGGCACTCTTGGAGAGCACTTTCATTTTTAGCTCCAACTGCATTTGGCTGCATCTCAGTCTCATTGACTTAAAAGTAATTGGTCTGACACAAGTACCAGAGGCAGTTGGTTAGCAACATTGGTATGCAAGCATTTAGACAAGAAACCTTGCCTGTCCCAAAGTTCTGTATGTTCTGTTCCTCATTGTTACTTTAAAAATTATTTTCTCTTTGAAACCATGTGTTCAAGCCCACTACAAGCCAGTAAGAAGGGATATGTCATGCTGAAACTTCTAGGAAAGTCACTTGTGTGGTCTTCACAGAAAGTGCCTTGGGGAATGTTCTGACAAACACTATCCGAGTCTTAGGGAAACTCTTCTTCAGGAATTGGTCCTCTTCAAGAAAGCCTGTATGTTTTACAATACACAAATATGGATGCGTGTTTAACCTGTGCTGCTAAACACAGGATATTTTGTCATGGGAAATGCTTCTAACATCAAGATATTGATATAATAGTTATGATGGAGAGACTAAATTAAGACAGTTTCAGCCATGTCCTGCTCTATTGCTTAAGCATCGAGTTACTCTCTGAAAACCAGGACCAGAGGACTCTGTGTTGGGTTTTTTTGGTTCTATTTTGTTTTTCCTATACTGTTGGAGGAGATATTTCCTCCTGATTGCTGGATAAAATGAAGCTGGTGGATTAGAAAAGGGGGCACCTTTTTTCTTAGAGACATAGTAAATGCATAGTATAGCCCACACTCTGTAACCTCCATTCCCATTAATGGAACTGAGTCAAATCTTCACACGGTTTTCATAAGTGCACATGTGAATTTCTGGCCGCACATGTAGAATTCACAAGCCAATTTTACATGAACCAATTTGGTTCTTGGTATTTTGTAACCTGGTTATGAAGTTGCATGGTGGTAAATGGGGATTTCTTGTGATCGCCTGTGACATCTACTTGCTGCAATTGGCTTACGAGTTAAAACAAAACAACCCCCCCCCCCCCCCCCAACACACACGCACACAAAAGAGGTCTCAGCCATTTCCCCATATTCTGAGTCCTCCATTCAGCTGCTGCCAGTGCGTTGCTTTGCAACAAGTTGGCCTCCAACCAATAAATAGATCATTTGTTTAAGCACTTGTAGTGTGACTGTGTCCTGAGCCCTTAAAATTCCAACTGCACAAATTCAAATATCCCTTAAATGAATACTTGAATTTGGTTCACAAATACAAAACACCCTACTTGTTTCTACTTGTCTCGTGTGACATTAACTCCCTTGCCAGCTATTAGCCTGTCTCTAATCTTCCCTTTTTAGGGAAGATTATTGAACGGGTGGTGGCTTGGCAGCTGCAGGGGCATCTGAATCGCATCAGTTTTCTAATCCTTTGCAGTCCAGCTTTCGTTTGGGTTATGATACTGAGACTGCGTTTGTGGTTTTGGTCGATGACCTTCACCCGGAATTGGATCAGGGTTGATCGATCTTGTTAGATCTGTCGGCTGCTTTTGATACTATTGACCACGAGATGTTGTTGACTCGCTTGCGGTACTGAGCCGGGGTGGGCAGAATTGTTCTCGAATGGGTTCACTCATTCCTGGCCGGAAGAACTCAGCGGGTGGTGCTCAGGGATTGTTCATCTCCCCAGGTCCTCTCGTGTGGAGTCCCGCAAGGTTCTGTTCTTTCCCCTCTCCTGTTCAATGTGTATATGCCGCTGCTGGGCAAGGTCATGAGAGGGTATGATGATCGGTGTCCTCAATATGCTGACGACACCCAACTCTACCTCTCTTTTTCATCCGACCCAGACCTACCCAGTGTTTGGCGGCTGTGGGGACTGGATGAGGGTGAGCCGACTGAAGCTGAATCCCGACAAGATGGAGGTGATGTTAGTGGGTAAGGTGGTGGGTGTGACGTCCCCTATCATTGATGGGGTCTGTCCCCCACTGGCTTTTCGAGTTCACAGTCTGGGAGTGCTCCTCGATTCCCGGCTCTGCCTGGGTGTCCAGGTTGAGACTCTGGTGAGGAGCACATTTTGCCAATTACATCTGGTGCAGCGGCTTTGGCCGTATATCTCAGACTCCGACCTGGCCACTGTCAGTCATGCCTTCATTACCTCAAGACTAGACTATTGCAACGTGCTTTACGTGGGACTGTGGCAAAAAGCCTTTTGCCCCTGCCTTTGCCTCTAGAGGGACCCTAGCAGGACAGTGTTGCATTCCTGAATAGGGTGGGACCTGCCCTCCTTTCTCTTGTGAGCACATGGCAACCTAGCCACATTCCTGACATTCCTGAACTGAGTGACTGGTTTGTCACCACATGGCTTGTCAGAGACCTCCCTGTCTTGGACTGGGTCATAGACCAGGTGACCTCCCACGGACCAATCTCAGCAGAGGGGGATAGGACCTTAAAAGGGACCGACCGCCCCTTCTTTGCTCTCTTGCCTCTTCCTCCCTGCTCTGACATCTTACAAGATCTGGGCTTCTGCCAGATCAGAACTAAGGACTGAGTCCTATGTAAGTTACCTGTACATAGAGTTAGATGCCACCAAATTGCCTGCCTGAACCAGTACAGTTTTAAGTAGTTACAGATTCAAAAAGGGTCCTCGCACCCGTCAAACTGGACTCTGGGGCTTGCTCAATTCATTACCTTGCTTCTTACCCTTTTGTGCCTTTTTGTACCATTTTAACCCTATAAATAAAGCCTAAGCTTTTTCTGTTCTTAACTCCACTGCGGGGGTGTGTGTGTTTACCTGCAAAGAACGTCTCCCTTTGCCTGGAAGGCATAGCTACCAAAGAGGGAGAAAGGAATTCCCCTCTGACTCTTTTAGCCAAAGACAGATTTTGATCAAGATAAGCACCTCTGGGTTGTTCCAAGGGTTCTGCCTCCTGGAAGGGGGAGAACAGCAGATAAAGGGGACTAGGATTCCTTGGGAAGCTGTGGGATTATAAACTTCTAGAGTTCACATATTCTGGGTTGTGTTGATCCCCTCTGATTTCTGGAACCCAGGTGGTGGCAGCGAAAACTAGTTTTTTCTGGGGTTTGCCAGCTGTGGGGCAAACCCCAGAAAATCTCTAACTAAAGTTAGAAATTTAGACGAACACAGTGAGGTGGGTGGCTCAGCTGTATTGCACCCCCTTGCTGTGTTTCACCACAGGGACTACCCATGGTGATGGTCCAGAGACTCCAGCTGGTGCAGAATGTGGCATCCCAGCTCCTTACGGGAGCGGGTCGCCGTGAGCACATTCCACCAGTGCTCTGCTCTCTGCACTGGCTGCCTATAGTCTTCCGGGCCCGATTTCAAGGTGTTGATTTTGACCTGTAAAGCCCTAAACTGTCTCGGCCCCACCTACCTGTGGGACTGCCTCACTCCCCGGGCCCTGGAGCGGCCCTTGCAGTCGGCCTGGGGTGTCTTCCTGGAGGTCCCCAGAGTATCCCAGAGGGTGACTTTGGAGAGGGTGTTCTTGGCGGCTGCCCCCAGGCTGTGGGACTCCTTTCCAGCGGAGGTCCAGTTGGCTCCGGACCTTCTCTCCTTTTGATGAAAATGCAAGACTTGGCTGTTTCACCAGGCATTTGGTGAGGGAGATGGGTGAGGGGTGGGTTAGAGTAGTAGAGTGGGGGTGGGTTTTTTTTTTACCCCCAGTTTAATTGAATTGTATAGTTTTATTAGTGTTTTAATACATTTATTGTTCTGTTTTGTTGCTGTTGACTGCCTTGAGCTGCTTTGAGCAGAAGAGGCGGGATAAAAAAAAATTAATAACTAACTAACTAAATAAATATACATATAAACTCCAGTAATCTGCTGCTTGGGGAGAAAGGACCCCGGGAAAAATAAGCTAGAGCCCCCAGCCTTGATATCTCCCAGCCAAATTTGGGTGACTGATATGGCCACAATTACAATAATGGCCACTGGAAAAACAACAACAAAAAACACGGACAGGTCCTGGCTCCGGGTAGGAAACTTCCAGGTTATCCTTACTGTACAAACTTTCAGAGGAAACGCAACTTTCAGAGAGGAGGGGCATTTAAAATGTACTATATATTAAGCACGTGTAAGGATCAGTGTGCACACAGCCCCCAAACAGATTACTTCCTCCGCTACAATACGTGCTTGTCTCTCTACTCAATGAGCACCATCTGGATCCAGTCCCCACCCCCTGCCCCTCTCTGGAGTGGAGAGTGGGAAGGTCCCTCCTAAAATCACCCCCATCAGGGGACCAGATTTATCCCCTCCAGCCCTCCCATACAGCCATCCCTTCCCCATTAGCCTTCAAATACCCCTCCCCCAATGTCCCCCAGCCCCTCCACACACCCTCCCTCCGCCCCAACTGTCCCCCAAGCCCCCACATCCCTGTCTCTCACATCAACCCCCAAACACTCCCTTCCTCCCTGATTGTGACCTCCAGCCCCCCACACCTATCTCCCCACTAACCCTTCCTCCCCATTCACCCAACACCCTTCCCCACTCATCCCCAGCCCCTCCACATACTCCTCTCCCCCATTAGCCCACAGACACCCCTCCCAGACACCCCTTCTTCCTTCTCATTAACCCCCAGACACCCATTCACCCTCACCTCCACACCATGTTGTATCTTTTCCTTCCCTTTCTCCCTACCTTGCACCTCCCCCTCTTCCTCTTCGCTTTCTTTTCTTTCCCTTCATACGTGTACCTTTCCCCCATCCCCTTTGTGTCTTTGAGGAGACAGATAATCTTGCTGGCACACCTTGGTCCTTGAGCCTGCTAATTCAAGAACAAAAAAAGTATCTGGAATTTTTGGTTTTAAAAAAAATCTAAACTACAGTGGGCTTTCCCTGTACTTTTGCAAGAGAAAATTTCTCCTACAGAGAGAAAAGACTTCCTTGAAACCATTTGAGGTTTCAAATCCTAAAATGTCATCACTGTTATGGTTATGTAATTAAACTCATATTGGTAACACAGTAGCGGATGGAATGTAGTGCGTGCCACTATAAAAACGCAAAGAATTCCATGCTCAAAAAAACTTCCGGGTTTAAGACAGTAGTTAACACTTACAAATTCAACTATGCACCAAAATGCATGGAAATTGTTAATTAAGGTTCCGACCTTAATTTGCGCACTACGTAAGCAGTAAAGACGTACAGTTTCGTATAAAGCAGTCTTTTGTAAAGACGTAAGCAGTGCAAAGACATTTGTACATATTGTGCTCGCTTACAACTTGCCCTCCATGCTCCTACACTTTCCCTTGCATACACCAGGCTGCAGAGCAGCCAGGATTAAGGGAAGGTGTATATATTGGCAACAGGCAGCCAGGTACTGTGAGGAATGTTTATTTGATGACAAGACTGAGAGATGAGTAATGTGTACCATGGACTAGCCTTGGCAGTAACAGTGGGTGGGAACCAGTATTTATAGGGCATGGGGTTCTGTACGCGTTGGGAGAAATGTATAGGGGAGGGGGGGAAAGAGACGAAGTTTGCGGGATCATTAGGTGCGGGATTGACGTGTATGAATGTTTGTCCTATGGGCTTTAGGTTCAGTTGGGAACAATGAGACCTTGGAGGGGTGGGGGGGTAGTGGGGGGAAGGTGGCACTCGGAAGCGTCCTTATGGTGAGCCAGTACCTAAGTACTCCAGGGGGAGGCATATAGGGCAGAAGGATAAGAGATGACTGATCTTAATTCAAGGACAAGGTTTCAGGAACATCTGGTTCCTGAGAAGGGAGCTATAAGTGTAGTAGAAATGGTATCTGGAGTGGAAACAGGAAACTAGTCCATCATGAGGAAGGGAGGGAGAGGAGACAAGCCCCCCCCCCCCCCAACTGTCCAGCTGCCCCCAGGATTGTCTCCCTATACACATGCATGCAGAGCATGCACACAGATTTGATTTGTTGAGGTTGGCATGGAAATTGGACAAGTCCAAAGAGCTTGTTGCCATGAACAGGCTGCTGTGTTTCATGCAGGGTACCCCTTGAGTAGCAGGGGCCAGAGGCAAGGAAAACCGAGCTTCCATCTGTCCTAGAGGTGGCACAGAGCTGCCCCTCTGAGCTCATCAGGGGGGTGAAGAGGGTCCTGCAATTCTATGCCCTCAGATAAAGAATGGTGTGAGAAATGGATTGGATCCATGCAGGATTGACCGTGTGCCCAAGGCTGTTTTCTCTGAATAGGTTTGAAACTGGTGTCTCCCATGAAAGTGGTTGGTCATCAGCTGAGACCCCACATTTTCTCAACGTCAACTCAAACTCAACATGGCTAAAACTGAACTCCTTATCTTCCCCCCTCATCCTTCCTCTCCTTCCTCACTGTCAATAACTATTGATGGAGTCACCATCCTGCCTGTCCCCCAAGCCCGTAGCCTAGGCTTCATCTTTGACTCAGCCCTTTCTTTTAAACCCTACATTGACTCTGTTGCTAAATCCTGTCGCTTCTCCCTCCATAACATTGCTAAGATTCGCCCTTTTCTCTCTGTCTCGTCTGCCAAAACTCTTGTTCATGCTCTGGTCATCTCTCGCCTCGATTACTGTAACCTCCTTCTCACTGGCCTTCCCCGGTCTCACCTTTCTCCCCTCATCTCTGTCCAAAACTCTGCTGCCAGGGTCATCTACCTCGCCAGTCGCTTCGACCATGTGCAGCCCCTCCTCTCTTCGCTTCACTGGCTTCCCCTTCCTGAACGAATCCTGCACAAGCTCCTAGTCTTCACCTATAAAGCTCTTCACAACCTTGCTCCCCCCTACCTCTCTGCACTTATCGCCCTCCATACTCCAGCCCGTGCACTTCGCTCCTCCTCTGTCCCTTCTCTCACCCTTCCACGCCTTCCCTGCTCCCCTAAGCGCCTTCGTCCCTTCTCACTTGCTGCCCCCCATGCCTGGAACTCCCTCCCTGTCCACATCCGCCTTGCCCCCTCCCTTCATACCTTCAAATCTCTCCTTAAAACTCACCTCTTTCGCTCTGCTCTGTCTGACTCTTTATCCTGCTGAGCCACTATTCCTATACCTACGATCGGTTTACCCTTATCCTTGCAACATGGACCTGCCTGCTGTCATTCTCATTGTAACCAAGCCAAGTACGTGCACTTGAGACCTCACATCTTCATGAATGTTAGACCCCTTGTCTCTCCCTCTGTTCCCCTTCCTATGTCGCTCCCCCAGCTCCTGTCTCTCAGATTGTAAGCCGTAGGGGCAGGGACCGTGTCTATTTTATTACTTTATAAAGTGCCAGGTACACTGCTGGCGCTATATAAATGTTTGTTAATAATAATAATAATATACACATCCTGCATCCAGCAAACCTGTTCCCCTATATGCAGTCCCCACAAATACTGACTTGCCCAGGTGTCTGCACCCACTGACTTGCCCAGGTGTCTGCACCCACACGAAAACAAACACAGAAAGCAGGACATCAAGGGGCAGCCCTGGCAATTGATAGCTTTGGTGCTCCCCAGCCCCCCAAAAAACCTGAAGAAGATTGGGGCTGAAAGACCAAGGGAAAGCATGGGTGCATGGAAGGTAAGTTGGAAGCGAGCACAGTATGTGAGACTGTACAACGTGTTTACTGCTTACATGGGGTGCAAGTTAAGGCAGGAGCCTTAACTAACAATTTCCATGCATTTCGGTGCATAGTTGAATTTGCAAGATCCGTAACTACTGTCTTAAACCAGGAGGATTTTTCAGTGTGGACTATACATTAATGTGCATATCTGGATAACCATTGGCTTTGCTTCCTTCTAAGCTGAAACTAACAAACTATACATGAGAGAATAGTGTTCTCCAAACAAGCTGTAGAACAGTGAAGAGCCTCCAAACTGTGGGCTGCATTCTGCCCACAGCTGTTCATTGTTTGGCCCCTTTCCAATTACTGGGTCTGTCCCATGGCTCTAGTTCCTATTCTCAATCACTGAAAGAGTGAGCGGGGAGGAGGGATTGAAGATGAACCCATGGCATAGATCCATGTTCTGGACCAAGGACGTCCAAGAGGTAGATCTTGATCAACTGGTGTATCACAAGCTAGTCTCCAGTAGATCATGGTGTGGGCAGGGGGAACAGCCCCTCAGAGATTGCCTCTGAGGAGTGGGACCGGTGCCCCAGGAGTGTGTCTGGGGGAGGAGACGGGCTAGGAGAGCTGTGGCGGAGAAGGCTCCTTCCAAAAGGGGGAGTTCTTTTCACCCCTGAAACCAGTTGCTAGGAGCCAGCCAGGAAGGTCCCGGCCGGGGGTGCTGGAGCCAACATGAGGTGTCCTGAGTAGATCATCTGAGGTTCATATCTGGATCAAGGGGACTGTATGCCCCACACATCTCTGTCTGAACTCCCCCTATCTGCACCTCAGCCATTAAGCACCTCCACCCTGAAATACTATCCAGTTCATGGCGTTTGCACTAATTTTCAAAATGGCCACTGGAAGAGAGAAGGTTTCCCTCCCTTGCTCTAGATAGAAGAAACTTTTCTTTTAAGATGTGCCTTAAAATATACTCTTAAAACCTAAGAGCCTCTTTAAGGGCCATTGTCATGCCACTAATTATAACACAGTTGCATAACGCTGCCAAGTGTCATCTCATGTCCAATGAACCTAGTAAAATGTTACACTCTAAAGATTGCTTTCTCTCTCCTCTCCCTCCCCACCTTTCTTTGTTTGACACCCAACTACAGAACTTCCTCCGCTGCCAAAACAACAAGACTAACTATAACTTGGTGTGTGAGACGCTGCAGTTTTTGGACTGTATCTGTGGAAGCACGACTGGAGGGCTCGGACTTCTTGGTCTGTATATAAACGAGAAGAATGTAGCACTGATCAACCAGACACTGGAAAGCTTGACAGAGTACTGTCAGGGACCCTGCCATGAGAATCAGGTAATGGGGTCACCATCGTGGAAAACCTGATCTATCCCTTCCCTTGTGCACGTGGGGTGTCTGTTCTGCTTCACCTTGGCTTCCAAGTATATTCAATCTGATATCCATTGCCTTTTGTAATGCGGCTCATATGACTTGTTTAATTAAAAAAAAAAAAATTGAGTTGAACTATGTAATCTTATCAAAATTGGATTCTCAGTGCACAGGATTAATTGTCTTTCCCCCCACTCCTTCAGCAGCAAGTTACTGTTAACACCACAATTAACTTTATGACCCTGTGGTTTATTATGTCTTGTGCTTTAGGCTGGACATTCAGGTAGGCCGAACAATCTAGATGCCTTTAGACAGTCCCTACTACATGTTGTAAACAGGGATAAAGGCCAGGATCCCTGGCAAACCTGTTCTTCGGTGCTCAAGACTTATTGCTGGTGGGGCGGAATCTACATTGTTGGAATTAACCTTTTTTTAAAAAAAATTAATTTACCTAATATTCAAAGAGCTTTGCAATCCTTATCTAGTTCAGCTTCACAACAACCCAAGGAGGTACGCCATTATAATTCCCATTTTACAGATGGGGAATGGAGGCCGAGAGATAATGACCTGCCCAAGCCCTGAATTCATGGCTAAGGCAGGATTTGAACTCTGGCCTCGCAGATGCAAATCCAAAACCCTTATTCACTAGGCTACTGTTTGACCCTTTTCAAATGGGTTGCAGCTGGGGGACGGGGGGCATGCCGCAGCAGAGGCATTGCGGTGGGGGGCCCATGGGCCCACACCCATTTCCCTCCATATGGAGCAACCGGTGTTTTCGCTTGTTGCTCCGTGCGGGGGTGATGGGTGGAGGTGGGTGAGGATGCGTGGTACGGAGAGCACGCACACACACCAGCTGTGGCTGTGCAAACGGCACACACCCATGCATGCCCACTCAGTAGACATGCGTGGATGTGTTTTGTGTGAAAAAGGCCTTAAATCCACACTGCAGAGAACCATTGATGTTGCTTGGTGGCCAGACCAGTTGCTCAGGGGTAGAGGTAGCCACCTTGGCATGGAAAGATGTGAATTTATTATTTCACTTTCTAACTGTAGTCTAACCTTTCATATGCAACATTTACAGAAATTTTAGAAATTGGTGGGGGGGTTTTAAAAAAAAAAATTGAACATTTTGAGAATTTACATTTTCATTAGTTTCTTATCAAAGCTAAATGATATTTGCAGCTTTAGGAAATGCATTGTGAATCATTTTTTTTTTTTTTGGTACATAAAAAGTACCATTTAACTTAATAAATATGTATAAATTCTTTAGTTTTGATAGTAATAACGGAAATACCTACTATTGGGAATGAAATTGCAGCCACCACTGCAGTGTACAGGAATGGCAAGCCTACAGGAAATGTAATAGAATCTGTAAATAAAGTACTTTTTGTTTTAAATACATATCTGTTATTGATAGAAAACAATCGGAAGAACTTGTGAGCAGCAGCACTATCATTATTTTAACATTTTAACTCTTTACAAAAAAAAATAATCTTTTATTGTTGATTTGAAGCGAAATATTTCATATAACAACTTCTCCTCCATTCCCCCACCCGCACAACTTACAATTTTCCATACCAGGCCTTGGGGGAAGGGGTGGGGGTGGTGAATGAGGGGCACGGGAGCGGGTTGGAGTCATACCCATCTTTACAACCAGTCCAGGTGGTGAGGCTAGGTGCGCCAGACAGGTTGCATTGGAAAAGGATATGGTCTCTTGAATCCTTCCCTATGAGAAAATGAGTGCCGTGTGTGTTGTTAAAAGTAATACTCCCTGCAAAGGCTTGCTAATTGTAGCTATGCTGAGAGCATAGCAGGGGGTAGTTTAATGAATATGCTTTTGTTCTGTGTCTCCTGCGATGCTGCTTCTCCTCTTCCCATTAACATATGAAAGAGGCTATTAGAAAACGGTGTCTGAATTGGCCTTGATTATGTAGGAGACTGTCATTCCAGCTAATAATTTGCTGCCTCTTTTGTCCATGACAATATAATTTACAATAATGCTAAACAAAACACTGCGGGACCATTGAACAATTAAGATAAAACCAGAACTATGGAGAAGTATCCCTGTAGAAACGTACGATGTGAGAAAGGGATGCGGCCGCCCTGAGTAGGGACCGTTTTGTGCCTGCCTACCCCAGCAATCTGGCCGATGTGGAGGTGGGCAGTGATATACTCTCACCAGGTGACCCAGCCCAATATCGGGGTGGGGGCAGCCCAAGGCAGGGGCTGATCAGCGCAGTCTGCCTTAAAAGGCAGCGACGTGCTAGGACCACAATCCCTCTTTGACCCCTGAACACGCGGCAATATGGGAAAGTAAATCTCTGCCGTACAGTCCATCTAGAAGGTGGAGGGATTTCCTCCTCTCAAGACATACACCAAATGGACATCGAACCGTGCTTGTATCAGTGAAACACAAATCAAGTGTATACATTTATAAATAGAAAATTGTCCCATGGATGGGCTGGCCCTGAACCTCTTTATGCGCAAGTTGGACACTTTCTCCAAGGCATCTGGCCTTTTGGATCTGGCACGGAGGGGTCTGTGTAACTCTGGGAGTATTATGCAAAGTCCTCGCTGTCATCAGCCATCTCCAGAACTCCTGCTCAGTCTCAATCAGCTGGGTGCGACAGGAACAGGGCAAATCAACGTTGTCTGGGGAAGCAAAATACCAAGGGCCAGCTTGATAGAGTGAAAGAAAATAATTCTTTCTAAAGGTCTGGGAAAGTATATTCCTCCTGTAGCAACTAGCGGAGCTCTTTAGCCATGAACATAGTGAGTTTGTCAGCTGAAATGCTCTGGGGCTTTACTCCGAGCTGTCTGTTGATGCAGACACAGAGTTAACTGGAATCAAGTTTGAAACCAGATATTTTAACTTTAGTTAATTATCCAGTTCAAAGGGAAAAACTGTTTTCTTGTCTCCAATGCAGTACTGGAGAGAGAACTGTTTGCCCTCCTTTTGGTAATGCTTGCACACACTGCAGTATTTCGTGTTATTTTCTATCTTACGGGAGATTTAATAACGTGGGCGTGCGTCTTTTCTCCTTTGTCATGAAAATGTCTAGGATTTTCATCGCAGATGTCAGGGTAATGAAATCCTTCTCTGATGGTAATGCGTCAAGTTCTGTATTGCTTTAAATTGGAACATGTGAATGTGATGAATTTAATGTTAATTTAACTTACACTAAAATTAGATGGTGCTCATGTTAATTGTGATGCCTGGTTCGTCCTTGTTACGGGGTGCTACCCTGGCCCCAGCATCCAGTTCAACAGTCCTCTTGGGGTCCTAAAGTACCTTCCCAGGCAAGCTCACTAGCTCCCAGCATGTGTTCAGTCTCGCTAGCACTCTCCTGCTCCTTGTTAATTTCAAGCTAGCTGCACCTCTGCTCCCAGCCTGCTTGTCAATTTCATGTCGGGCTGCAGCCTTCATTTCTCGCAGTGCACCAACAGCCGTGCCACCCTTGTCTGTCTGATGTTTCCTCAGCCCTCTCTCTATTAAAGGGGCTACCCTCAAAGTCTGCGTGCAGGGCGCACGCCTGCAGCTCTGCCACAGTCTTCCCGCAGCAGTTTTCTCAGGAAACTTGTAACGTGCCTGGATCCGTTAAATTTAATAACAGGATCCCTTAAGGTCACGTGACTTCGTGCTGGCACAAAGAAAATAGTGTGGGCATGCAGCCCTGCAGGAATCTTCCATGATTGCTGCCGATATTATCTCACGCGAAAATCGGCATGTGTCTAAGTGGAGTCATTTTAGGTTGTTCAAATTGTGGCTCGATCTCCGTCACCTAACTGAAGTTTACACAATGACTCTCTCTCTCTGCACAGAACTGCATTGCTACTCATGAGTCCAATGGTATTGACATAATCACAGCATTAATTCTCAATGACATCAACCCTTTGGGAAAGAAAAGGATGGACCTTGTGTTAGAGCTGAAGGCAAGTGAACACTTTGAATCTGATAAACAATATTTTCATTGTTTTTGTGGTGCCAGCAACGTGCCCGATTGGTGCTGAAGAGTTGAGATTAGAGACAGGACTCTGCCCCCAAGAGCTTACAATCTAGGATAATGAAGAAGGAAACCTAGTGAGAGACAGGGATACATTCAAGAAGTTGAAAGTTGCAGGTGGACATGTTTAACTTGGGGGTAAAAACAGATGCAACAGTTTCCCTCTGTGACCCGCCTTGGCACAGACCTGACCTGCATGTCTGTGTGTTTGCCCAGGATTGTCCTGGGCTATGTCGATTGCTTGGGCTCTGACCTCGTAAAATCTCTGATGTCAAAGCTGCGGCTAAGGCCCGCCCAACTGGGCCAAAGCGGGCTACAGTGGGGCATCATGTCTGTGCCGGCAGACATGGCCTAGGTTGAGGACTGCCATGGCTGGCTGTCGTTGGCCACCATGACTGCCCATCATGGTGGTGGGGCAGGGCACTGGGCACAATGCGGGGGCAGGGTTATCTGTCCACACATTCCTGTTTCTTCCGTGGCCTGACCTGGTCCAGACTATGTCCACCATGGCTTCCTGCCCTGCCCTGGACTTGGTTACCAGCACGCTGTGGTAATGCTTGCGTTTACCCTTGGTTACAAGGGGGAAAGGGGTGTTGGAGATAAGATTATATAAGGAGGAGTGAAAATGAGCAATTTGTACAATTTGGAAACTAGGGAAAGAGAGAAGATTTTGGGAGGTATTTGAAGGTCAGGAGGGAGGGAAGCAGAGCATATGTGCTCATGGAGGGAGTTCCAGGCATTGGCAGCAACCTAGGAGAAGGGTAAAGGTGGTTAAGGAAGCAAGAGACTCTGGGCAGGTGAGGGTAATGGGGGAGAGGAGTGAAGTTCACAGGTGAGGACACAGTGGGTGTCTTTACATATAACATCAACGGGTGTCTGAATCTGTGTTTTGACCTTGATATGAACACCAGTTTGGCCCTGTGTTCACCATGTGGCACTGCTTAAAGACACAGCCCATATTGGGGCAAATCAGTGCTTGCCGCAAGTGCTGCTGCCTCTTTTTCCACGTTGTACCTGCTAACACACTACGCGATATCATTAGACACAACGTTGGCCATGTGTTCAGCCGGAACAGGCAAATTGTCCTTGTGATGCAATGGTGTTCACATCGTCTGTTCAACAGATGGCCAATTGGTGTAAGCACCATAACAATCCCAACACGCAATGGCCAAACACGTGCTTAGGGGTTTTGACACCTGATCTTTGTTATGTCTAAAGACACCCAGTGTGAAATAAGTGCAGAAAGACAGGGAGGTGCAAGGCCATGAAGAGCCTTGAAAGTGAGGACAAGGAGTTTGTGCTGGATGGGAAGGGGCAGGGGAGCCAGTGGGAGGAGTTGAAGAGGGGCTGAGCACAATCAAAGTGGCAGTGTCCATTTCAAAACAAGAACGGAAGATGGTAGCAGCAATAAAAGCAAATTATACTCTTCTGTCTCCAAATGGTCATATCTGCTATTTGTGCAAATTGAACAACTTGTATAACATAACCTACTTTCCCTGTGGGTACAGTTTCAGTGCTATGTAAATATCTGCCATTGATTCAGATGCCGTTGCCACGTAAGGTGCTCGTACAACCCCCTTCCCCATTGCATACTCACCGCGTGTTCCTTTGTGTTGTCCCGTTGTGGTACTCTCGCATTGACTTATTTCCCTGTACTTCACTGCCCCTCCATTCCTTACTTCTGTGGTATTTCCCACAATGCAAAGGGCAGGGAAGCCCTTGTGATATCCCAGCATGCAATGTTCAGGAAGTAGCACAGAATGGAAAAGAGAAACCCTGCTTCAGGACTCTAGCCACATCTCTATGGTCATTCGGAGACAGGAAGCAACACTCATTTTTTTTTTAAAAAAGTGTTTCATTACTTTACCTTGTGTTTGGCGCAATATAGTCTCCTGGCTGCTGCACCGTACCCCACACCTGACCACCAATTACCTACCTAGTTTCATGACTGCTATTGCCTTCAAAAGTAGGAGTGAAACAAAGCCACCTCAAGATAGTGGACATTCTGGTGTATCCTTCGTCATGCACGAAGAGTGCACCTATACCCAGGTTCCATGCTAGGAGTTGCCCCACCAGGATCTCAGTGTACCAACCTAACTATGCCTAGATCACAGAATCTCTTAAAGATGCCTCTGGGCAATAATGACTCCTATACCAAATAAACACTACTTTAGTTGAATTTTTTTTGTCTCTTGACTCTTTTTTTTTTGTGCCTCTATTTTATCCAGAACAATGCTTCTAAGTTACTGCTGG
This sequence comes from Sphenodon punctatus, assembly GCA_003113815.1. NCBI lineage: Eukaryota > Metazoa > Chordata > Lepidosauria > Sphenodontia > Sphenodontidae > Sphenodon > Sphenodon punctatus. The sequence goes on along the minus strand of QEPC01008366.1, from coordinate 2,130,712 downwards.
CCATCATGGAGAGCCGGCATGACAGCGAAAATGCAGAGAGGATTCTCTATAACATGAGGCCAAAAGAACTGGTGAGTTTCTATGGGTGATTTCCATAAATGAAAGACTTGCTTGACTGCATAACCGAGCTAGGTTATGGGTTTGCTATTAACTTATCAGTGCTCTGGATCAGTACTAAATTGGAAGAGCTTTCTAGGATTTGGTTGAAAAGGCATATTTAACTAATGGCTAGAAACTAATTTAAATTTCCAAGTATGAGACATGATCATGGGGCGATACCATAAGTCAATAAGGAATATTAGTGTATTGGAGAAAGGTGGGGCGTAAAACTAGAGGGAACAAGGTATTTACTGCTATAAACCATTTGGCTGGGATAGCTGGGCATAATAGCAATTCAGGAAATATTACCAGCCTCCCAGGGCTGTTTACATATTAACAGACAATAACACAAGCCGGAAGGCTCCAAAGTACAGGCTGAAAATCTGTTCACTCACCTTATTGCACTTGGTTACGGCAGGGACTGAGATCGGAGTATGATGCAGCATACAAGTGCTGTATTACCTAGGAACAGGGTGAGCTGAGGACAAGTTTTAGCCTTTGCTTTGGCTTCTACTAGTCAAGTGCATATGATGGAGACAAAGTTTGACAGCCAATACCAGCTGGGGTTTTTTGGTGTTTTTAAAAATAATAACAATAAATAAATAAATAAACTCATAATTTGAGCAGGATCCATTATTTTTTAAGAGACCCTGGGATTCCTTTAGTCCTGTTTATTTTAAAGAGCCTAGGGTGCACCAAAGATGCGAAGCAGAGTTAAGCGGACGTCTGTTGTATGTATTTTGGTCCTTGCTTTATGTTGGGTGGTTGAGGGGCAGAGAGTGTTGGTTGGGTGTTCACAACTCCCATTCACCTTGTTCTGTCCTTGCTGTTAGTACAGTTCAGCTGTGGGATAAGTTGCCTCTGGCGGTTGTGGAATCTCCTCCTTTGGAGATTTTCAAAAAAAGACTGGGCTGGGATGCTTTCGGTATAGGCCATATTCCCACTTCAGGATAGGAACTTGGACTAGATGAACTGTGAAATCCCTTCCAACTCTACCGTTCTATTATTCTTTGGCTATATAGCACTAAAACTGGGACTTCTCCACTTCGATGTTTGTGTATCTTTCTCCCAAGGTGGAAGTGATTAAGAAGGCTTATCTACAAGGTGAAGTAGAGTTTGAGGATGGGGAGAATGGTGAAGATCTTGCAGCATCTCCTAGGAACGTGGGACACAATATTTACATACTAGCTCATCAGGTAACTCTATTTATAGCTACCAAGTGTCTAAGGTATGAACTTTTTTTTTTGTTCTTTCCCCCCATAAGGGCTTTGGGAGTGGGTCGGAACGGTGTGGACGGGAGGGGAGGAGTGGCCATAGGAGTGGTTCTGGGAGGGGGATGGCATGGTTCACGAGGGTGTGTGGTTTGGGCTCCCAGGGGTCCTAGGTCCCTTGTGGAGGTCAAAAGAGCCCCCCCCCCCCGCAGTTGAGGGAGGAGCAGGGTCTGAGTTCTGCCAGTGGGGGGGTGGGGGCTGATGCTGCTAAATGCAAGGTCCGTGGCTAATAAGGCCCCAGTAATCCAAGATCTGATTCTGGACGGGGCTGCAGATCTTGTATGTATTACAGAAACCTGGCTGGATGAGGAGGCGGGCCAATTCTGGCCAATCTCATTCCAGCTGGACGCAGGATGTTCAGCACTTCTGGTCCTGCTAGATCTCTCAGCCACCTTTGATACAGTGGACCATGGGCTGCTGCTGAGATGATTGTGAGCCCTGGGGGATCTGGACGGGACTGTCCTTGGATGGTTCCGGTTATTCCTCTCGAGGAGAAGCAAGTGGGTTGTCCTGGGAGCTGCATCTTCTAGCCCCTGGGCCCTGGATTGTGGCATTCCGCAAGGTTCCATCTTGTCTCTGCTATTGTTTAATGTATATATGCAGCCCTTGGGGGAGATCGTGAGAGGGTTTGGTGTGCGTTGCCACCAATATGCTGATGACACCCAGTTTTGCCTTTCTTTTTCAACCGACCCATGTCCTGCCGTCTTGGTACTGTCCCAATGTTTGGAGGCCATGGCGGATTGGTTACGGCAGAGCAGACTGATAAGACAGAGGTGATGGCGGTGGGTAGGGCAAGGGAGGTGTCGGCTCCCCTCGTAGAGGGGGTCCACCCTCCCATAGCCCAACAGGTTCAGAGTCTTGGGGGTATTGTTGGACCCAGATCTCCGCCTAGATCAGCAGGTGTAGGTGGTGGCCAACGCTGCCTTCCGCCAGCTGTATCTGGTGCGGAGGCTGCGTCCATATATTTCCAGACCCGACCTGGCCACCCTCATCCATGCCTTCATTACCTCGAGGCTAGACTACTGCAACGTGCTCTGTGGGGCTTCCCTTGATGCTGGTTCAGAGGCTGCAGCTGGTGCAGAACGCGGCAGCTCGTCTCCTGACGGGGACGGGCCGACGGGAACACATCACCCCTGTGCTCCGCGCGCTGCACTAGCTGCCTATAGCGTACCAAGCCAGATTCAAGGTGTTGGTCTTGACCCCTCATACCTCAGGGACCGCCTCACCCTCCGTGTCCCAGAGCATTCCCTTCGGTCCACCTGGGGTGCCTTTCTGGAGGTTCCCTGTGTAAAGCGGGGGGCCACAATGGAGAGGGTGTTCTTGGTGGCCAGGCCTCGACTATGGAATTCGCTCCCGGAGGAAGCCCATCTGGCCCCGAGTCTGTTGGCCTTCCACCAGGCTTGTAAAACCTGACTGTTCTCCCAGGCCTCCGGAGGAGGAGGGGAGGGGGGATGGGATAAAAAGTTTTTTGGGGGGGTTGTTTTTAGGTGGATGTTTAGATGTTTTAAATTGTGTGTTTTATTGTTATTGTATTCATTGTTGTTTTATATGTTGTAAGCCGCCCCGAGATGCCATGCGCATGAGAGGGTGTCTAAGAAGTGCAAATAAATAAATAAATAATATATATGGCAAACTATGGATGTAGTTTAACTGCTCCTTGTGGAGACCTCTTAAGTTAGTGCTAAATTCTTCACTAATGCCACTTTTAGACGAGCCACATGTGCTCACGGCTTGAAATAATGCACCTTTGAAAGTGCCGTTGGCGGGGTTTCAACGCGCCTGGATGCGTGGCATCGCCAGCCGTGCATTCTTTAAAGCAGATTAAATACCATTGAGTTATTTAATCTGCGGCTTTAAAAATGTGCGACTGGTGATGCCATGCGTACAGGCGCGTCTAAACCCTGCCCATGGCACTTTTCAAAGACACATTATTTCAAACCACGAACACGTGCGGCTCGTCTAAAAGCAGCCTAAGACAAGTACAGTGGGTGTTGGTATAGTATTTCCTCTGCTGTATCGATGGAAGGCCCAGTGGAAGTCTGGCATAATATTTACTTAATGAAATTATCTGCAAGCAGAATAGGGGAAGAGCCTTTCTGCTCTGATGTAGTTTCACAAGTTAACTTGTTGAGTTTCAAGACTTTGAAGGTACTGTGACAGCGGCACTTTTTAAATTTGCGTTCTTCAGTTGTGGAATTCTCTTCCCACAAGGTTCACCAAGCCTGAGCCTGTTCATGTCCCAGAAACAGCGTACAGTGTTTTTATTTAAGCAGGTTTTGGGTGGTCCAGGGATCAAGGGTTAGGGGCAAGGGGTGGTTAAATTTTATTTTATTTTTTCTTCGAGGGGATGTATTTGATTTTTAGTGTGACCTGACCTGAGCCTACTCTTTGTGGAATAGGCAGGAGAGAAATTCAAATAAATAGCTTAGTTTTCATATTCTCAGAGTCTTTTTAAGTGACATACACTTCAGCTCCGGAGAGTGTAGCTTGATGGTGGCAATTAACAGTAAGCGTATTTTTAGTAAATTTCTGGCACTGCTGACCTTCCCAAGACACTTGTAGTCTTGACATGACAAACTAGACTAACTGCCAAGCTAAAACTTACCCCGGTTTTCCATGCCATCATATTTCCATGAGATGAGGACACTTTTGCAAACAGGAGGTGTTGTGTGTTTGGGGAGGAATTCATGAATGCAGGGGTCACATGTCGGTACAGCCATCACCATCTGACCCATTGGTGTAACTAGGCCATACTTATGAAGTCCTACTTTGCTTTTGTCACCTTATCCCCTCCACTTGAATAAGCAGTCCCACTGGAGAGCAGTCTACACCTTGATAACTGATGTGCGTGTAGGTTTTACTAGCTCCCAGATTCTCTTCCTTTTGTCAGCCTGGATGCAGGGTTATAATCTCACCAAGTTTGGGTAATTCTCAAAATAAGCCTAGACTAGAGGTTCCAAAACTATGGGTCAGGCCCTGCCGTGGGCTGCACCATCTGTAAATGGGGTCATGATCGAATAGATATTTGCCATAACTTACATTCTCTTTGCTCTCTGGGGTTGTGGGAGTATTTTTAAGTATCAAAATGGGATGCATGGGTATATTTTAGTCTCCACAGACACAAAGGTTGGGAACCACTGGCCTAGCCTGTGTACGTTTAGAATGTAACAAGTGTGCTATCACCTTTGCCCTCTCCTTTAAAGTGTTGCCTGTTACTTCTGGTCCTTCCCATATTCTCTTTCCATGGCTTGCTTTTAGTTGGCCCGTCATAACAAAGAACTGCAGAACATGCTGAAGCCTGGAGGTCAGATGGAAGGAGATGAGGCCCTGGAGTTCTACGCCAAGCACACAGCACAGATTGAGGTAAAGAGCAGAGCGAGGATCCGTTCCGTGCTAGAGTAGGTGCCCTAAAGCAGCAGCAAGCCGCCTCTTGCAGGAGGGATGAGGGTGAAGAATAGTTTTCAAAAGCAATTTATTTGCGAATAGTCTCTTTGCTTCTGGTGAGCTGGATTATTAGAAATGAATGGGGGGGAGGGGCAGGATTTTTTCCCCATAAGAACTTTTTCAAGAAAAAACCCATCTTACTATTTTCCCTTTAGAGAATGTCCAGGTTTTCCAGGGGGAAGATCTTGAAATTGAGTAAAATTGAGATGAAGGGAAAAGGAAAGAAGTCGGAGAAAAAGAAAACTAGGGCTGAAACAAGCAGCTAAATTGTTGCTCGTGAGAAATTCTGCCATAATGGGAACCAGGATCGATATCATGACTGTTTCCTAATACCAATACGATTTCTCATTTCTCACTATACTGCAAGATACTATCCCAACTTACCGACTTTCTGCTTACTGTTCACAGCATACCATTCATTTACGGCTTACCCCACTGCCAAGGGTACTGTTTTATTTCCAAGCTTATTGTTTCTGCATTTCTGAGTCAATCACTGTGCAAATAGCCCACCCCTTAAGCTCCACTCCAGTGCCTCCAGTCATAATTATTATTCTATGTTGTACCCTTTGCTTTCACCAATCTGCAACTGGATTGCAGATTAGTAAAGGAAACTGTGTACCAGCCAATAAGTGACAAGGAAGTACAAGAGGAAATGGAGTGCAAGAAATGCAGTATTGTGTTGATATTACCTCTCGGGATTTGAAATAGGCAGCAAAGCAATAAACAGGAAGCTGTAAACGGGATCCTTGGTAAGCAAAAAGTCAGTAAATCGAGGAATTAAATGTCGGTCAGGACATTACCAAGTGCCAAAGGTTCTTGATTCAACCAAGATGGTATTGGTTGATTTAGCTTGATTCAACCGAGGTGGAACCAGGATTTTGATGAGATCTTCTTTCAGCACTAGTAAAAACCTTTTCTTCCTGATTAAAATTTTCCCTTTGGGAAAAATCCCCATTTTTCTTGAGTGTGACTACATTCCTTTAAAATATTACAGTTTGCCCAATATTGGGTTCGGCAGTTTTTATACACAGAGTTGTGTGCTAAACGCCCATCACCAGCCAATTTTTGTGTGTGTTTCAAGTAGTGGTAGCAAGCTACTTAACTGGCCATTTCTTGCTTTGCTAGTATTTTGACAGAAAAGTCTTTGAGTGCTTTCAAACCTCATTCAGGATGAACATTGTTTTGTTGTTGTTCTTGAATGCAGTAGAACCTCCCATATCAGGACACCTTATGGAACATGTTTTTTGCCTGGATTAGAGAAGTGTCTGGATATGGGAAGGTCATAAAGCATGATCAGAATAAAGAAGGATCTAGATATTGGAGGTGTTACACAGTAACTATGACAAGTATTAAAAGCTTGTGGTAACCTGTAAAATAGTAGTAATCAAAGGTAGCTCCTACCTGTAAAATAATAATTGTTGCTTGTACCATGTACACATTTTGATTCACGCTGGGTTTATTAAAGAACTAAACGGAAGCTGGGCACTGATATCCCATTGAAATTTGTGAGCAGTTGGCCATCTCTGTTGTCCCTTGGCCCATATTTTCTCAGATTTCCCTGGGATACTTTGATATCCAAATGCCCAGGTACTGTAAATTGTGCTTGCAGTTTTGAGATATTACAGTAAGTGGTAAACAATGTTACTAGCATCCTAATCAATCACCAAGATTTCACCTTAAAGCGTAACTTTCCCGCTCATTTGAAGCTGTGTGAAATAACCTGACATTTGGGATGTCTAGATCGTCCGGCTGGATCGTACAATGGAGCAAATAGTCTTCCCAGTGCCCAGTATATGTGAATTCCTCACCAAAGAATCAAAACTGCGGATCTATTACACCACAGAGAGGGATGAACAAGGCAGTAAAATAAATGACTTCTTCCTGAGATCAGAAGACCTCTTCAATGAAATGAACTGGCAAAAGAAACTGAGAGGTAAGTAATACAACTCTGTTGGTGTACAACATATTGAAAGTCAGGACTTTTAGAATGCTACTTCCTGAGAGTGGCTGTTTTTTCCAGGGGGTAGTGACACACTGTGATAACTATATCTGACTTCTCTGTACCATGGACGTTTGTTGTAATGAAAGCAATTTTTAAAATATTGAGACACAAACATCATCAAGCAGATATTTTTGAGTTTAGTTTTTACACAGAAGACTAGTAGCAATCTAATCTTTGTTTTTTGGTATTGTTAAATTCCAAATAAGTACTTGGCTTAAGCCAACCTTTTTGTCTGTGATCATATTTTGAGCCTTAAATCTAATCCTGTGAGCTCCAACAAACAGCAACAAAGACACACAAAGTATAACCAGTATCAATTGGGCTGTGATCCCTTCTGGGGTCCTGACCTGCAGTTTCAGAACCTGTATGTTTGCCAGGGTCTTGAGTACAGTGATTGCTGGTAAAAGGCATCAATATCAATTATAATATAGGAACAGTATGAGATATCTGCTACAAAAATGTTGATCTATTGGGCTTTAAATTAGTGCTAATAATAATAATAAATAATAACCAATAATAAAAAATATTTATAAAGTGCTGCCCCACCCCACACTTCACAAAAAACTATAAAATACAATAAGAGGGTTTTTGTGTTTTTGAAAAGCTGTGTTCCTCATCTAACAAAACAAGATGCTATACTTGGAGTAATGAATGTGAAATTCTGAAAGGCAGAGCTTTCCAGCATTTCTTGGCTCAAGCCCATCCTTGGGGTCAACAATTTTTACACAGAGCACCAATGATTATTTATCAGCTTCTACCGTGGAAACATGCGCTTAGACTGAATGCAATACTGAATGCCCGTTTGCATGTTACTGAAGGCCTATGAAGTGGGTATCGATTTGGCTTAGGAAATTATCCATTATGAGCTAGAATATTTGCCAGTATTACTTGGGATACTTGACTTTGGCCGACCTTTTCGGGATGAACCTGACCACTCACTGAGGCACTCCAGCAAGCCCTGACCTGCCACTTGGAGCCCACTGCTGCAGGCAATGGGATGGTTTGCAGTGCCACGTGTGCTGGGGTAACCCAGTAATTCCCTGTCTGAAGCTTCAGGACGGAATCCAGGCAGGTGCAGTCTGTGCGACCGACTGGGAATCTCGATACATGGGGTTCATGAACGAAGTTCAAATGAAGGAGGGTGAACAATGTTGGTGTGACGTATGAGCCCACAGGGCCTCTAATACAGGGAGCTCGGACTTAGGGGAGGGCCCACGGCGATTCCAAAACACATGGGGCTCATCAGTAAATTAGGAAAAATAACATGAGCTTGCACCGCTTGCAATGTGCTGAGTCCCAGCTCCTGAAGGAGGATGTTACATTGAATTGAATATCACAAACTGATTATGGTGACCTCTTCCTTTTTCTAATGGAGGAGTGTTTGGAGGCGGGCCCCAACTCCCTGAGATCTGGGGGAAGGCACAAGCCTCTTAATGCGCTAGTAACCATTGTTTTACAAGGTGTTTCCATATCGCCTGTTAGCAGTAGCTCAGTTAGTATGCTCAGATTCAACGAGCACATCCTGCCCTCGGCTCTACGCACATAGCTCCCGCTGGAGTTCATACAAACCGTATGCCTGTTAGGGATAGTTCTCTGGAGGAAACTCTGGATTCAGAACCATTACGGTTTTGGATGTGCAATTTCCAGATTTAATTACGGATTTGTATTACGGAGCCGTAATCAATTGTATCAAATGTATTTAAATCAATTAAAAAATTTAAAATAAAAATCATGGTGCATGCACAAATGGCCGCTGGACCATTCTGCACGAAATGGCGGTGGCACTGTTGCTGCCATTTTGGAAAAAGGCAGCGTGTCTGCACATGTACATATGGCGACTGCACGCGTGAAAACTGGCTGCCCTTTTCTAAAATGGCAGTGACGCGGCCACTGGGCGTTCATGCTCAGAATGTTCAGCGGCCATTTTGTGCATGTGCAAGGATTTCTTAGGATTTTTTTCTTCTTTTTCAATATATTTAAAAGAACCACAACAGGCATGTTGCCACTGTTGTGGTTCAGCACGGATTAATCTGTAATGACCCTAATACCTGTAGGAGAATATACAACTTGGCCCTCAAAGACTGGTAGAAACTGTTTTCGGTTCCAGTTTATTTTTTTTACATGTATGTCAGTAGTGTCTGGAACAGATAAATCACCAGTAATCTTTTTACTCGAAAGCATGAAAGTTAAACATACTCCAGAATATATACACCAATATATTTGACATGTTTGGTGAATGCTAAGTAGAGAGCACAGCTGTTGAAGTATTAACCATGTCTTGGTATTTTTGACAGTATCAAAATCTTTGTACAAGCAGTTTCCCCCAAATGCGTTTGAATTGTCTAAGTGCAATCTTGATTTACATATCGGAAAGATTGCCTGTCCTTCCTTGCCCTGTTGTGACCCCTGCAATTGGCCAGGAACGGCTCCCTGTGGGTACCGTCCATTAGCCTCTTTCACACAACAAGAGCTCGCACGGAGATGTCCTTGGTTGCTGCCCCATTGCTATAGAACTTCCTTCCCCTGGAAGTTTGTTTGAGCCCAGGCCTAGTTATCTTCCAGAGGCAGTGGTTTCAAACAAAAGGTTTCAAACAAAACTTTTTTGTTTGAAAGGGCATTTGGCAGGTGGGGATAGCGAATTGGGAGTGGTTTGGCAGTACGGGTGTGTGGGGGGTTGGGCATGGGAAATGGGAATGATTGTGTTAGGAGTTTGTGGGTGGGGTTGGGATTTTTAGGGTCTTCTGTACTTTTTTTATGCCCAAAATGCATACTTAAAATGGGTTTGGATTTTTGATTTGTGAGCCACCCTGAGTCTTCGGGAAAGGATGGTATATAAATTTAAATAAATATAGTATAATTAGGAATGCATGCTCTCAAACAATTTTAGGCGGCAGTGTTGACTATAGTTTTCATGACATTTATCACCCCTAAAAGCTTTCTTTCCTTTTTCTTTCTTGAGACGAAACTTGGCTCTGCTTTCCTCACAAATGATTTTTTAAATTGCCTACGGGGCTATCTCCGGGCAAGATAAAAAGAACTTGCAATTGACTGTGAATTAACGTGATCCACATACAGAGGAGCGAAACAAGAAGCATTTTTCCTTAATAAAGCTCAAGAGTTTCATTAAAATTGCAATCCCAGTGCTGGTTACATTGTCGAACCCACCACTGTGGGAAACCATCCGCTGTGCTTGGTCTCCCGTTGAGCTGCTCTTGTGCTTGCCTCTGAGAGATTTAGAGCTGCTGCTTAAGGTTTTAGAATTGTTCTCGCATCTTAGATTTAGGTGGTGTTTCTCTAGTCCAAGAAAAGTTAGCCCTGCTGAACACTCCACTCTTAGATAATGGGATGGATCTTAACTTTTATTCACATCTTTTGTATAGGTTTCCACACTGTGTTTATTTTCCTGATGCTGAGGTGGGGCAGTGCTTCTGTTCTCATTCTACAAATCTGGAGCCTCAGCAAAGAAACTTTCTTGGTCAAGGTCGCACAGAATGCCTGCTGGTGCTTTTGTACCTCTTGAAAATGCTCTACAGGCTCCCGTAACAAACCCAGTTGCCTTGGGGAGGGGAAGTACTGCATGCAGTTTACCCCTAACATCTGAATGGATCTACTGTGCGTATGTTGGGTATCCATTCCGTCACAGAAATGGCCACCATGGGGGTAACCTTGGAATATGTTTCCATGATGCCTAAAAGCACCCAGTGACAGAGCAGGAAATTGAACCCAGGTCCAAAGCTCCCACCTTTAAACTGTGGGGACTATCAGTTCTCTCTGCTTAGCATTCATTTGTAAGCCTCTATTTTGTAATATACATCAAGCACCTATTTTCTCTTTTCTATAGTCGGAAAGTGAGGACCCAGAACATTTTACAGGTCAGCAAAAGATTCATTCAGTAAAACACCCAGGGAAGAGCAGTAAGATTGCCCCCCAAAGCACAGACGCTCTGCACCAAACCTTTTAATGGAAGTATTTAAATGGCAGTTGGAGCCCTAGATGGGCCTGTGCCCAGAACTGCGTGGGTTCCTTGACAGCCACAAAGGCTTCCAGGTGAAGGCCACACTAAAGCTATAAAAGCAGTTAAAAACTGACTATTGTACAATTGTTCGTCGTATTTCTTCAGTGTCTAATTTGATTAATTGCTTAGTTCTATCTATCCTGCAAACACGTATTTTGGGACTGAACATTTTTCACAAGAAAAAGCCTTTTAGATCTTTCCCCAAAGAAAAGTTATCCCCGCCCCCCTCCGAGCCAGCACTCACGTTGCTGCCTATCCCCCCGGGTCCTGGATCAACCTCTGCAGTCAGCGGGGAGCGCCCTCCTTGAGGTCCCCCAGGTTTCCTGGGTGTCGACTATGAGGAAGGTGTTCTTGCCTCCCGCTGGAGGTCCACCTGTCCATAGACCTCCCCTCTTTTCGTAGACAGTGTAAGACCTGACTGGCCTTTGTTGAGAGAGACTGGGGGGAGAGGTTGTGTGGGAGGTTACAGTATGGGGCAGAAGGGAGCATGATAGTGCACCTCCCCCACTGTCAACTCACACAAACAATACAATGGTGGCCTTGGTGGACGATCTCCGCTGGGAGATGGATGCAGAACGTTCGACACTACTGGTCCTGCTAGATCTCTCGGCCGCGTTTGATACAGTGGACCATGGGCTGCTGTTGAGAAGGTTGCGTTACTTGGGGGGTCTGGATGGGACCACCCTTGGTTGGTTCCAGTCATTCCTCTTGGGGAGGACCCAGCGGGTTGTCCTGGGAGCAGAAACATCTAGCCCCCGGGCCCTGGACTGTGGCTTTCCTCAAGGTTCAATCCTGTCTCCTTTATTGTTTAATATATATATGCAGCCCCTGGGGGAGATCGTGAGAGGGTTTGGTGTGCGTTGCCACCAACATGCTGATGACACCCAGCATTACCTCTTTTTCAGCCAACCCAGGCCCTGCCGTGTCCGTGCTATCTCAGTGTTTGGAGGCCATGGCGAGTTGGTTATGGCAGAACAGACTGAAGCTCAATCCCTATAAGACGGAGGTGATGGTGGTAGGCCTGGCTGGGGAGGTGTTTCTCCCTCTTGTGGAGGGGGTGAGCCCCCCTGTGGCCCAGCAGGTTTGGAGTCTGGGGGTGTTATTGGCCATCTAGATCAGCAGGTGGATATGGTGGCGAAGGCAGCATTCCGCCAGTTGTATCTGGTGCGGAGGCTGTGCCCGTACATCTCCAGGCCCGACCTGGCCACTTTTATCCATGCCTTCATCAGCTCGAGGCTGGACTACTATAACGTGCTCTACGTGGGGCTTCCCCTGACGCTGGCCCGGAGGTTGCAGCTAGTGCAGAATGCGGCAGCCAGTCTCCTTACAGGGATGGGCTGACGAGAGCACATAACACTGGTGCTCCGTGCACTGCACTGGCTGCCTGTAACATGCCGAGCCAGATTCAAGGTTTTGACTTTGATCTATAAGGCCCTACACGGTCTTGGACTTGGATACCTCAGGGACCGCCTCACCCTCTGACTCAGGACAGACCCTCCGGTTCACCGGGGGCACCCTCCTGGAGGTCCTCTGCTTAAAACAGGGGGCTGCAATGGAGAGGGCGTTCTCGGTGGCTGGGCCCCAGTTGTGGAACTCTCTCCCAGAGGAAGCATGGCTGGCCCTGAGTCTGTTGGCCTTCCATTGGGCCTGTAAAACATGGCTGTTCTCCCAGGCCTTCGGAGGCGGGGGGGGCTAAATTTGTGTGTGGGTGTTTTAAATGGGTTTTAATGATGATATTGTAGGTTTTAATGTTTGAATGTATTGCTTTATATTGTGTTGGAAGCCGCCCCGAGATGCCGTAGGCATTGGGGGGGGGCATATAAATACAATAAAATAAATAAATAATGCTCCCTATATCCATGATCTTTTCCTCTCTCGCTCCCTCCAGCTCCTTGCCCTTACTGAAACTTGGATCACTCCCTCGGACTCTGTCACGCCTGCTACCCTCTCCTGTGGGGGTCTCTCCTTCTCTCACCAACCCCGCCCTGAAGGACGGGGTGGTGGGGTGGGCCTCCTTCTTGCTAAATCCTGTCAGTTCCAACCAATTTCTCCTCCCCCCTCTCTCTCCTTCCATACCTTTGAGGCTCACTCCGTGCGCCTCTACTCCCCCCTCCATCTACGTGTTGCTGTCATCTACCGTCCCCCTGGTCCTCTCTCTTCCTTTCTTTCTGACTTTGAGTCCTGGCTCACTTTCTTCCTCTCTGTTGATATCCCCACTCTCATCCTTGGTGACTTCAACATTCATGTTGATGACCCATCTCAGCCCTCAGTCTCTCGCTTCCTCTCCCTAGCCTCCTCCTTCAACCTCCACCTTTGGACCAACTCCCCCACCCATACTAATGGCCATTCTCTTGATCTTGTCCTCTCTAGAAACTGCTCTGTCGCTGATCTCTCCTTCGATCCTCATCCTATATCAGACCACTTCCTTGCCTCTTTCAACATTTCCCACTGTCCCCCCTCCTCTTCCCCTTCTCTACGCCCCTTCCGTGACCTTCAAGCTATTGATCCCCTGGACTTTGCCTCCTCTCTCTCTCCCCTTCTTCCTACAGTCTTCTCTTCCTCCTCCCCTGACTCCGCTGTCTCTGCTCTCAACGCCTCTCTCTCCTCCACACTTGACTCCCATGCCCCTCTCTCTTCCCGCCCTGCCTTCTCCCACAACCCCCGTCCTTGGCTCACCCCTAGTATCCGCCACCTCCGTTCTTGCACTCGTGCTGCTGAACGACTCTGGCGCAAATCCCATTCTCACGCTGACTTCCTTCACTTCAAATTCTGTCTCTCCACCCTTACTTCTGCTATCTCCCTTGCTAGACAACACTACTATGCCTCCCGCATTGAGTCCTGTTCTCGGGACCCTCGCCGCCTGTTCTCTACCTTTGACTCCCTCCTCAAGCCTCCCTGTCCTCCCCCTCCTTCTTCCCTTTCTGCTCAGGATCTTGCCTCCTTCTTCACCTCCAAGATAGACAAGATCCGCCTCGACATCGCTTCCCACTCCTCTCTTCCCACTCCCACCCCTCTCCCTCCTCCCCCTCCTTCTCTCATGTCCTCCTTCTCCCCTGCCTCCCTTAAGGAAATCTCCTCTCTGCTCTCCTCCTCCAACCCTTCCACTTGCCCCCTTGATCCCATTCCTTCCCGCCTCCTCACCTCCATTACTCCCACTGTCGCCCCTTCCTTCCTGCACATCATCAACCTCTCCCTCTCTACTGGCTCTTTCCCTTCTGCCTTCAAACATGCCACAGTCTCTCCTATTCTCAAAAAGTCCACTCTTGACCCCTCTGACCCTTCTAGCTATCGTCCTGTCTCACTCCTTCCTTTTGCTTCCAAGCTGCTTGAACGTGTTGTCTACTCCCGCTGCCTTGACTTCCTATCCTCCAACTCCTCCCTTGACCCCCTCCAATCTGGCTTCCGCCCCCTTCATTCTACTGAAACTGCTCTCGCTAAGATCACCAACGATCTTCTGGTGGCTAAATCTAAACGTCTCTATTCCATTCTTGTCCTCCTTGATCTCTCTGCTGCCTTCGATACTGTTGACCACTCACTCTTGCTGGATTCCCTTCACTCCCTTGGCTTTTGTGGCTCTGTCCATAACTGGTTCTCCTCCTACCTCTCTGACCGCTCCTTTAATGTGTCTCTCTCCAACTCCGCCTCCTCCTCCTTCCCCCTCTCAGTTGGTGTTCCTCAAGGCTCTGTTCTTGGCCCTCTCCTCTTCTCGATCTATACCTCATCCTTAGGCAAACTCATTGCCTCCCATGGCTTCCAATACCACCTCTATGCTGATGACACTCAACTCTATCTCTCTACTCCCTCTCTCTCTCCCTCTGTTCAAGCTCGTCTCATCAACTGTCTCTCTGACATCTCTACCTGGATGTCTCAACGTCAACTCAAACTCAACATGGCTAAAACTGAACTCCTTATCTTCCCCCCTCATCCTTCCTCTCCTTCCTCACTGTCAATAACTATTGATGGAGTCACCATCCTGCCTGTCCCCCAAGCCCGTAGCCTAGGCTTCATCTTTGACTCAGCCCTTTCTTTTAAACCCTACATTGACTCTGTTGCTAAATCCTGTCGCTTCTCCCTCCATAACATTGCTAAGATTCGCCCTTTTCTCTCTGTCTCGTCTGCCAAAACTCTTGTTCATGCTCTGGTCATCTCTCGCCTCGATTACTGTAACCTCCTTCTCACTGGCCTTCCCCGGTCTCACCTTTCTCCCCTCATCTCTGTCCAAAACTCTGCTGCCAGGGTCATCTACCTCGCCAGTCGCTTCGACCATGTGCAGCCCCTCCTCTCTTCGCTTCACTGGCTTCCCCTTCCTGAACGAATCCTGCACAAGCTCCTAGTCTTCACCTATAAAGCTCTTCACAACCTTGCTCCCCCCTACCTCTCTGCACTTATCGCCCTCCATACTCCAGCCCGTGCACTTCGCTCCTCCTCTGTCCCTTCTCTCACCCTTCCACGCCTTCCCTGCTCCCCTAAGCGCCTTCGTCCCTTCTCACTTGCTGCCCCCCATGCCTGGAACTCCCTCCCTGTCCACATCCGCCTTGCCCCCTCCCTTCATACCTTCAAATCTCTCCTTAAAACTCACCTCTTTCGCTCTGCTCTGTCTGACTCTTTATCCTGCTGAGCCACTATTCCTATACCTACGATCGGTTTACCCTTATCCTTGCAACATGGACCTGCCTGCTGTCATTCTCATCGTAACCAAGCCAAGTACGTGCACTTGAGACCTCGCATCTTCATGAATGTTAGACCCCTTGTCTCTCCCTCTGTTCCCCTTCCTAAGTCTCTCCCCCAGCTCCTGTCTCTCAGATTGTAAGCCCTAGGGGCAGGGACCGTGTCTATTTTATTACTTTATAAAGTGCCAGGTACACTGCTGGCGCTATATAAATGTTTGTTAATAAAATAAGCTCCAGGTCAGGCTCAGAAGCAGAAACTGGTGCTTGTAATGAGGATGATTGATGGGGGGTTATTTGAAAGAACGGCAAAGCTACAGAGACGCACTTTCAAGGAAGCAAGCAAGCCTTTTTTGCGGGCTCTCCTTGCCCCTTTAAAATATTTCCATATACCAGAGGTAGGGTGCCTTTCCCTCCTGTGGACCACTTTGAAAATTAGGCTAGATACGAGTTGGGAGTGGAGCGGGAATGCGTAACGGGGATGTGTACGTTCAGGATGAAGGAAGAGAGCGGTCCAGAACATGGATCGAAGCCACAGATCCATCTTTTGTCCTTGAGTGCATCTTGGCTCTCTTCCCTGAGCTCCCTCTTTCAATGTTTAAGTGTAAGTGGCTGGATTCATGGGCCAGATCTAGGAATTGGAAAAGGGTCAAAATGAAAAATAGCCATGGACTAGATTTGGCCCCAGGGCTGCACGTTCTCCATTCCTTGGGATTTGTGTGTTCAACCGGTTTGCTTCTAAGTGTCTTTTCCTCCCGTAACATGCGGCATTATGTAACTTTTCCCAGTCATTTTTAGCCTGTCTATAATGTTCAGAATATGCACTTGGGAGAAGGGTAATTTCCTAGGGCTTAGTAAGATGAGAGAGTCAGAGAGACGGATAATGTGAGGACTGTGGCGCTGCACCCTCCGATTTAAGCTGTTCCATATCTCCCCTCAGCATTGCAGTGAGCTACTTGCATTGTGAGACACACTCACATGCAGGGGTGAATGTGATTTTTGGGGCGGGGGTGGAGGAAAGCAGGATTCTTGATCTTCTCCATGAGAGCATTTCCCATGGGTAGTGACAGTTCTAGACTTCTGCAGGCTGCAAAACTGCCATGCAAGAGTTAATTTTCCAGCACATTTGCACTCTGTGCAGGTGGATTTTATTGTGAGTGCTTCTCGGAATGGTCTCGATCTTGTCTTAACTGGTCCATGACTATTTCAGAGAATGAATCATTAGCTCTGGTCTGTGCTGCTTAATTCTGACTGCAGAGCTGATTAGAGAGAAAACTCCCAAGGCCTGATTTTAGGAGTTCAGACGCATTGTTAAATAAATATGAATTTTAAAACCTGCAGCTGTTAAATACTATGCCGAGAGTGTTCTGGGAGGAACACTCCCAGGGTGGGCTGTGGCTCAGGTGGTAGAACGCATGCTTTGCATATATAAGGTCCCAAGTTCAATCCCCGGCATCTCCGATTCAGGATCTCTGGTAGCACACCTAGGTGAGGCCTCTGCTGGGGATCTGGATGGTCTCTGATAGCACGTCTGGGTGAGGCCTCTGCCAGAGACCCTGGAGAGCTGGATTTGAAACCTTGTTGCCATGTCAGGTTGTGACAATACTGGGCTGACTCAATTAGGATATAAGGAGCTGCCTAATTGAATCAGACCAATGGTCAGTATTGGTATTGCCTAAGTGCCAGCAGCTGTGGACTAGAGGGGGCCGCTCTTCCCACATTCTTCAGTTACCTACGTGATTCGAAGTTGTGTATTTTGCATCTGAAGTAAATTTTTAGGGCTCATTCGTACACCACTTTATTTATTATTTCCTCCCTTAGCCGCCCTCTTCGTTCTCATGCTGTTTCTAGAATAACTGGTATCCCGAAAGCTAGTTCCTGTTTAACATTTGACCCTTTGTCTGAAAGCAGCCTCTTCTAGCAAATGGGAGACACCCTGACATCTATTTGATTGGCCTTTGCTTCACAACAAGCAGTAAAACTTTACTGCAATTGATATTATATGTCTATGAAAATAAATGCAGCTTTGGAAAGTTTACTGTCTTTTTAAAGGCCTTTGATGTCGTCAAAGCAAAAGCCCTCACAAATTTTTCTTTTCCTTTCCTCACAGCTCAGCCTGTATTGTACTGGTGTGCTCGCAACATGTCCTTCTGGAGCAGTATTTCATTTAACCTTGCCGTCCTCATGAATCTGCTCGTAGCGTTCTTCTATCCATTTAAAGGAGTCCGAGGAGGTACTAGTATTTCTGATGTAGAAAAATATGTGAATGTGTGGGGCAAATTCAGATGTGGAGTCCTGTTAACGACAGTAAGGATGCAGTGGTGTAGATGAGGCAGAATCTGGCTCTCTTCCCAAGCTGATCTTAACTTTCCATGCTAGGTTACAGAAGCAGTGGGGTGAGATCAGTTGAGAAAGAACCACCATATCGAAGTCTAATATTTAAATGATGTTGCAGAGAATAGTATTCGCCACATCAAACCAGGAACCCTGAAATCCCAAAGAGAAAGTTATTTGGGAGGGCAGTGCTGAGTGTATCTGCTGGAATTTAGAGGCCTGCTTCTGCAAATTATTTTATTTTATTTATTTTTATTTTTAACCTCGCTTCCTAAAATTGAAATGTGTCAGAATTATCTTGGTTCTGTTCTGGCCAGTGTCTGGGAAGACTTCAGCAAGAGTAAACAGCACCAGAATTTTCCATGTCTAATTTCAAGCTCAGTGTTAAAAGCCTGAGTTAATAGTAGTTAACATAGCTGGCAGTGTGGGATTATGGGTTTCACCTTAAGAATCCTAGCGGCAAGCATCTGAGCACTGAGTGCAGTCCTTGGCCTACAGGCTGCTGCTGCTATTAGTAGCAGTTGTAATAGTCGTAGTAGCTTCTTGGAACTGGGAAAGCATTATCTTCTACTTAATAGCAATAGTTGAAGCTACTACCTGTTACAGCACTTGTCTGCAAACATTCTCCAGGTTTACAGTAGTCTTCTCCAGCCAGAATTTGGAAACGGGTACAGATCTTTAGGCACTAAAATAAAAGCTGCTAATGGTTCTGAGCTCCTGTTCTTTCCACTGACCTTTGTGGAAGTGGAGGTTTGTGCAAACACATAGCATATGCTGTTCTGCTGCAACATGTAGGAAAGCTATTCCTACCGAAAATCTGAGGTTTGTTAATAGAGCTATCCAGCATTGCCACAAAGAAGACCTTCAGGTGTGGCTTAGAGCCTGTTGTTTTTTAAGAGCAATAACATTGCCTTTACACAGTGCCCCCAACCCTTACTGTCCCTGAGAATGAGCGAGCGAGCTTGTGTAACCTGGGCTTAATTATTATTATTATATAGTGCCCCCCTGCCATGGCACTCGGAGTGCTTTTACATATGACAAACACAACTTTTTAATCCTCACAACAACCCGGTGAGGTAGGTTAGGCTGAGAGAATATTGTGACTGGCCCAAGGTCACCCAGTGAGTTTCTGGCTAAGGCGAGACTCAAACCGGTCTCTCTTCTCCTCCCCCCCCGAAAAACCCCCTTCCTGGTCCAAGTACTGTGCGCTTGGCCATTACGCCACACTGGCTATATAATATAGTCTCTCTCTCCCCACACCAGCCACTTAGCGATGGCAGCAGAACATGCTGCTATGAGACTGCTGGGACAGCCTTAAAAGTTCCTTTCATAACAGCATTCCCTTCCGTCTATTTTAATGCAGATGGGTAGCCTGCAGTGTGGCCTTTCAAAGCAGGTACCACAGACAAGCTTGTCGTTGCCTTTAATGCTTGCTGGAGCTGCAGCCCCGCTGCGGGGAGAAAAAATCTGCAAGACAAAATAAGTTCTCCTTTTCCAGCTTCTTTTAATGTCGAATGTTGAAACACTTACTGGTGGCAAGCCACTTTTTGAAAGGTACATCCTGCTGCCTGGCTTGGAATCTCCGCAACAAGGATGCGTACCTAATACATGATCTGTAAGAAATAATTCCTTGCAGATACAGCTGTGTGCGGGGTGGCCAACTGCAAATGGTCAAAAACCATAACAGACCCCACTCCCCAGCAGTACCCTGAAATTGACTTTAAAATCAAGAGCATTATTATTAATAATACTATTAATAATAATAATAATAATTAATAATAATTTATTTGGGGCTTTTAATCCCTCAGATGGATTTGGGGGTAAATCAGGCCCCAAAGGGGAACAAAAAAATGCATACAACTTTTTTTAACAAACCTGTGCCACTTCATACCCCATGTGTTTCTCAACAGTAAATATGGTGCCAATTAGGGGGGTGCAATTCAGTTTTGTTATTATGATGACAAAATTGAAAATTTTAGTTTTCATTCTCATTACTGTAATAATAAAAACGAAAAATAATAACAGAAAACAAAAACAAAATTTCCTTTTCGAAATAAGGGGAAAAAAGTAGAAAACGTATTTCTGGCTATATATTTTTTGTTTCCTATTCAGTTCTGATGAAACTTGGGGAGATTGTACCCCCAACAGAGGGCTCTATGAGAACTAAATGTTGGAAAAAGTGGATAAAGGGAACCGATTCTAGAAGCAATTTAATGTTGTGATTTTAAGAAAAGCTGCATTCCTGACTACAATGTCTTTATCTTCCATCTGATTTAGGTGAAACGTGGGAAGTTTATGTCCCTCTCCAAGACTACCAATTCTGACAGATTTCAGAAAGATTGGATAACAGGTCCTGATGGTATAAGCCATTAACTTGAAAATGCATTTCCAGCTGTAACATTTTTATATTCCATCCTGTTTACAAGGCATTTGGCAGGAATGTATCCCACACCTTCCTTATCATCTCTGCCAAACCACAGGAAAATTTGATAAAGGACTCCAATTTTATAAGTAATTGAGGTCCCCTTGAAGACGATTATTCAGATAAATAGCAGTACATGCAGTGCCAGTCAGAAGCAGGCACCTGGCATGGCAGGGGGTGGGAGGCTGTAGAAGGGAGGATGGAGAGCAACCCAACAGATTGACAGACATATTCACTGGCCAATTACTGCATGCTTGCAGCTTTACAGGACCAATCGATGGTGGCTTTGAGGCGGGCATAGAAGGGACTTTGGGGATAGCATCCCAGCAATAAGGAGACATAGTTTACACATCCAGGCTGGCCAATTATCATCACAATCGCATCCTGCAGCACTGTCTGTGACAGAGGACATAAGAGGATCTCTATTGACTCTTTCTTAAACAGATGCTTCTAACTTTCCAGTAACAAGTGGGGGAAAGAAGTTGGGATGGTCACAGCATAGAATGAGGATATTGGATTGACATTTCTGCTGCCCAATTGGCATCACAAACAGATCTTATACTACAGTGACATATAAGAGAATCCCTGGCATAGGCTCATTCTCGGCATATGCTGTGCAGGCTTATAAAATTGGAACCCTTTATCACATCTTTCTGATATTTGGCAGAGATGATCCTGGAGGTGTGAGATACAGCCCTGCCAAATTTCATGTACACTGGTTGGACTACAAAGATGTTTGTCGGACATACTTACAATGAATTGCTTATACCACCAGGACCCTTTATCCAATCTTTCTGAACGCTGGCATAGATAGTAAACTTGGGGAGGAGTATAAAGTTGCCAGGTTTCATCCACATTAGATGGGAGACGAAGTTACAGCTGGGAACATATATACAGATGTTTGCAAAATAACATAATTCAACTGCTTGTAAAATCAGATTCCTTTATTCAATCTTTCTGAAATTTGGTACACATAATGCCTTCCATTGGAGGTACAGTCCCTCCATTTTTCATCCAAAAATAATGAAAAACAGCAAAGGTTACAGCTGAAAATGTGTGTTCCATTGAAACCAATGAAAATTGAAAATAAAAGCAAAAGCAAAAATGAAATTTCAGTATTTATGAAAATGAAAAATTTAAACATAAACAAATGAAAAATAATGACATGGGTCCCTGATGCACACCTCTAGTGCCAATTGCCCTGTGTTGGTTCATTCCCCCCTCGCCCCACACACACCCTAACCTTGGGGTGGGGAGGGGGAAAGCCTTCATGGTCACATGCTTGCTACAATATAAACAAACAAAAAAGTAAAAAGAACAAACCCCCTCCCTCAGTTTTTGCAGAAGGAACTGCAAATTTTCAGGTTTAAAGGTATCGCCCTTCATCCCTCTTCCGTTCCACCTCCACGCCGGCACCTTGCAGAGGTACCGGTGGCTTGAAAGCACAAAGTCCTCCTTGACTGTGGCCTTTATTGTGAAGTGATGGTTGTTTGTGTTTGAAGCTGACTCAGCGTGGCCGTGTTGCAGGCCAGGTTTTGGGTTTTGTTTTGTTTTTTTCTTATGTCTTCTTTAACGGAAATGTATTTTTAGCTGTGCCAGCTGATGTTATATAACCAGACAGTCTCGTGGGACACTCGAAATAGAAGTAGGAATAGCAAGAGACAAGATGAGACGAGTCGGTACAAGCTACTTGACTCCAAGCAGAATAAAAATACAGGATGCAAAGCGGGTTCAGGCTCCTGAAACTCGCCTCCTGTCACCCTTCTCTTCAGGGAAGCTCTGGAGTTCATTAGGAAATTGGTCTCCTGTGCTGCCAAATGGCCGTGGTGTTTAAGATGAAGAGCCTCCTGGTAACTGTACGTTGTGTTTACACAACGCTGTTCATGTGCAATGTTTAATTAAGGGGCCCTGCTCAGGTTCACAGCTTCTCAGTCTGAAATAGGTAATGTCTGACCCAAGGGCGATTAGCAACAGCGCATGATAATAGCAGAAAACAGCCTTGGCTTCATGTTCTCAATGGGCAGAAATACTCAAATTGATGTATTCTTTCTCTCTCTTCCAGGCACTCTAGAGCCCCACTTGTCAGGCTTACTCTGGACAGCCATGCTGATCTCTTTGGCCATAGTCCTAGCCCTTCCTAAGCCTCACGGTATCCGAGCTTTAATAGCGTCGACGATATTGCGGTTAATATTTTCAGTAGGCTTGCAACCGACTTTATTTCTTCTGGGGGCTTTCAATGTAAGTAACGAGTTGGTTTTGTTGACATTTTCTTGCCTCTTCCTTTAAAAATTTCCTCTCCGCTTTTGAAAATGCCTGACTGAAATACTCAACCCCAGAATGTTGTGGAACAAGAGGCAAAGAAAAGAAATTTTCTAACTAGATTGGTTTTTTTCCTGACAGGATTGCTATGCCGAGCTCACTCACACACCCCAGCCCTCTAAATTTGCAGACTTCGGAGTCTCTCTCTACTTTATCAGTGGCTAGTGACAGTTCTTAATTGAAAGGCTGAGGAATCTCAAGTTAAGAACCTGAAACTGACATTGCCAAGCCTTTTGCTTCTGACACCTCATTTTCAGGCTTAAATATAGTCCTGTGACATTCTCTCCCCCACCCCCCAAAAAAAGCAGTGATACAGACATGCAGTGTATTGAATATCACTTGAGCTCATGACCTCCGTCCGAAAATGGTGTTCACTGGGATACTAGTCCTCAGCTTGAGAACCTCTGTCCCAAAATGTTACAAAAGTGTTTGTTCAAATCTTTCTTCTTTTCAGTCCCTAATCTACAATAGTTATGAGTTTTTGTGTGATTTCTCAAAAGCTTTAGCCCATCTGCCTGGCAGGGATCTGCTCCAGGAAGTCATTTGCAGCAGCATGCAGAGCAAATATGTATGTTTAGATCCCAGTGAGCTTTTCCGAGGAACTTGGATTAAGGTGTGGTCTCTCTGTAGGAGGTTTACTGAACGAGCCAAAAGGAAGATGCTTGTCTGAGTAAACCAATGGGATACTGTGCTACGCTTGTAGCCTCTAGAAACCTCCCTCTGCCTGTTGCATAACTGTCTGGGAGCAGGCAGCCTAATTACACTTGCATCCATCCATGTAGGTTTCGCATTGCCATATGTGCTTATGCTGGACTGTAGCACGTGTAATATTCCATGTGTACCGCATGGTCCAACTGCAAGCATAACAGTAGTCTTGCTTGAGTCGGGCTCCCTCCCAGAATAATGTGATCAGCCTAAAGGAAATCACAAGTTTTAAAGTACATGCAGGGCTCTGAACTTTGAGTATGCTTGGGTTATATTCTCCAGATTTTTTGTGCAACCAAGGGGATCAGAAACATTTTGCTTTAAAGAAATGACCCAGAGCAGAGATTATCACTTTACATGACTTCAGTAGGTGAAACTTTATAAGCCAAGAATCACAATAAAACTTTTCCTCTGGCTGCATGTACTCGACCACAGTTTGTCCTTGCTCCCAAAATTTAGCAGCCAAAGAGGGACAAGCCCCACCCCCAGAGCACAAAAGACCGGGGTGGGTGGAGGGACTGCCACGAGCCAAAATCACAGCAGGGGGATCACATGAAGTCCTGCTTGTGTGTGCAAGGTTTTTGACATGATTAGCCCATTTCTTCCGTGATTTCAGGGACAGGAGACAGGGCTGGATTTTAAGCCTTGTCTACCATCCTTGAAATCCTGGCCGATACGGACTAATCACGTCAAAAACCCCACACATGCGAGCGGGACTTCACGTGATCTCCCCCATCTCATGTGCAAGCGACCTTTGTTTCTTGCCATTCAATCATCTCCCCATCTGTCCGCTCAAGGGTTTTTCCTGCGAGGCACCCTGGAAAGAGTTGCCTGAGGCTTGAATTACCAGTTGTTTTGTCTGTATCTCCTGAAAGAGACTATATTTATTTTATTTTAAAAATATATTATCCCGCCCCTCCTGCCTCAGGCAGCTCGGGGTGGCTCACATCATACAAAATATAAACACTTAAAACAACGTTAAACAACTTTAAAAGGAGGTACCAAATACCCACCCACCCCACTCAAACCCTCACCCATCTCCCTCGCCAAATGCCTAGTGGAACAGCCAGGTCTTACAACTTCGTCGAAATGAGGGGAGGCCAGCCAGGCCCCCGCTGGCAGGGAGCTCAACAGTCACGGTGCAGCCACCAAGAACGCCCTCTCCTGTGTGGCCCCCCGGAAGACTTGGGGGACCTCGAGCAAGGCACCCCTGGGCAACTGCAGGGGTCGATCCAAAGCCCGGGGGGTGAGGTGGTCCCGCAGATATGCAGGGCCTAGGCCATTTAGGGCTTTATAGGCCAATACCAACCTTGAATCGGGCCCATAAAACCACTGGGAGCTAGTGCAGAGAACGGAGCACCAGTGTAATGTGCTCCCGGCAGCCCAGCACTACCAAAAGCTGGGCCGCCGTATTCTGCACCAGCTGCCACTTCCAAACCGTCACCATGGTTAGCTCCACGTAGAGCGTGTTACAATAGTCCAACCTGGAGGTGACAAAATCATGGATGACGGTGGCCAGGTCAGAGTCTGAGACATATAGCCGAAGACATCACACCAGGTGTAGTTGGCGAAAAGCACTCCTCACCACAGCCTCCACCTGGATATTCAGGCGGAGCTGTGCGTCGAGGAGCACCCCCAGACTTCGAACCTGGGAAACCAACGGAGGACAGACCCCGTCAATGACGGGGGCTGCCATCTCTATCGGCTTACCCACTAACATCACCTCCATCTTGTCAGGATTCAACCTCAGTCGGTGTGCCCTCATCCAGTTCCCCACAGCTGTCAGACACCGGGTAAGCACCGAGACTGCCAGGCCTGGGTCTGTTGAATAGCTGGGTATCATCAGCATACTGATACACAAGAAAAGATAAGGGGACCAGTAAAGTATATTGTTCCACAGACTAGCCAAACAAGGATATAACCACAAATAAGTCTGTGAAAAGAAATTGCCCTACTGTTTGTTAAAGATTAATCCAACTTAAAAGCTATAGATATGAACAATAATGCATGTAAACAAGGGAATATGAAGTCCACCACAGCAATAAGGTGAAACCTCTTGCAAGAGTCCAATAATTTCACCAAAGCCTTTCGAAAACTTCTTCAGGGCTTCAAGGCTTCAAAAAGCTTTTGAATTCTCTTGAGCTATTAGACATAAAGAAACTAGTTACCCAAGGAAAACTACCAAGGCATCCATAGGGAAAGGTATGGTTAATTATCTGTATTGCCAAAACCAACATATTTTCAAAGGATTTGCAATCTGTTATGAACTATTGTACCAATGATATATTTATCTATAAACAAAAAACATTTTTTTTACCTGTAAGAACAATTTTGCGAAAAAAGGGTGGGAAAAAATGTTTCCTGAACAAGCAACCAATATTCTACAGATGTCATCAACTTGATTGAGACTGTACCTATAAAGAATAATATATTACCAAAAATGTAAATATATCTTTCCGATTCTTAAGAAAAAAATAAAAAATATTACCTATGGCTGCATCTCAAAGTAACCATACCTCTACCCTTAACAAACTGGAATGATGCCAACTAGTGATGTGACTAGCAGCTTTATATGGGAGTCACAGGTGTATCAACTTCTGTAATTATTAACAGAGTACTTGTCAAACAAACACTCAATTACCCAAAATGTTACACGCCTTTACACATGTTATTTTGTATAGGGGTAAGAATAAAAGTTCCAAAAAATCTTCAAAGAAGCCTAATTTAAGACTATATACGTGAACCACAAACCTGATAATAAAGTTTATTTGCGTGGCCATTGGCTGTTGAAGGAACAAAGATCACAAAACAAAACCACAAATCTTAAACAATGTATCACTGTTATGAAAAGCTGGAAAGATCTAATTCTTCATTCAAACCATAGGGCACCTCTGTATGTAATTTGAAAATCCAAAAACTCTCCCTTTGTAACAATAATTCTTCTAAGTCCCCTTGCCTGTGTGCCACAGATCCCAAACCCTGATCACCTTGTCGAGTGCCTGCAGAGGGGACAAAACAGAACCCTGCGGGACTCCACATGAGAGGTCCCAGTATGATGAAAAATATTCCCTGAGCACCACTCGCTGAGTTCTTCAGGTCAGGAATGAGCAGAACCATTCTAGAACAGTCCCGCCCACCCCTGCACAGTCCCGCAGGTGCGTCACTAACATCTCGTGGTCAACGGTATCAAATACAGCCAATAGATCTAATAGGATCAACAGGGTTGAAACACCCTGTTCCCAGTGCCGATCATCCACCAAAGGCACAAGTGCAGTCTCGGTGCCATGACCCGGTTGAAATCCTGACTTAGAGGGATCAAGAAAACGGATGCGATCAAGATGCCCCTGCAGCTGCTGGGCCACAGCCCGTTCAATTACCTTCCCTAAAAAGGGGAAGGTTGGAGACAGGCCGATCAGCTGGCGGGAGTCAGCGTCAAGCGATGGTTTCTTGAGCAGAGGCCACACCACTGCCTCCTTGAGATAGCCTGGCACTCTGCCGTCCCGAAGAGAGACGTTGACCACCCCAGCCAGCAATGGACCCATTGTGTCTCAGTAAGATTTTAAGTAGTCAAGACGGGCATGGATCTAACTCACAAGAGGTGGCCCTAACCACCCCAAGAACATCAACCGCATCAACAGGTGTCACTGAATGAAATTGATCCCATACAATTGGACAAGACCTTCATAACCTTCAGTTCCTCATATATATATATATATCAATCGCAGCGTCAAAGTCCTGGTGAATACGAATGATTTTCTCCACAAAATAATCCACAAACATGTCACAATGGGCCTTAGATGACTTCACTCCCAGGTGAAGGGAGGTCGGACTGACCAGCCCCTGCACCACCCAGAAAAGCTCAGCTGGATGGGATTTTGCAGATGCTGATGGCAGCAAAGAACTCCTTTGCTGCCCACGTAGCTAGAGCATAGGCCCATAAACTGGCTCTATGATGCAATCTGTCGACTTCAACATGAGAATGATGCCACTGTCGCTCTAATCGCTGCCCTTCTCACTTCAGCAACCACAGTGCCTCAGAAAACCAAGGAGGCCTGTGGTGCTGCCTCGCGGGTAGAGGACGCCTAGGAGCCATCTGATCAATGGCCCCAGTCATCAGAGTATTCCATAATATGACAAGGACATCAATGAGACGATCGTCGAGATTAGAGGGTATCTCTCCCAGAGTTCCGGTTCCATTAACCTCCAGGGGCGAACCATTGGTTTTGCACCTTTCCCGGGGTAGACACATGCCAGGAGTGAGGCCTGCAGGAAGTAATGGTCTGTCCATGAGAAAGGTATCGTTGATATCTCCCCCACTAATGGATCACCTGCCCCAAGGCCAGTGCAAAACAAGATCCAAGGTATGCCCCTCATGACGTGCCAGGGCAATCACTTTGAGACAGGTCCATGGTTGCCATGGTGGTCTTGAACTCACGCTCTGCTCCCCGAAGGTCAGCGTCGGCGTGGATGTGTAAGTCCCCCAAGACTACTGTCTTTGGGGACCTCAACCCCGACACCGACTCTGCTAGAGCATGCAGGGAGGCTGCTTCACGGTAGACAAGCAGCACTCCCAAACTGTCACCTGCCAAATCAAACACAAGGTGGCGAACCTTTATATCCGGTATGGTTTGCACTGGATACCTCCGCACTGACCATCACTCCTTAAAAATCATGGCTACACCACCCCCACCCCACCCCGTTCCTCCGTTTGTGGTTGATGTTGCACGGCATACCCAGCTGGAACAAGGTCAGCCAGAATAGGCCCTGACTCATTGTCCAGCCAGGTCTCCGTGATGCATACGAGATAGGCAGCATAGTCCAGGATTATCTCCTGGACAGTTGTTGCTTTATTGATCACTGGTCTCACATCTAACAACACCAACACAGGATCGGGGGGCCCTCTGACCAAGAACCACCTGCCCCTCTGCCTGGGCGGTAGTGAGCGGGACATGCACCAAGTACCTGCCCCACTTCACCGATCTCTCAACCCTCCCGTTGGGGCCATATGTCCCCTATCCTCTCACGACCCCTATGGCTGTGCCCTCCCCCCACCCCTCCAGACTGTCCCACCTAGACATCGAGGGAGATCCCCACCCACCCCAACACACTCTCCAATTACACCCCCTTCCCCATACATTCCCCACCACCAACATAATATAAGCCCCTCCCCCCAAATATACAATATAGACCCTTCACCCCCCCTAATTCCCTAACACAAAACTTCCAGTCCTAATACAAACACAAAGCCCTCCACCCCCAGCCTCCCAAGTCTTGCCAAGGGCCTCCCAAGTCTTGCCAAGGGTGGTAAAAACACCACCACCCTGCCCACAGCTCTTCCCCCTGTTTGCCAAATAGGAAAGTCTGATATTGCTTCCAGAAAATGCTCAGGCTTGGGCTTTAATGTACCTCCAGGGAAAGAAAGTTCCATAGTAGTGGGGCAGCCGCTGAGAACACCTCTCGGAGACCGCTTTTAGACGAGCGGCCAGATGTAGTGCATTGATGAAAGTGCTTCCTGAAAATGATGCGCGAGGTGCGTTTAGACACACCAGAAGTAGCCGGCCGCCCATAGGAATCATGGCTCGTGACTTTCCAAATGCAGCTTCAGAAAGAGGGCAAAACCCACGATTCCTATGGTGGCCAGCTACTTCCAGTGCGTCGAAGCGCTTCGGGAAGCGCTTTCTTTAACACGCTACATCCGGACGCTCGTCTAAAAGTGGTCTAAGTGCACTTGTGTCCCTACGTTTTCATCAATGTGACAAGCAGACGGTACTTGCAAGAGGGTGCTTCGTCTGACCTCAGTGATCATGATGATGCGTAGAGGAGGTGTGGTTTTTCAGATGTGTGTGGTCTGCATCACTTCCAGTTGGCTAAAAGACTCTGCTCTATTTTGGAGGACTATAGCCAATCCTTAATTATACCTGTCTTTGTCATGGCTTGTGTGGATTATCAGTTTGGTGTATGTAGACACATCAGCTCTGTGGAAGCTCCAGTAAGTCAGAACTCAGTATTGTGACATGTCAACAGTACAGGCTACACACATCAAACCTCTGATGGATACCAGGTCAAGCTGAGCATTACAGCCCTTATTTTAAAGACACAGAGAGTGAAAACAGACATGACGCTAACCACTCTTTAACCACCCTTGGTGGCCATTTATGCATGTTTCAGGGCTGCATAGGGCACCAATACAGCCCTGCAACATGCATAAATAACCACCAAGAGTGGTTAAAGGGTGGTTAGCGTCATGTCTGTTTTCACCCAGAGTGGCCTAGTCTCAGGATTTCTAAAACCTAACTTAGTAATCTGGGATGATGACCACAATTGACAGCTCTATTCTTCCAGGTACAGTGGAAATGATCAACATCAAGGTTCAAGATGGTCCATGTGGGGGAGACAGCCTTCTCAGGAGCCAGGCCAAGACTATGCAATGAATTCCCACCCCACCTCAATCCCCGGGACTAAGGCTGCTTTCTGTCATTACCTGGGAGGGGCGGGAACTTTCGCAGTCACCACTGGGGCTCTTTAATTGTGATGATTAATGCCCATCGGAATGCACTAATCGCCTTTTACCACAAGAGAACACTCATCCTTGTAAACGTTACATCTGGGGACCCAGTCATGTGCAAGAGTTCTCCCACGGTAAAAGGGAATTAGTGCATTCTGACGGGCGCTAATATTCACAATTAGAGAGCCACAGTGGCGATGGCGAAAGTTCCCGTCCCTCTTGGTAACTTCAGAAAGCAAACTTAAAGCTATTGCGAAACCTTGCTGCTGGAGATGAAACAGACTATCTAGGCATTTTCCATCTCATGGATTCACCCAGTTCAGTCTGGGCCCAGTGAAATGTGAACCAAGTGTGAGATGGTCTCTGTTCTGTCAGACATGGATCAGCTTCCCTTCCCTACTCGCAGCCCCATCTTTCACATGTACAAGATGGCATGCACTGGGGCAGGTGGGCACATATCTTGCACATGTGCAATAGACGGTATGCTTTTTTGCACATGTATGTTGGATCTGTGTACCATGGCGCATCTCTGGCAATTCTCTGCGGATATTGCAGGGCTGTTCCATTCCAATCCTACTCGCTGCCTTTCAAGTACAGATCATGTCTTTGCTGATACAGACTCTTAGCAGCGTTTTCATGTAAGGAGGAAATCAAACAGGACACCCCTACAAAAACAAATACAGAAGATCACAAAACAAACCCACCAAAAAACTCCAAACCTATCCCTGCACTACGTGCCCAAGGGAGTGGATAGGGGAAAGAATGGATCTCACCCAACAGATATTGGTTGAGTCGTTCCATATTCTAGTAAAAGGTGGTGTTATATTTGCCAGAGCCATAGAAGAATTGTGATTTTTTTTAAAAAAATGTGAAGTGTAGGTAACGTGTATTGTGGGAGGAGATAACCCCCTCCATTGGTGTCTGGGGCCTCCTTGATATTGACGCTAGCATCTGATCACAGAGGAGCTACATTCTCAACTTAAAAATAGTTAAGTATAGAGGGCAGATTGGACTGTATTTTTTTGGGTGGGGGGGGTTGTTTGGCGCTTTTTTTTTTTTTTACAAATCTCTTAAGAATGCAAGTGCTTCTGTTCCCACAAGCTAGTTATTTTCACACCCAAACACTTAAATGAGAAGTTAGTCCTTCACTACTCTCTTTAAAAGTTTCCTTCTTTCAACCAGATGACTTTTACATCATGGAACGTCAAAAAGGCTGGTGCTTATGGCCACAAACTGTTAGACGATTCAGCATGTGTGTTTATAATCAATAAATGCCAGATTTTGCCCTTGGCTTGTGCTCAGTTGAGTTGCGTAGATAGATGTAGCAGAAAGAAAAACCTGACTGCTATATAAATTGTGGAGATATTTTACAGTACAGATATTGATATAAACATGTTGCTGAAATACCACTGCCTTTTTTAGGTTGCTTTAAATGTTGCAGTTTTTAAGTGTTGCACGTATTAACTAACCTGTACTCTTTTTGTTCCTTAGGTTTGTAACAAAGTCATTTTTGTGATGAGTTTTGTGGGTAACTGTGGAACTTTTACTCGGGGATACAAAGCGATGATCATGGATGTGGAGTTTCTTTATCATCTACTTTATCTTCTTATTTGTGTAATGGGACTCTTCGTACATGAATTTTTCTATAGTTTGTTGGTAGGTATTATCTTTCTTCAATTCATTTCTGAAGTTGTCTTTGCATCTAAAAGCCATAAATGAGACTACTAGCCCACATTATACTGTTGCCGAATCTCCCAGCAGGAAAACCTCCCAGCACTCACTGCACGTGGGCACTTGGTTAAAAGCATAATCAGCCGTGTCATGCAGCCTTTTTATTACGATTGTCAGGGTTTGAAATCCAGCCCTGACAATCGTAAGAAAAAAAAGCCACATGACACGGCTGATTGCGCTTTTAACCAAGCGCCCACGTGCAGAGCGTGCTGAGAGTTTTCCCTGCTGGGAGATTCGCCACCTGGGAGATTTGGCGGCGGTGTAACATAGGTAAGCAGTCTTAGTTTAAGTAAAACCACCCCCAAATAGATGATAGATTCTTAACTTCACTGCTGCTCTAGTACTGTGTGTGTGGGTTGACCTTCCTGGTTGTCTTCCAGAAGACTAAAACCAGGTCATTTTAGCATAAGAAGTCTTATAAATACAGCATCTCCTAAAGCTAGTCAGCAATGGTGGCAATTGGTCATCAGTTACTCCACCTAGTGGCTTTTGATTCATGCACTAGTTATTCTCCTGGAGATTTTCCTGTGGAAATGTTAAGCTGTACTTGTATTGCAACTCAGCATCTTCCACTAAATGATGAGGGTTGAGCAAAGGGTGGAGCCTCGTCAATGGATGCACTAGTCAGCAAGATTGCCTTACTGGGTGAAAACAGACATGACACTAACCACCCTTTAACCACCCTTGGTGGT
Source organism: Sphenodon punctatus (assembly GCA_003113815.1). NCBI lineage: Eukaryota > Metazoa > Chordata > Lepidosauria > Sphenodontia > Sphenodontidae > Sphenodon > Sphenodon punctatus. The sequence goes on along the minus strand of QEPC01008366.1, from coordinate 2,098,506 downwards.
TATTTATGCATGTTGCAGGGCTTCATAGGGCACCAATACACCCTGAAACATGCATAAATAACCACCAAGGGTGGTTAGCGTCATGTCTGTTTTCACCCACTGTTTCTAATGCAGAAGGCTGAGAGTTATTAGGCCTTGGTCTAACAAACGTGTACTATCTCAAGAAAGCCTTTGATCTCCACACAGCACTGTGCTGTGTAATTTTGTTTGCTTGCATTCCTCATCTGGTTTCTTCCTTTTTTTATCCTATATGAACACCAAAGACTGTGTCGGAAATGCAGCTCTTCTGCTACAGAGTGGTGTTCCATGCATAAGCTTCCTTTTCTGGCATATAAATCTGTAGAACAGTAAAGAGAAAAGATGGAGAAAGGCAATGAACTTTCTTGCAGACCCCCTTTCATTTGTCCTTTCAAAAAACCTGCTTAGGATTCCTTTTTCCATAGCCTGTTTCAATCTTTAAACTCTCTGTCCTGGTCTAGTCTTGCCAGCACTTAACACAGACATGATGTTACCAGTCATCTGTAGGACTAGAAAGGGACAACTGAAGTAAATATTTTCCACTGAAGACAATTTGGCCAAACACCTATAATAGACTACCACAATATGTGGTGGGACCTATTTGTAAAATTGAAAAAAAATCCTTACTTTGTTGTACTTTCTACTTAAGACTGCAACCAGTTACTCCAAAGGAAAACCCATTGAAGTTAGTTGGGCTACTTTGGAATAAGTGGATTGAGGGTTGTGGTTGAAACTCCTGAAGTGTAATGAGCAAGAACTATCAAAGTTTAGAAGTGGGTTATTCTGTTCATCTTGATACTGTGGAAAGCTTTGAGTGACATGAAGCAGCGTTTTAAAAAAAAAAAAAAAAAAGTAGCTCACTTCCTTGTTTGTAGATTTAACTATTCAGTATAAAATATAAGTTTATAGTTTTTCCTCCAAAATGACAGGCATTTGACTACCATTGGTTGGAGAAGCCCCCCATTACTCCTCTGTGGTGGCTGAAATGGTATTGTTTAATAGCATCTTGCACATGACAAAGGTGCAAAGTGAGCATGGGCGCTGCTACCAAGTTCAGGATTAGAACTATGGTCTCTTGATGTCAAACACTGAACTGAACCGTTAGCGCACTGCATGTGATACAGGAAATTGAATGGCTTGTCTAAAATCAGGGGGCTGCCTTTTCTTTTTTTGCCATTCACGCCACACGTTAGATAATGCTCCACTAAGACAAATGCAAAGTATTACACATAGGAATGAACAGCCAGGGGCCCAAATGTAAAATGAGGAAAAACTGCAGAGAAGGGTCTGGGAGTTATGGTTAGGGTGGCCATACCTCCCCTTTAAAAGAGGATGCTTTATGAAAAATACATGTTGCAGGACTGCATTGGTTCCAGTGCAGCCCTGCACCATGTATTTTTCATAAGCATTCGCTTTTAAAGGGGGAGGTATGGCCTCCCTAGTTATGGTGGATCATAAATTAAGCATGAGTCGACAATGCAATGCTGTTGCAGAAAAGGGGGGAATGCCATGTTGGGCTGTCTTCGCAAGTGCATTGTATCCAGGAAACAGGAGGTAATGGCAACCCTTTGTTTAGGCACTGGTGAGATCCTCACCTGGAATGCTGTATTTCAAGCACCAAACTTCAAGAAAGATGCTGACAAATTGGAGAGGATTTAGAAGAGAGCAACCCAGACAAAAAAGGGGCTAGACTATAGCAAGTCGTACGAGGAAAGATTGAAAGAAGTGTTTGTTTAGCAGGGGTGGGTGGGGGGCAGTGGAGCTCTGCCCTGCCTCCCACAGAGCCACCTCTCCCTCATTCCTCTCCCCTCTGCCTGACTCACAGCTGAGTTGGGCAGCTGCCGCATCATACTGCCAGCACATGTGCAAAGCCGCTTCAGCTCTGAGGGAGAGAGGGATGAAGGAAGAAAAGAGGTAGGTCAAGGGGGCAGGGCCACATGTTGCTTTCACTGGGCAAGCTCCCAGGACGGCTCCCTCAGCCGCCCTGGGGGCATTTGCATAGCAAAGGCAAGGGGAGCAGTTGCCCCCCAATTAGCACTTCCTCTGGGTGGTGATCTATACCACCCAGAGGCCAATAGCAGTAGAGGGGAGGGAGGCATAGTATCTTCCTGGCTGCAGCTGGGAGCCACATCTCCTCTCCCCACAGAACCAAGATGGCTGCCGGACTTTGCAGCCAGGACAAGGATTGCTGGTAAATCTTACTCCCTGCCTCTCCCTGCTTTCCCCCAAACCACCATTTCAACCTCCTCCCTGTATTCCCCTAAGCCACCCCTCATTTCTACTTCTCCTCTCTGCCTCTTCCCCTTCCATTTCTATATCTCCGTTTCCCCCATCCTCCGTTTCTGCCCCTCCTCTTTCTCTTCTTGCCTTCTTCCCCGTCCACCCATCCCATTTCTGTCCTCCACTGCCTTCCTCCATGTCCCCTTTCTGCCTCTGCCAATCCTTCCTGCCATCCACCCACTCACCCAGATTTTGGGTTCCCCTGAAAGGGGCATTTTTGTCAAGAGCTGGTTTCATTTGAACCCAAATTGTACATCCCTGTTGTTGTTTTCATTTCTATAACATCAGCAATGTATCAGGCACTGTACGGTCTGTAGTTAGACGGGTCTCTACCTCAAAGGGATTACAATCTAAGAGACATGGATACATTCATGCGTTTGAGAAAATGCAGGTGCACATGGTTAACTGAGTTACAGGGAAGAAATTCGGAGGGAGGGAGAAGGATGCAGTTTCACTCATGACAAGCCAGGAAAAGACTGATGGAAGAGGTGGGTTTTCAGGAGGGATTTGAAATTTGTGGGGGGAGGGAGCAGAACAAAGGTATCCAGGGAGGGAGTTCCAGGCCTGAGGGGCAGCAAAAGAGAAGAAATGAAGACGTATAGAGGAGCAGGAGAGTCGCAAGCAGGTACGGGTGGGGGCAGAGGAGGAGTGAAGCTCCCAAGCAGGAATGTGGCGGGATACAAGAGCAGAGAGATAAGTGGGGCATGGCCACAAAGAGCCTTGAAGAACAGGAGCTTGTGATTAGAGGGAGCCCGTGTAGGGCGGAGAGGAGGGGCTGAACATGGTCAAAGTGATGAGCAAGGTGGCTGACTTAAGTAGCAGAGCGTTGAATGGAGATTCGGGTGGCAAGATCCGAGCAGGGGAGACCAATAAGGAAGAAGTTATAGTAGTCAGGGTGGGAGGTGACTGGAGCGTGGACTAGGGTTTTTGCAGTGGAAACAGTAAGGCAGGGCCGGATTTTAGTAATATTATTCAGGGCAAAATGACAGGATTTGGTAACAGCCTGGATCTGAGGCGTAAAGGAGCAGGAGGAGTCCAAAATGAATCCCAGACTCTGTTCCTGAGGGACAGGCTGGATGATGATACCTTCAATGGAAACTGAGAGTAAAGTAGGAGGGGAATATTTTAGCGGGAAGATGAGGAGTTCAGTCTTGGCCATATTAAGCTTGAGTTGGTGGTAAGACATCCAAGCAGAGATGTCAGCAGTATGAGACTGGATGGATGAGGAGAGCACAGGAATAGAGAGGGTTGCGTATCATCCGCATACACTTTTTTTTTTGTACTAGGAAAAAAATGTTTTGGCACACAATGTAAGTTTTTGTTTTAATATCTGTTTTGATGTGTTTATATTTTTCGTTATATTTTTAGTCGAGTCGCTTGACACGAGAGTGTTGGGATAGAAATAAAAATTATAAATAAATAAAATACAGGTGGTACTGGAAGCAATGAGATTCAATGAGTGTACCCAGAGAAAGAGTATAGAGGGAGAAGAGGTCCCAGGACAGAGCCTTGGGGAACTCCCATAGAGAGGGGGAGCGACGTAGAGGAGGTACCAGCAAGAGAAACATTGAAGGAGTGATTCGAGAGATACCAAGAGAACCCTACTGTGTGTGTTGAGTAGCTGAATAGGTTGCAAGGGAGTTTGTGTAATCTGCTTCCGTGAATGTTTTTGAAACCTGTATTGCCAAACATCTGTCTACAATACTAAAGCTAACGGGTAATCTGTGTTGGAGCAGGGGCTTGGACACAAAGACCCTTGAGATTCCTTGTTAACCGTACAATTCTATGAACCTAAATGTAAAACAAAGTCTTAACCTCCCTCCCCCCCTCAAAGCTTGAAATTATTCACTTCCTCCTGAATTTTGTTTCAGATTTGACATGGTACCAGTTTTTTGGGTAGTAAATGTTATGAACCAGTTTGCCCTGCCCTGTCTTCCAGCTTTTTGACTTGGTGTACAGAGAAGAGACCTTGCTGAATGTCATTAAAAGTGTCACTCGCAATGGACGTTCCATCATCCTGACTGCTGTTCTTGCTCTTATCTTGGTTTACCTGTTCTCGATAGTGGGCTACCTCTTCTTCAAAGACGACTTTATCCTGGAAGTAGATAAGCTGCCTAATGAAACATCATTGCCGGGTTGGTATTGGAAACTTTTAAACTCTTACCAGGTGCCAAAGCATTAAGGGGTGAGGTGCCAAGCATCGTCAATAAGCTTGTCGCTTCTGGAGACGGAATTCCTGTAAAGAACCCTTGTCCGAATAAGAAGCCGTCTCCTGAAAATGGAGGGCTTGATGTTTTTAAAACAAAGGCTAAGATCAAAATTAGAGCTGAGTTGGGTATGAGAAAATGTCTTGGAGAACATGACTTTAAGATTCAGCCTGATATTCGACTGTATTTACAAGAATGCATTAACCCATGCAATAGTTGCATGTCGATTGTTATTTACCAGAACAAAGTAAATTTGAATATATATTTTTAACTTGCTTTTGATATTTCAGTTGTTTTGTTATTTCATTTACTTTGGTTCAGAATTCTGACTATTTTGGTATTGCATTTTTGGTACTTGGTTCCCTTCCTTTTGGCAACTATGGGTGAAAACAGACATGACACTAACCACCCTTGGTGGTTATTTATGCATGTTTCAGGGCTGCATAGGGCACCTATACAGCCCTGCAACATGCATAAATAACCACCAAGGGTGGTTAAAGGGTGGTTAGCGTCATGTCTGTTTTCACCCATTGTGTGAAACACAGGGGTGCTATTGTGCTATTTCTATTAAGGCAATAGCACTGAGGTGCATCAGTTCGGTGCATATTAGCACATTCATGCACCATACCATAATGATGTGTAGAAACGAAGTGAAACAAATACCAAAAATGAGATACTGGATTGTAACCAAAATGGATATAGAAACCCAAAGTGAGACATGAAGAGTGCTTCCTATTCAGGATCACCAAAATGATTCAAAGCAGCTAAGTGTGTTAAATTCAGTATTTGCTGTGGGGTATTCATTTCAGCTCAAATCCAAACCCTTTCCTCTGGATATACTGCATGTCTTCTCTCCTATGGGTTGGTACAAGAGTTGGGATTATCCAATTGTCTTCAGCTAAACAATCCCTCCCATTATTGAAGCCTTTGATCACATTTTCTAAGCCTTCCCTGGTAGTCATTTTGGATTCCACGCCCAGGCTAACTGTAAGGTTAGCAACCATAAGGTTAAATGTAAGCAAACAGCGAGTGCCTTCCTCACTTTGGGATAATGAGGGAACATGTCCAAGTAGCAGGGGAGAGAGAACAGCTAATGACCTTGTTTAACTAAGCATTTTGGCTTTTTCAATCAAGCCATCCAAGCAAGCATTGCTTCTCCCCTACTCATAAAGTTTGATTTTTACCAGCTACGATACGTGGAGATTGAGTTCTAAATGACACTGTGCATCGACTTCCCCCCCGGTGGCCTCACTACCGAAGGTCTCGGATTACCGGCTGTGATCCATTTGCTTTGGTACTTGCACAACATACTCATAGTTTATGTTTGCGTGATTTCAACAATCCAAGCTACTTCACTAACTTTGGGGCTGAGAAGTATTACACATGGTTTGGCCCAAATGTCATCCAATTACTCTCTTTTTCTTTAAGGTATATAAATATCCCTAGACACAAGGGTTTAACAGCACTTTACCTTTCAAACCTCAGTTAACGTTTATACCAAGTCTGGATCTATTTTTCTTGTCATAGAAAAAAATGAATGACCATGTCTGCTGTAAGCTGGTAATGTAGCCCTCGCTGTGGCATTCGGCTCCCCTTCTGATGTCCCAATTTGCACATTAATAGATCACACAGAGGTTGGTGAGACCATGGCCAGAGGGTTCCTGTATCCAGATGTCTGTAGAGCAGATAGTGGTGGAAACTGTTCGTCTGTTGTTCCTTCAGAAGGTAGGTGCCTTCTTATTGGACTCCCACATACGTTTTTTCAGTTCTCCCTCTTCGCTTTTTATTATTCTTTTTTCTTAATTGAGTAATGGAAAAAGGTCAGAGTAAAGAGATTTATTTATTTACTTTGAATTTATCACCCTAACCAAAAGAAGCTGAGCATCACAAATGATAAGAATAGCAACTTAGAAAAATATAAAATATCCATCCCCCAAGCCACAGCTCTCCACACGCAATTGCATCCCACTCACTTCCTCACCTCTCACATGTGGGAGATCCCAAGCTCCCATTCAACCAGGCCACCCGCTCACCACAGTCAGTTCCCAAAACACATACCTCAGTATCAAAACAATTATAATTTACTATTCACCCACCTTTACTAATGCATAATGCCTTCCCAGCCTGGGCCCCCTTCTCACAGTGCCTCAACATCACTCTTCCCTCCTATTCTCCACCAAAATAAACATAGGAATCCTGTATTAAAACAGCCGTCCATTCAATTTACAACCCCAGTGTCCCCATGCAGCCCAATCACCTATTGTGGGTAGGGCTGATGCGGCAGCAGCTTTTACCGCGCCGCGATTCCGTTCCACTATTTCGGAATTGCCCGCGCCACACCGCAACATTTCTGCGGATATTCCGCTAATTCCGCCGGAATTCTGCAAATCGCGGAATTGCGGAAAAATCTCGGAAAAATCGCGGAAATTGCGGAAAACCACTATTCCGCGATTTTTTGGCGCTGGCGGAATTGCGGAAATAGCGAAAATGTCATGTTTCCACGATTCCACTAAGTTGCGAAATTAAATAAGCGGAACCGCGGAACCGCGGAATGAAACCGCGGAATGAAAGCCTCTGCCATGCCATTCCACTAATTGCGGAAACACTGTTTCCGCCGGAAATAGCTACCGCTGCGATATTCCGCTACAGCCCTAATTGTGGGGTGGTAATTGGCTTGATGGAGGTTTAACTTGTGCGAGTTTAAACTAGAAGTGGGGACCTCCTGGCCAAATATGGCCCATGACTTGTGGCCTCCTATGTGGCCTCCTTCCAATAATGGAATCCCAAATCTAGGCCCTCCCACTGATTACTAAAGAGGAGGATGGCGTGCTTAAGTGCAGAGGATGGATCTACAGGTCAGAATTGTGATCCAGCCCTTTCCAACCATTTATTTATTTATATTAAAATCTACATCCTGCCCCCTCCCGTCAACAGATGGCTTGGAGTGGCTCACAACAACTACATTTTAAGATAAAAATGTAACACCCAATTTAGTTTCAGCAAAACCTTCCCACATCTCTTCACCACATCTGTATCTTTTTCAGAAATTTTATTGTTCAGCCTCGGCTTTTACAAAACGACAACATATATACATATAACAAATTTAAAACAATAAAATAAATATAATATACTTAACACATGCTAAGGGAGTTACCTAAGCAATACTCCCATATCAAAATAAGGGGCTTCTCGCCCCAAAACAAGTCATCCACCACTATATCCCAACTACCTAGTATCACCTTCCTAAGAATGTTAAGAATCATCAAGCATATTTCTGATCCGGAGCACGGCCCCACTGAATTTGGCCACAGCCCTAGATCGCTCAGAATCAATTGGATTTAATAATTCCGTCAAAGTATCTTTAGCTGGAACTCCCTCCTCAAGGTAACCCTCCAAATACCTGAGTCTAAGACCCTCGAAAGCCGGACAGTGCACAATTATATGAAAAGGGGTATCCACCTCCCCCTGCCTACACATGCGACAAATGCACTAGTCCCATGGGATCTTTGCATACCGGCCCTCTAGCATTGCCGAGGGGAATACATTGGCCCTCATCCTAAAAAATGCTACACGGCAATTAACTTCTTGCCAATTGAAAAGATAATAATAGGTGGGTCTCTGGATGGTAAAAAAAGGGATAATAGGCATTAAACTGGGGAGCCACCTCCTGCGCCTCTCGTAGAGCATTTTCTGTTTGGGCAGCCTGATCCCACACCCGCCTATAGACTAATTTCTTACATGCCCCCCAGCCCAGTCTTTCTAGGTTTGATCAAGCAAACCCCAGCCAAGATTGCTTCATTAATCAATGTGTTGCTGGGGCAGGGAAAAAGCATCTTTTTAAGCCAGTAATTCAGCCAACGCAAGGTGGCATAAACCCTCAGAGGTGGTACAAAAGACTCAGCCTTCAAAACTACCTGGGGAGTTCCCCGAGGTGCCCCCAAGATTGTCCGCAAAAATGCGTTCTGCAGAGTTTCCAATTTGGTAATACATTTCAGGCCCCATACTGGGAATGCATATAGAAGTTGTGCGAATACTTTGGCCCTGAAAAGTTGTAAAGCTGGCAAGACTAAGTGGCCCCCCTTCCCGAAGTAGAATTTTATAATAGCAGCTGCCGCTTGTCTTGCCTGTGCCATCGCTGCCTCATAATGGGGCTTCCAACTACCACTTGCAGATATTATTATCCCTAGGCTTTTAAAGACCCTAACCTGGTCAATCTGGGTCTGATGTATGACCCACCGATGTTCTTTACGAGACATCTGTATCTTTCTGCAATTCATGCCCTGAAAATTTCTCCTCATGGCTGCCTCAGGTAATGCTTCCATTTTGTCACAGGCAGGATAATCTTATAACATTAAAGGTCAGTTGGGATTTTGTCAGTGAGGATTTTGTCATTGACTTTAATTGCAGAGGATTTGCACTCTAAATATAAAATCTGAAAATTTTGGCTGATGTTTCCCAACATCTATTGATTTTTTGGGTGCGTCCATTTTTTAAATTGTCTCCAGACCAAAAAAAGGTCCCAACCCTAGTGCAAATAATATTTGTTATATAAGAACATAAGAAGTGACATTGCTGATTTTCTCGGATCTTTAACATTGTGGCCATCGTTAAATGGTGTCGCTGTTAAAAATCCAAGAAAACTAGAAATGTTAAAAATGCGATATACCGCTACCGACAATTATCGGCATTATCGGATCAATCTGATATCTACAATTATCGGATCAATCTGATACCGATTGTCCCACCCCTACCAATCTTAGTCGCTTCATAGAAGTACACAATGGCTCATAATGAGGTGAACCATTCCCTTTTGTTCACTCCCAGCTCCCAACAGTCAGAGGTTACATCCTCCAAATGTACCTGTTTGATAGTCCTTAATTGACCTATCCTCCAAGAACTTATTCTGGGAAACAATGGAAGAGGTTCTAAAACAAATTGACAAGCTTAAATAGTAACAAATCACCAGGATCAGATGGTATTCACCCCAGAGTTCTGTAGAAACTCAAGTATGAAACTGCCGACCTACTACTGGTAATTTGTTACTAAAATCTGCCACTGTACCCGAGGATTGGAGGGTAACAAATGAAAAGTCAATATTCGCTCCAGAGGCGATCCTGAAAACTACAGACCGGTAAGCCTGACATCAGTGCCAAGCAAACTAGTGGAAACGGTTTTGAAAAACAGAATTACTGAGCATATTGATAAACATGGCATAATGGGGAAGAGTCAACATGGATTTAGCAAAGGGAAATCATGCCTCAACTAATCTATTGAAACTTTTTGATGATGTAAATAAGCATATGGATAAGGGTGAGCCAGTCGATATAGTGTATCTGGATTTTCAGAAGACATTTGATAAGGTCTCTCATAAGAGATTCTAGAGGAAATTAAATAGACATGAGATAGGAAGTATCTTACGGTGGATTGGTAACCGGTTAAAGATAGGAAGCAAAGAGTAGGACTTAAATGGTCAGTTTTCACAATGGAGCGAAGTAAATAGTGGAGTGCCCCGGGATCTGTACTGGGACTGGTGGTGTTTAATATATTTATTAATGATCTGGAAAAGGGAGTAAAAAGTGAGGTGATCACATCTGCAGATGACACAAAGTTATTCAAGATAATTCAAACCCGAGCAGACTGATGAATTGCCGGAGGATCTGCAAGACTGGGTGACAGGGCATCTAAATGGCAGATGAAATTCAATGTTGACAAGTGCAAAGTACTAACAGAGGGAAAAAGAGATCCAAACTATATGTTCACAGTGCTCATTTCTAAATTAGGAGTTACCACTTAGGAAAAGGATCTTCGAGTCATTGTGGACAATACATTGAAATCCTCCGTTCAACGTGCAGCGGCAAAAAAGCAAATGGGATGCTAGGAATTATTCAGAAAGGGATAGAGAATAGAACTGAAAATATCGTAATGCTTCTATACAAATCTATGGTGCGACCACACTTGGAATACTACGTGCAGTTCTGGTCGCCCCATTTAAAAAAAGATATAGTAAAACTAGAAAAGGTACAGAGAACGCAACAAAAATGATACCATATGGAATTGCTCCCATACAAAGAGAGGTGTGATAGGTTAGGACTCTTCAGCTTGGAGAAGAGATGACTGAGAGGGGCTATGATAGAAGTTTATAAAATCACGAGCTTTATGGAACAGGTAAATAGGGAGCGATTATTTTTACCCTCTCAAATAGTACTAGAACTAGGTGGACACTTCATGAAGCTAACCAGTAGCAGGTTTAACACTTTATTTATTTATTTATTTATACTTATATGCTGCCCTTCCCAAATCAACTCAGGGCACCTTACAATTAATAAAAACTCTTGAAACACATTTAAAAAAAACCAACCCTGCGAGACCACCTCATCCCCCAGGTCCTGGATTGGCCCCTGTGGTTGGCTTGGAGCATTCTTTTGGAGGTCCTTCGGGTGTTCCGGGTGGCGACCTTTGAGTCAGCATTCTTGGTGACCGCGCCACAGCTGTGGAACTCTCTCCCGATGGAGGTTCACCTGGTTCCAGATCTCCCCTCCTTCTGCATATATTGTAAGATCCGGCTGTTTCACCAAGTGTTCAGTGAGGGGTATGGGTAATGGGGGAGGGGGATTATTTTGGGGACCTCTTGGTTTGTGTTAGCTTTACTTATATTTTTGATTATTGTGTTTTATGGTTTTATTGTGTGTTTTTATAAATTTTATTGTTAGCCACCCTCAGCTGCCTTTGGGCAGGAGGGGGCGGGATATAAACTTTAAAAATAAATAAAATTAATACATTTCCTCCCCAGAAACCCTACCCCTAACCTCCCCTCCAAAAATTTCTCTATCCCCTCCTCCCAACCCAGAACCACATATAGTCTAGCAACCCTCCAATCCCTGTCCCTGCCTGCCGGATGCCTTCCCAAACAAGAATGTTTTACCCTGCCTGCAGAAGATGTTCAGACTTGGGTTCAAGCGAACTTCCAGAGGAAGGGAGTTCTATAGAACTGGAGCAGCTACTTAGAATGCCCCCCTGCATACTCCTGTCCCGTGGACAAGAGGAACCCGCACTAGGACGCTCCTGGTCGACCGCAGGGACCACAGTGGGGCATGGTAGGACAGGCGGTCTCTCAGATATGTGGGATTTTAAAAAGTATTTTTTTACTCGGCTCACAATTAACTTGTGGAATTTGTTGCCAGATGCTGTGGTCAAGGCCAGTAGCATAGCTGGGTTTAAACAAAAATTGGATACATTTTTGGAACGTGGGTCCATTAACAGCTATTAACTGAGTAGGTTTAGGAGACTTAACTTCTTACTGTTGGGAGCTGGGAAGTGAACAACAGGGAAAGAACTGCTCATTGGAACCTGTTGGGTACTTCTCCCAAGCAACCGAGACTGGCCACTGTTGGAAGCAGGATGCTGGGCTCAATGGGCCATTGGTCTGGCCCAGTATGGCACTACTTACGTTCTTCTTCAATTCTTTTTTAAACCCATCTGTGCTACTGGGCTTGACTGCCTCTTCTGGCAACAAATTCCACAAGTTAATGTGGACTAGGAAAGCTTAAACTAAAAACATTACCACAATAAAATGGCGGCGTTGCAATCTGCTTGACTTCCTTTGTGAACTTCACTCCCTCTTGACTCTGCTCCTTTGTCCATTCTAGAGTCTGAGCCCCTCAGGGAAGGGACCTGTTCCAAATGATACCTGCTCAGCACCATACGCATGGCTGGTGCTACATAAATAAATAGTAACTTGAAAAGGAGAGTGACTGCTCCTTTTGATAAAATCAGAACTTTACGCCTCCTGTCAACGGAAAACAACCATCAAAGCTTGAGCTGTTCAGTTTCGCCGGTGAGGAAATATACGGTTGAATATTGGTTAATACTGTACTTATTTGTATATCTTCCTCATTCACTAAGGAATCTATTCTTAATTGTGTTTTGGAATAAGGAATTCTTAAACAGAACCAGGGCTTAAGCATAACAGAAAAGGAATACATTAGATAGGAGATATAATCAGTGTTCCAAGTAAAATGCACTACCACAAATCGTGATTTTTGTGCAGAATTGGGGCCACAGAGAAATTTCCCGTTGAATTTTCCTTGCCCTGTGACATCACAGTGTGTAAGCCTCTGATTGGCTTGTGTGCTGTGATGTCACCTATCAATCATTGTATTCAAGCCTCTTGCTTGAATACAATGCACTATGCACAGTGATAGATGGGTGACATCACCACACACAAGCCAATCAGAGGCTTGAATAAATAATTGATAGATGACATCACAGCACGCAAGCCAATCAGAGGCTTACATGCCGTAATGTCAGAGGGCCCCAATTCTGCACAAAAATCACGCTTCGCGGTCATGCATTTTACTTGGGGCCCTGATTATATCTCATATCTAATGTATTCCTTTTCTGTTGTCCTTAAGCCCTGGTTCTGTTGAACATTTCCTTATTTCAAAACACAATTAAGAAGCATGTTAATTCTTTGCCCCTGTCGTACGGACAAGAGTGGCAGATGCAACTCACAGGAGGGCACTTGCAGCCGACCACAGGGGCCGGAGTGGAGCATGGTAGGACAGGCGCTCTTTCAGAGAAGTGAGGCCCAAGCGGTTTAGGGCTTTAAAAGTCAAAACCAGCACCTTAAATTGTGCCTGGAAAGCTCTAGGCAGCCAGCACAGACTTTGAAGCACCAGTGTAACGTCATCCCAGTGACTCGTCCCCGAAAGGAGCCGAGCCGCCACATTCTGCACCAGCTGCAGCTTCCGAACAGTCATCGAGGGCAGCCCTACGTAGAGCGGACTGCCTGATGTTCAATCTCAATCTCCCTTGTACCTGTTGCCTCTTGTCCTGCTCTCCACAACAAGAGAGAACAATTGTTCTCCATCTTTTTATGGCAGCTTTTCCGACTGTTATCCTATCCCCCCTTAGTCATCTTTTCTCCAAGCCGAAAATGCCCAAATCCTTCACCCTCTCCTCATACGATTTGTCGTCCAAAGATCATGATTTGTGACCTGATCGTAGTAGAGCTAGGGGACGCTCCATGAAACTAACTGGTGGCAGATGTAAACCAAATCAAAAGAAGTCTTTTTTCACTCAACGCACAGTTAAATTGTGGAATTTGTTGCCAGAGGAGGTTGTTAGGGCCAGTAGTATTGCTGCGTTTAAAAAAAGGAGTTGGATAAGTTCTGGGAAAATAGGTCAATTAATGGCTATTAGCCAAGTGGATTACGAGATGGGAACTTCTTACTGTCGGCAGCAGAGAGTGATCAAGCGGGAATGTATTGCCCATCATGACTGCTGATACTTCCTCCATGCGACCCAAACTGGCTACTGTCGGAGACAGGACACTGAGCTTGATGGAACATTAGTCTGACTCAGTGTGGCACTTCCTATGTTCTTATGACCTTGAGTTGGACATTTCTGAACATTTCCTGGGTTGAATATTCTCTGAACACTTGGAGGATTTGAAAGTGGATCAAGACTACATCTAGAGGTAGAGAAACACTGATACTAAACAAAGACATTAGGAAGTTGCACGTGCATTCCTTTCATTACAGTAAAACAATTACAATAATCTCTTCCTCCTGAACTGTTCCTGTATTCCTTAATTCATCGTGAGGGACGAAAGAGTGATTTGAGAGCGGATGTGCTTACAGAATCCATTGACCTTTGAAATGTTCAAGTGTATAAATACTTGATTTGATTTAAAAAGGTACCAATATCCTGTATGTGTCCCACAGCCAGGACCATCAATCACAGCAAGGAAATGAAATAAACTTGTAGGAAATAAGATGGAATATTGTTACTAAAAAGCTGATTGCCAATATGAAAACAGCCATGCATTACATCATGATGTCCAGGGCTCAGATTTTTCCGTGATTATTATTATTTATTTTTTAAAATAATCCACGGGAGTCTGCAGGTGTCCTGGCCAGATTGTGTGGGTCCTTGTCCCGCACCCTCACCGCACTGGGTGGGGCTGCCAGGGGTTGCCTCCCCCCTCCCCAGCCTGTTTGGATCCAGGTGGCAGCAGCAGCAGGAGGAGCCCCGAGCGCTGCAACTGCCTTCCTCCTCTTGAGCCCGGACGGCAGCGTTTTTATTTGGGCTGGGTGAGACGGGGGGCAGCAGCAGTGCTCGGAGATCCTGCTGAATGGGCTGAGCTGGGTGGGTGCCAGAGGTGCCTCCTCTCCTCTCAGCCCAGCAACTCACCTGGCAGCTTCCCCGGCTGCTCCTTCTGCCGGCTGCTTCCTGGCCCCTCCCAATGGGACCGCCAAGGGCAGGCGCGCAGTCAGATGATGCAATCAACCTGCCCGCCTGCCTGGGAGGCCCCATCAGACGGGGCCAGGAACTGAAGCTGCGCCGCTGGCAAAGTCCCTTCCTCCTGGGATTCCCTTCCCCCAGGCTGGGTGGGCGTGTGAGCTAGAGGCTGCCTTCCCCCACCCCGCCCTGCTTGGGACCAAAAATGGAGGAAAGGGATTAGGGATATACATGGGAGAAATCAGCCAGGGGGGAGCTATTAAGAGGAAAAAAATCCATTAGCCTTTCAAACCTTTTTAACACAATGGGAGGAGACTAATAATCAAATAAATGCAGGCGAGGATTTTGTAGAACCATAGAGTCGGAACGGACCTCGAGGCCAATCCGCAGCTTGGATGCAGGATTACTACAGCTACAACATTAAAGATAAGAGCAAATGGCAGTTCCGAGGGGAAAGTAACTTGCATATTAAAACATTTATGTAGGGAATATAGCAGGGATAAAAGTCATAGATTTCTATAGTGGCTTATGAAGCTTAGGCTGATGTTTTGGTTCTTGAGCGTTTGGTATGTAGAGATGATCTGAGCTGAGTTCAGAGGAGAACAGCAGTCTTTTGAGGAAAAGTTGAAGGAACTGGGTATATTTAGCGCAGCAAAGAGAAGATTAAGGAGAGACATGATAGCGGTCTTCAAACGTCTGAAGGGCTGCTACCACCAAGAAGATGGCAGGGAACAGTTCTTCAAGACTACAGAGGGCGGGGCTAGAAATAATTGAACAAGCTGCCCAGGGAGAGGCTTTCGAAAAGGGTCTGGAGAGTTATCGTCAGGGATGCTGTTGTCCTCCTGCATCCAAGCCTGGGGTTTGACTAGATGACCCTTGGGATCTCTTCTAAATTCTTAAATTTATTTGTTTAGGCACGGGCTTTCGCCATGGCCAACAAGAGAACAAACAGCAACTGAATACACTGTATATCATACAATTGAATGATAATAAAAACCGTGGGTAATATAATATGGATGATATAATAAACAACAATCAATAACAAATTAACTACCTATAAGAACCCAACACCGAAAGTTTCAACGAATTCTAAGATTTGTGTATGCTAAACCCCTTATGGGAAAAACTAGGGAATTGAATTTTTCCTTCCGGAATCATGGGAGGGGTGTATACATGTATACCAAAATGCATCTGCTAAAAACTAGGGAATCGGATTTTTCTTTCAGAATCAACCCCAACACCTCAGCTCACAGCCACCTTCTAACTCTAAGATTCTGTGACTTGACTTTGTCTCCACCTCTTACATTTGAGACCAACATTGCCAACCACTCACTTGGTCATCCCTCTGACAGACCAAAAGGAGTCTCTGCGCTCAGAACTGTTAAAAAGCTGCTGCTTTTTTCCCATCTTCAAATAATGTATTCTGCAAGAAATTGAAAGTTAGCCTAGCCAAGTTAAACAGCAAGTAAATCTCCCGAGGATTTTGGCAATTTGGAGAGTGCACAAATAAGCTGACAGAGCCTAGCTGACAAGCTCTCACTCTGCTCCTAGCTAGGATGGTTTGCAAAGTGGATTGGTGTGTTTGGTTTGAATCTGTGTGTGTGCGCGTGTGTGTGTGCGTGTGTGCGCGCGTGTGTGTGTGCGCGCTTGTGTGTGTAAGAAAATTCCCAGCATCCAGCAAGATACCATTCAAACAATGATTATATTAAACCCCCGTCTTCCTGCCTCTCCAAAATGTCTTTGCTTGCTGTGTTAACAGAGCTGATTTCTGAAGAAGTTGATGAAGAGGATAAAGAGCATACGTGCGAGACATTGCTAATGTGCATTATTACTGTACTGAGTCATGGGCTCAGGAGTGGGGGCGGAGTAGGAGATGTGCTCCGGAAACCATCCAAGGAGGTAAACTACCACTGAATTGGCGACAGTGAGAACCAAATAAGGTTGAATGCCTGGGTTCATTGAAGGAGAATGCAGGATGTTAAACAGTGTGTGTTAATTAAATGGAAGGCACCATGGCTCTCTTTTTGTGGAATAGGCTATTTCATAAGAACAATAATCAAAAACCCTTTGGTATACAAGAAGAGTTAAGGCTCTTGCAAATTCAATCATTCTCCAAAAAGCATAGAAATTGCAAGTTAAGGCTTCTTTCTTAACTTGCATGTCCGATAACTAGTAAAGATATACAGTCTCGCATACAGTCCCCCTCTCTCGCCCTCCCATGCCTCCCCTGCTCCCCTAAGCGCCTTCGTCCCTTCTCCCTAGCTGTCCCCCACGCCTGGAACTCCCTCCCTGCCCACATCCACCTCACCCCCTCCCTTCATACCTTTAAATCCCTC
>QEPC01008366.1:2040302-2068012 GCA_003113815.1 Sphenodon punctatus | reverse complement strand
TAAGAAGACGAGCCGCCGCATTCTGCACCAGCTGCAGCCTCCGAGCCAAGAACAAGGGAAGCCCCACGTAGAGCGCGTTGCAGTAGTCGAGCCTCGAGGTGACGAAGGCATGGATGAGGGAGGCCAGGTCCGGGCCGGAGACAAACGGACGCAGCCTACGCACTAGATATATCTGGCGGAAGGCAGCCTTAGCGACTGCCTCCACCTGCCACTCCAGCCGCAGCTCTGCGTCCAATATCACCCCCAGACTCCGAACCTGCAGGGCTACAGGAGGGCAAACCCCCCCAATCAGGGGGGCCACCACCCCCTTCGCCCTCCCCACCAACATCACCTCCGTCTTGTCAGGGTTAAGCTTCAGTCTGCTCAGCTGCATCCACTCTGCCACGGCCTCCA
Source organism: Sphenodon punctatus (assembly GCA_003113815.1). Classification (NCBI taxonomy): domain Eukaryota; kingdom Metazoa; phylum Chordata; class Lepidosauria; order Sphenodontia; family Sphenodontidae; genus Sphenodon; species Sphenodon punctatus. Next base: position 2,067,619 of record QEPC01008366.1, on the reverse strand, counting down.
GAGTAGAGTGCAGGCTTGGAGCTAGGAGTCCCAGATTCAAGTCTTGGCTTTGACCACAAACTCACAGGGAGACAATGAACAAGTCTCTCTCCTTCCAGTCCTTGTCCGTAAAATAGGAATAACGTCATTTGACCCACAATTGCAGACCAGTTGGGAGCGCCCAATGTGTCCAGGGTTGTTGGTGTCTCCCAGGCCGGGCTGCGGCTACTGGTTTTTTGGGGGGGCGCAAGGAAAAAGGAGGCATTTCTCTAGCCCTGATTGGGGGGTGGGGTGGGGGGATAGGACTGAGGCTGGTGCGATGGCTTCACCAGCCCTAGCCATGGGGGACTCCAGCCTCTACAAATCTGGACACTTCAGCAGCCTCCCCACCCCATGGAGAGATAATGAGGGTCTGAAATTCTAAAGTGTCTGGACTTGCATGGTCCAGCAAAGGTCTGGTTCATAGCTTTGCCTGCAAAAGGCTCTATAAGCATTGTTACAAACCTTGCCACTTGGGTTTTCTTCAAAACTGCCATTTGCAGACAGTTTTGAGCTGTCTACAAATGACCCTGTAACTGAAGCAAACATGGCATTTTATTTATTTATACTAAAATTTCTATGCCACCCCTCCTGCCTCTGGCAGCTCGGGGTAGAGTACAAAACAATCAACATAACAATATATACATATAAATAACATGAAATATAAAATATAAAAACAGTATACAAAAGGCCACAGAGTCTAAAAGAATAATCTCATCCCAAACCCCCCCCCCTCCCCATTACCCATCTCCCCTGCCAAAAGCCTGGTGAAAAAGATAGATCTTAGATTGGCGCCTGAAGGAGGGAAGATTCAGGAACGAACGGACCCCTACCGGGAGGAAGTTCCACACCCTCAGTTCTATGACCAAGAACGCCCTCTCCAGTGTCACCCCCTGTTGTACACGAGGAATTGCAAGAGGAGCGCCCCTGGCCGACCGCAGGGGCCAATCCAGAATCCGGGGGGTGAGGCAGTCCCGCAGATAGGCAGGGCCCAGACGTTTAGGGCTTTATAGGTCAGAACCAACACCTTGAATCAGGCCTGGAAGACTATAGCCAGCCAGTGAGTAAAGCACAGATGTTATATGCTCACGGTCCCCCACCCCCATGAGGAGACTGGGTGCCGCATTCTGCACCAGTTGCAGTCTCCAAGCCATCACCAAGGGTAGTCCCAAGTAAAGCACGTTACAGTAGTCCAATCTTGAGGTGATGAAGGCATGGACAATGGTGGCTAGGTCGGAGTCTGAAATATATGGCCCGAATCTGCCGTACCAGATGTAACTGGCAGAAGGCACTCCTCGTCACAGCCACCACCTCGGCATCCAGGCGGAGCTGTGAATCGAGGAGCACCCCCAGACTACGAACCTGAGGAACAAGGGAGGGACGAACCCCATCAATGACGGGGACCTCCACACCCTCGGCCCTTACCACCAGCATCATCTCCGTCTTGTCAGGATTCAGCGTCAGACGGCTCATCCTCATACAGTCCCCCACACCTGCCAAACATCAGGTAAGCAACGAGACTGCCGGGTCTGGGTCAGCTGAAAAGGAGAGGTACCGTTGGGTGTCATCGGCATACCAATGACACTGAACCCCCAACCCCTTCACGACCTCACCCAAAGGCTGCATATACACATTGAACAGGAGAGGGGACAGAATAGATCCTTGTGGGACACCACACAAGAGATCCCGGGGGGACGAAGAACAATCCTCCAGTACCACATGCTGAGTCCTTATGGCGGTGGCCCAGCAGTTCCGGGGCATCTGGACCACATTGGGTTCCTTGCCCCTTTGCAGTCAGGCTTTCATCTGGGTTATGGCACCGAGACTGCACTTGTGGCCTTTGTTGATGGTCTGCTCTAGGAGTTGGACAGAGGCCAGTCCACTCTTCTGATTTTATTAGATTTGTCGGCAGGTTTTGACACGGTTGACCATGAGATGATGGTGACTCGCCTGTGGGACCATGCTGGGGTGGATGGGATGGTTCTTCAATCGTTCCACTCTTTTCTAGCCAGTAGAACTCAGCGCGTGGTGCTGGGGGAGTCCACGTCATTCTCCCCCCCCCCCCCCCTCATGTGTGGAGTGCTACAAGGATCTATTCTGTCCCCTGTCCTATTCAACATGGGCCCTTTTCACACACACTCTAACACTGATAAAATGGGTGTTACATTTTATTATACATGTTGCAGGGCACCCATAGAGCACACCTGCAGCCCTGCAACATGTATAATAAAATGTAACACCCATTTTATCAGTGTTAAAATGTCCGTGTGAAAAGGGCCATGTACATGCTGCCTCTGGGTGAGATCATGAGAGGGTTTGAGGTTGGGTGTCGTCAGTATGCTGATGACACCCAGCTTTACCTCTCATTTTCATCTGATCCAGGCCTGGCCATCTTGGTGTTTACCTGGTGCCTGGCTGCGGTAGGGGATTGGATGAGGTTAAGCCGTCTGAAGTTGAATACCGATAAGACGGAGGTGATGCTGATGGGGAGGGGCAAAGGAGCCGAGGCCCCCATCATCGATGGGGTGCGTCCCTCCTTGGTCCCCCAGCTTTGGTGCCTTGGTGTGCTCCTTGATGCACAGTTCCATCTGGATGCCCAGGTGGCGGCTGTGGCGAGGAGTGCTTTTTGTTAAACTACATCTGGTCCATTGTCTTTGGCCATGATATATTTCAGGCTCTGACCTGGCCACCGCCATCCATATGTTTATCACCTCGAGATTAGACTACTGCAACACACGCTACATGGGGCTACACTTGGTGATGTCCCACAGACTTTAGCTGGCGCAGAATGCGGCGGCCCATCTACTGACGGGGACGGGCCATCGGGAGCATATAACGCCGATGCTCCCTTCTCTGCACTGGCTGCCTATAGTCTACTGAGCCCAATTCAAGGTGTTGGTGATTACCATTAAGGTCCTGTGCAGTCTGGGCCCTGCTTATCTGTGGGACTGCCTCAACCTCAGTGTCCTGGACTGGCCCCTGGGGTCATCTGGAGGCCCCTTTTGGAGGTTCCCTGGGTTTGCTGGGTGGTGACCTCCAAGAGGGCATTCTTGGTGGCTGCACCTCGTCTGTGGAACTCCCTCCCGCTGGCTCCGAATCTCCCCTCCTTTCGCAAACACTGTAAGACCCGACTATTCCACCAGGCATTTGGCGAGGGAGACTGGTAGCGGGTGGGGGAATGTTCTGTTCTCTTTTTGGTTTGTTATGGGGGCGGGGTTGGTGGATTTAGTTTGGCCTCTTTTAATGTTAAATTTTACCTATTTCTATTGTTTGTTTATACGATATATATTGTATTTGTTGTACACCACCCTGAGCTGCCATTTGGCAGGAGGGGGCGGGTTAAAAATATTGAAATAAATAAATATCCAAATTCATCTTGGTCACCGTTACAAAATTTGTATCTTTAGTTTTATTTTGCTTTAATAATTCAGGCATTTTGATATTTTCTTTCCTGCCTGTGGTACTATTTCTAGGTTTATTTTTTTTAATGGGACGGATCCAAATGCAGCAATCTCATTCGTATTAGAGAGGAAGGGGGGAAACACACAAACCAAATAGTCTCACCAAAATTAATGAAATACCAAAGTGACCGAAATACCAAAACAAAGATTGAAACTGCAGTTGGATATGGGAGTGAATACTGTTTCATAGTCGCTTTGCTAAGATGGATCCTAAATTCATCCAATTCAGGATTAGCTTTAGATATTCTTTTCAGCTCTGTTTTGCTGTTCACTTATTACTGCCGCAAATGCTCGTCTTTTTCCTTTTCACAGAACCATCTATGTGAAAGATGGTTTTTTTAAATGGTATCCTAGGTACTTTCATGCCCCCCGTTGGTGTAGTATCTGAACCCTTCTGTCTTGAATGTGTTTACCTGGCGGCAGCAGGGAGCACTGCTGTTCCCACCTTAAAAGCCTAATAGAGACGGTGTCTGCTGTCGTCTTCTAGGTCTGGAGAGAGACAAGTTTGACAACAAGACGGTCACTTTTGAAGAGCATATTAAAGAGGAGCACAATATGTGGCACTACTTGTGCTTTATCGTGTTAGTAAAAGTGAAAGACTCAACCGAATATACAGGACCAGAAAGTTACGTGGCAGAAATGATCAAGGTGAGTTTGTAATACTTTCTGGAAACAAGATCAACTAGTATAGTTGATAAATCCAATCCCAAATGGTTTGTTTGGCCAACCTTGGAAGAATTTGTCTATCACAGCAAACTAGTCAGTTCCAATTCTTTGTCTTCTAAGCATTGATGCTTTACATGTGCTCTTTGCTTAGACTGAGGTGAGGATGGAGTGTGTGTGTGTGTATTTGCCAAGAAACCCAACTCCAAAAACCTTCTGTTGATCCTCTCTCCAGCCTCCACTTCATTGAAAGGAAATGGATGATTTAATATTAAGCTGTGTAGGCAGAAGGGCTTTGGAATATCAGGATGGTTGTAATGTGGTGCGATAATTACAGTACAGCCTGCATCTTCATACCGGTGGGCTTATAAACCTCGGCAATTCTATACATGTGTTGAACAGTAAAGTCTAGGCAGTCCTTGTGCATGAGAGCAGTCACCCACTTGGAAAGTTGACTATTCTGTTTTGGAAATGAACATGCTTTCATTTTTAGAGACCCTTCCTCCATTGGGAGAATTGTCTTCTGACAAAGTATTTTAAAGTGACCCCCAAGACTTTTTACTGTCTTACTATTTGAGTCAATTTAAGTCACTATCTACTCGCTTGCAAAGCCCCTTTGAGAGAATTAAATGCCTTGCCTTTACTAAGCTGCAGGAGGCTAACATCGGGGGGGAAATGCCCTATCTCCAAATTCCCAATTACTAATATTTGTGTGTGCTGCTCACCTAATCCAGCTAGCATGAGCTGTGGTTGACCTGTGGGGGGTACAGTCAACCTGCGTTTCTTCAGTTGCTTTCAGACTCCCCTGGATTTTCCCACTAAGATTGGTGGGTGTCACTTCTTGTCTCATTTATTTTGACAGCCCCACTCTCTCTGGAAAGATACAACATCTATCGCATATTTAAAGGTATCGTAACCTGTTCAGAACAGAAATCCCTCTGAAAATCTCTCCCACAGTTATACGTTACTTCAGGGTGACTGGAACCTCTGTCCTAGTTCTGGATTGCTTCCTCAGTAATGAGGGCTTAAAGAAATCTTGTGAGCAGTCACCTGACAGAGGATTAGCACAACGAGATAGTCATGCACATCACTGCTGCTGTCAGGAGCTGCCCTGAGTATATTGTTCCCTTTTCCTTGGCCGCTGCACTGGCCGGCACTTTGTGGAATGCTGTGTTCCATTGGTTTTTAGTGTTGTACTCATAAGGAAGCATCCAGAGTGTATATTACTATCCAGAGTGTATTAATGTTTTAAAAGCCCTAAAATCTTATGGCTACGGTTGCTGAGAATCTACAGAAATGTCTTGCCAACTGTATAGAGATGAATTCTTAGCTGTAACCATCATTTGCCTTGTATGCATTTTGTGGAAAGGTGAATGGCTGTGTGGTGAAATCTCCATAAGTAGCAGGTAAGGGTTCAAGAGCAGCTGGCCAGAGGCCTAGGGCTTCCCTTCAAAGTCTTTGCCTTTGAAATATCAGCCATTTTAAAGACTGTTTAAACTTACCTGAGAACGGAAACAATGACAGCCCCAATGAACGTCCCTTTGAAATCCCCAAAGCAATTTGCTTCCCATGCCCCAGATACCAGGTTTGGTTTTTTTATTGTGTGTAAAAAGGAGCTTTCCCCTTTGCTCCTGCAAATAAACATTACTCTATCATCTTCCCCCAAGTGCTGGGAAGTTTCCAGGGTAGCCTTTTCTGGGCTGGTTTCCTTTAGAGAGAGAGAGAGCCTGGATAGATTTACAGGTTGAGGATGACAGAACATGTGGCGCTCCCTGCAAAGGACGCTGCTGCAACCCAAACTCTAGCAGTACAGTTTTCTCCTCTGTGTAGCGGTCTTCCCTGAAGCCCAGCACTACAGGGGTTCACCAACAGACTGTGGTCTATCCCTCAAAACTTCTCAGTTTGCAGCCTTCCCTGCCAAGCTCAAAGCTCTGCTCTCCTGCTCTGAAACCCCAGGTATGTCTTCACATATATCCAACAAAGAACTGAATAGACCTATGTGCCCCAACCCAATATTTTTCCAGCAGTTACATTCCAAGGTAAGTGGGGCACCAAAGCGCTTAATTCCAAGGACCCAACAATATGCTGACTGTAGGGCCGCATCAGGCCAGTTTCAATACTGCAATGAGAGGTAAAAGGTCTTCCTTGTTTCAAGTACTTGTGGCTTGCTAGTTCCATGTTTAACCCCGGTTTGCTTGTTTGTTTATCTATTTTCTTCAGCAGAGAATTTTAGGAGGCCAGCAGTGGGGAATCTTTCTTAGAGTCCCCAATTTTAAGGTTTATCTTGTCAAAGTCTGTTTTTGGCTCCGTTGTCTCAAGCGTTTAAGAATCTCACATTCCTATGCACAAAGAGACACTCCTCCAAAGCCTAGTCATTTTGTTGTTTAGAGGAAAACCCCTTAAAATCTATGCAAACTGTCTGAAGGTGGCACTGTAACATCTTTGGTAGTGACACTAACAGGGCACTTTCATTCTCATAGGATGCAACTGAGCATCATGGTATAGTAGAACTGTTTGCTCAGCTTTATTAGCTTGGGCAGGAAAGCATGAAAAGCTCAAATGTGTTGTGACTGCAGGATGCTCTCTGCATCAAAAACATTTTGTTCTCCTGCCTTGACTCATGAGAGCTTGGCTCTAAAACTCTCTTCGGTTTTTGTTTCCTAGCAAGAGCTCCGATTGCATATGGAGATGTCTTTTATATCTCTAGTGCCAGAGGTGTTCATGGCAGTTATTAATGCTGTTGTGATCGGTTATGTTGGAATTGTGCAGGCCTGCCAGCTTCCGAATGTCATCTAATCCTACACAGCCTTAATGTACAATGTACACTACAGCATGGCATCAAAAGTATCATGATACTTTATATTCAAGCAACCTAGCTCCTTTATGGATAGCCATGTCTCTCTTGATGCCTCTGTACCTAAATCAAATCTATGTTAGGAGGTGTGAATGCCTCTTTTTTTTTTTTTTAATATATTTGATATTGAGAAGTTAAATCTTGGTTAGATAACGCAATTTGTAAGCCTGCAGAATTTGGAGCCAGTGTATCAAAGCATGCTAATCATAAGAGTATAAAACAGACTGGAGAGGCATTGTGCTACACTTTGTGTGCAATGCTAATTAAATTACGAGGCAATGTGCATAGAAGTCAGCAGTTAAAGTCAGCAAGACAAGTGTAGTATGTGTGTCCACAAAAGCACAATGGCTTGAAATGAAACTGACTGGTTGTGAAGTCTTGATCCACTTCAAAACCTGTTTGACTTGATATTTGAATGGGATTCTTTCATAGGATTGTCTGGATTTCTGTTTTTCTTTAATCCTCAGTATTAGCAGATGTGGTCTTGGAGTTCTGAGCTGTCCCCACCCCCACCCCCGGAATGCTCCAGCTGGTAGCTCAAGGCTGCTCTTGCAGCTACAGGTCTGAATTGGGCATTACCAGCCTTCTGCTTGGAGGAGAGGCGACGGAGAGGGGATATGCTAAACGTTTATACAATCATAAGTGGTGTGGAACATGTAAATAGGGAACAGTTATTCACCCTCTCAAATAGTACTAGAGCTGGGGGATGCTAATAAGCAGCCAGATTTAAAAACAATACAAGAGAGTATTTTTTTCACTCAACACACAGTTAAGTTGTGGAATTTGTTGCCAGAAGATGTGGTCATGGCCAGTAGTACAGCTGGGCTTAAAAAAGAATTGGACAAGTTTCTGGAGGATCGGTCCACTAGCAGCTACTAGCCAGGGAGGCTTGGGGGAATGTATCCTCTTATTGTCAGGAGCTGGGGGCGAACAGCCGGGAATGATTTGCCCCAGAGCTTTGTGACCTGTTGGGTACTTCCAAGTGACTGACAGAGACAGGTCCACTTGGTCTGCCAGTATGACACTCCTTATGTTAAACTAAACTAACTGAGTCAGACCAATGGTCCATCTTAGCCCAGTATTGTCATAACTTGACACGGCAGCAGGAGTTTCAAATTCGGGTCCAAATCTGGCTCTTCCAGGGTCTCTGGCCATCCCAGTGTGCTAGACCCCTCCAGGCCCCCAACAGGGGCCTCCCCCAGGGGTGCTACCAGGCCCCCAGCAGAGGCCTCCCCCAGGCTTGCTAGCAGATATCCTGCAGTGGAGATGCTGGGGATTGAACCTGGGACCGTATACATGCTCCCCTCCGTACATGTTCTTATGTACGAGATCTGGTTTAACTCAGTTCTGTGTCACCAACCCCCTGTCCTATTGCTCTGTTACTCTTCCTCATCAAGGGGTCATGAAGCTTAGTTTCATATTTGAAAACTAATTCTTGGATGGAATCTTCTAGGGAAGTGCAAACTGCTTCTTCTGTTTGTCTTTAGAAATGTTCCCTAATTTCTAAAAATAAATAACCTGTTCTAATGCTTTCAGGGGAGGCTAATATACTTTGAGCTAAGGCTCATTGTGAGATTTGAGGCGTTAGCACAAAACAATGGGGCCATGTTTGTAGACGGTCACTTTGGGCATGTCTTCTGAATTAGAGCACAGTAGTGTGCAAACAACCAATAAAGCACTCAGAAAATAGTTGGCATCAAATAGGCTTTAAATCATTGATTTATTTACTTGCTAAATCACGTCATTGAGGGGGAGCCAGACTATGAGATGACTCAATGTCTTCAAAGGTGTTTGTTTGGCAAGTATGCTAATTGTGCTCCAAAGCTGATAGTCCAGAGTAGCTTGCATTTCCCTGGAATGCAAGCCTAATGGTTCACTTGGTCTATCACTTGGAAAGCAGGAGGGAGATAGTTATGTCTGAATGCGCAGGAGTTGGTGAAGGTGAGTAGGGGCAACTTACCATTTTGGCCAGACATTGACATCCACACCCAAATGACTAACCATGTACCCAGTGCCACTCCCTGCAGTTTAACTGATTTGCATGCCTTATCTACCCATTCCTCCTCTCGGTGGTTCTACAGTTACTGTGACAGGCTGATAAATAACAGCCCCTGGTTATGACTGTCTTTTATGTCAGCCCTTGTTTGGGGAAAAACGATTGCTTGCAGGGATTTATAACTTTCCTCTTAGAAACTGCCTCCCTTCGCAAAGCTTGGCGTATGCAGAACCCAACCCTCCACCTTTTGTTTTTGCTCTGTCCCTGTTTGTTCATGCATCCAAGCACCTTTCTGCACGTGGCTCTCCAGTGCCTGACTGCCACCTCAGCANTCTTTCTTTTTTTTGGTTGGCCGGCCGGGGTGGGGTTTTGTTCTTTTCTCCGTCCTTTTGTGGGGGGGGGGGGGGGGGGGGGGGGGGGGGGGAGAGATCTATCCTGGGGAAACCATATTGATGAGTCATCTTCAGGGCTTGGACTTTAAGAATCTTCAGAGGTTCTCAAACTGTCCCAATGGGGGTTATGCCAATGCTGGACAGAGCTGAAGCCTGAGAGGTGGGGAGTATTCAGAGGGGCTGAAGAAACAGGTCCCATGACTCCTCCAGTCCCTGTTCCCATCCTTTGATCTGGGATTGATTAAGCTTGGTGGGACTCGGGCTGTCACTGATCAACTCCCAACACCGCTGATCAGCCCCAACTTTGTTTGTCAGGGAAGAGACTGGAGCTTAGGCTACTGCTTCTGCATCCAGCTGTGGGTGTGGGGTCTTGCACAGGAGCAGTAGTATCAGGGTCTGGCACAGAGATGTCCGGTTTGAGCCCCTGGCACAACTTAAGCTGTGGTTCATACCATCTGCTGAAGAGGGGGAAGGGGGGTCTCAATCCTGATCAATATTTGAAATACACTGAACGTCTTTGCTCTCTGGAGCCATGAGAATGTATTCATATCTCAAAATGGAATTGCGCAGGCCCAGATTTTGGGGAAACATAGCTTTAGATCTAAGTGTGTTCCTCTTCTCTTTGCACTAATGGAGGAGTTGGAGATAATAGGTCTCCTCCTCCCTAGAAATACCTCCTGCCCCTGCCACAGACGTTCACCCACTAGAGAGCAGTATATCTTTGTTATGGGTAGCAAAATCCATGCTTCCCCCAGCAATAGCCTTTGTCCATCCCTTCTGTTTTTCTGAGCTATTTATTCTGGTGTCACTTGGTTGGTGGTAGTAGTATGCTGTCGCGTTCTCTGTGGACCAGGTGCTAGATGAGAAGGGACACACTTTGTTTCTAAGTTTAAAATCCATTTCCAAACACACAAACGCTGAGAAATGGACTGTATTCTGGGTTTCGAAAGTCTCTCTCAAAGGGTGTATAATCCTAGCGTTGGAAAGGACCTTGAGGGTCAGCTGGTCCAACCCCCTGCTTTGACCGACATCTACAGCTATAAAAATCTACGGCTACAGCTATAAGATAACAAAAAACCCAGCCTCTAGCAATAGCCTTCAACCCCACTAGGCAACTTATTCCATTGCCAACTAGCTCTTGGTATTGGGAATTCTTTTCCTGATCTCTAACCAAAATCTACCACCTTCTAATTTGAACCCATTATTCCTAGTCCTACCCTCTGTGCCAGTGCAGAACAATTCTTTGCCATCTTCTTGATCCAGAGAGAAGTGTGGTCACTGTGTTGGTCCCAAATGACAGACACACACAGTGGTTCAGATGATATCTTTTATCGGACCAACTGTTGCTGGTGGAAATAAGCCCGCTTTTGGGCCACGCAGGGCCTCCTTCAGGCATGTCGCATAGTATTTCTGCTGGCTATGCTACATGCCTGTGTGGCCTGAACAGCAGTTGGCCCAATAAAAGATAGCATTCAAACCACTTTCTCTCATCTTCTTTGTGGCAGACGTTTAGATATTTGAAGACTGCTGTCCTGTCCCCCCTTAATCTTCATTTCGGTAGGCTAAACATACCTGGTTTCTTTCACCTTTCTTCACAGGATTTGTCTTCTGGATCCTTTGTCTTTGTTGTCTTCCTCTGAACCCACTCCAATTTGTCATTGTCCGTAAAATTAGATACCCAGAATTGGATATGGAACTCCATGTGAGGTTTCACTAGTGCAGACTAGAGCACAACTATATCCTGTGACTTCGAAACACTGCTTCTGCTAACTTAGCCTAAAATTACATTGGCCTTTTTTTGCAGGCACATCATGATGCTGACTCATGTTCAGCTTGTAATCTTCTAACACGATACCTAGATCCTGCTCACAGGTGCTGCTGCCGACCCATCTTATCAATCAGTCCCCCTATTAAAGATACTTCCAGCATGGGTTTTTACAGTAATTACTTAGGGGACAAATGGTATGAAAAGAGTTTTTATACCAACATAAAACTAGAGTCGGGCCCAAAGGGTTTAAAATTTGACACACTGTTCTGTGAAGCTTACAGCTGTATCGCTGGATGTTACCGTGGTTCTAAAAAATTAATCAGGAAAGTTAAATATTGAACTCGTGCCTAATTTGTGTCTCAGGACTTGCCCAGTCATTCAGAATCACTGTTACAAAAGTGAGCAGTCAGCCTGATCCCAATCTGTCCATTTGCACAGAGAGATGTGATGACTGCCTTTGCTAATTATGCACATACCATTGTTAGTCGAAATCTGAGCCCTCAGTTTGGCTGCTGCTATTGAAGGCATTTAATGGTCGACCATAAAAGAGCGGTGCTTGAATTGCAGTCCAGTTTCTGACGGCATGTCATCTCCATTGCAGCTGTGTTGCAGGGTGCTCGTCTGGAGTATTAACTAATATAATTAGCGGGTCAAGTAATAAATAATAACATGGGCAGAGAGAAGCATCTGGCAGAGGGCCACAGGCTGCTGGAAACTGGATGTCACCAGCATTGTGCCTGAGATCTGGATTTAGCTAACTTGAAGGCTGGACCAAGCAGATGAAGTAATCAGGGGGGGGTGTATCAGCAAATGCTATGGAAGGAATCAATTGGCTGACCTGCTCCTTCCCTGTCCTAGGATTGAGACATGCCCTCCCCTCTAGAGAGACAACTGGCACCTGCCTTTCAATATACTTCAGATCAAGCTAGGGGCCAGCGTTTATCAAACCGTTTGATTTTTCTGCATTGTGACATTTACACGTTTCATCAAGGGTGAACTCTTTGCTGTGAGCTTTGCTCTTTGCTTTCCAAATCTGGAGGAACAAACATGGAAGCAAGGCCACTAACTTTGAAAAGGAGTCTTCCTCAATGCCAGGGAGGGAGTCCAGAACATCCATGAAGGAACAGTCAAGGAGGACATATGATGATGATTCCGCGTCTCAGCATGAACTCTGTTTTACATCAAACAATCTTATATGGTAGAGACGGAGTCTCTTATAAGCGGTTGTCAAGGCCATCAATTGCCCAGAAACATGCCCTTGACACTGGAGGACTGACATTTTAAAATCCCGAACAACCAACCTCAAAATCTTTGCCTCTGTCAAGTAACTACCTGTTGTTACCCCAGAGAAGAGACCAGGGGGAGGGGAATCCCATCTGTGGAGCCCCATCATTTATTATTGATTATTGAAATTGATACCCTGCCCTTCCCCTAAGGCTCAAGGCCGCTTGCAGAATAATAATAATAATCCTAAAATAAGTATAAAAGTCCCCTAAAAACCTCACCCCAACTGTCCCTCTAAAAATCCCCACCCAACCCCTATTCCCACCTGCTAAACGCTTGGCAAGGAAGAAAGGTCTTACGCGGCTTGCAGAAGATGCTTGGGCCCCAGGGGGAGTTCCGCAACACTGGGGCAGCAACAGAGAACAGCTCTCTCTGGGTAAAAATAGGGCCTAAGCAAGCCACCAGCACGTCTATTTTTGGACCACCAGATGTTTGGGCCATGTTGGCGCCTAGCCTGGGCTCTCACCCCCAGACTATGTCCAGGTCACCCCGATCGGGCCACAGTGGCAGATACAGCCTGGATTGTGTCCATATTGACTGCCTGTCACGCTGGGGTGCTGGGCACAGTGCAGAGGCGGAGCCAGCTGCACATTTGTTAATCTCCACACACACACACCCCGCCCCTCGGCAGCCCGTCCACAGTATGTTTGTTGCGTGGCCCCGTCTGGATCGTGTCCATTGTGGCTTCCTGGATCAGGCCACGGCTGAGTGGCCATCATGTCTGTTTCCACCCTGTGTGCCCTTGTCATATGAACTTGGTGGGGCGATGGTACCTGCAAGAGGTCTCTCCCGGGAGACCGCAGGGATTGCAATGGGACATGATGGAAGAGGCAAATTTTTAGATCTATCGGCAGCCCTTTTGGATCCCAAAGTGCTTTGCAAGCTTTTGCACACGTGCCATCCAGAAGGAATGTTGTGCACTGTTGGAACACAGCAGGGCAGGGTGGGGGCAGTTGTGCAAAGCAACACTTAAGCACATCAGGAGAATAGGGAAGGGCAATTGAAACTGGGAAAATGAAGTAACAAACTCTCCCATTTGGTACTTGTCCCAACTTAGCTCCAGAACTAGTAACTCTTCTATTAGGAAAAGTGCTGTGGGACCTTGAATACTGACTTGCGCTTTCTGTTCACATGGAAGATGGCAAGTTTGCAGTACACCACGCTCAGTAGAGACATGGGTAACCCTGTTTGGTTAGGCCCTTGTGGCCCGTTGTCTGATGTGGCCTTTCTCCAAGCCTAATTCAGAGGCTAGAGGTGCGCTACTGACTTGCCAAGAGCACTTCGTTTCAATCTCCAATACTTGAATCAAACCAAATATTTTGGCTACTTCTCGGTACCCAAAATACCAATTTTGTCCTGGATTTTGGGAAATATGTAGGGTGATATTTCAGTTTTTCATGTAATTTTGGTATATTGGTTGTTGGTATTTCGGCTACCCAGCCAGTAATCAGGTACCAATTTTGGATACCCAAAACAGTATCTGGAAATGCAAGTATTACAGATTCGGTGCTCATTTCACCTCTACCCTGGAGTAGTTGACCTGTGTCTCATAGCTGCTTCAGAGAACAGCTGGTCCTTTTCTCCAGGTATACTACACAAGAACTAGTTTGGGCTCATTAGTGTTAGCATGCTGGTGGGGCACGTTTTTAAAATGGGTCCAAGGGCAATAGTTGACTCAATCTTTGACCAATTAGCTGTTCCCTCCAGCCCAATTGTTCATGATATAATGTGACCTGGTTCACTTACGTAATCTAGGACCAAGTAATGAAAACTAGGTTGGCAGAAAAGCTGACCTGTAATTTGTGAAGGAGGAAGGGAACTTCCTTTGGGCAATCTGACAGCAGTGCTTTATCCCCTGGGTATGTAAAAACACAGGGAGTGTTTATCTGTAACAAAATTACCTCTCCATGGGAAATGACCAGTAGCAGTCCGCTTCCCTGTGGCCATTGAACTATTTTTCTGCAATTGTAACTTCATCTTCCAAGCTAGGTTCCGCTCTGCCTCCAGGAGGGTGTGGTGTATGACAGAGATATTTTGGCAATTGTTTGTTTGTGACGGTCAGCTAATTGCAAACCTACAGGAATTGCTGAATCAGCTGTCTCCTTGTATCACCTTGCTTTTCTTTTTTCAGAAAGGGGAGCTGTGGAAAGACAGGTGGCTGGCATTTGTAGAGCGGCTACAGTTTTAAATTCTTACTTTTTAGCAACTGTACTTTGGGGATACACTTTGCAAATACTATGTATTCCTCCAGTGCCAGCTGAACATGATTAGAGACAGGTCCCTGACCAGAGGGACTTGCAGTGTGATTGGGGGGGATGGGGGGATAGCAGTTAGTGAGCTGTAGAAATTCAAACTCATTGACTTTCCTCTCCTCAACACTTTAGTTGGGATTCTTAAGCATCTCAGCAGTTTGCTGCCCAGCTCTTATTGACCTGAATGTTTTTGGAAATCCCGAGCTTTGCATGCTAAATGATGACAGACATGGAAATCCCCTCTGCTACAAAGCTTGAGGGAATGTAAACTGCTTCGTCTAAGGTTAGAGAATCAAGCTTCCCAGTTGCCCTCCGATCGAACCTGGTGCTGCATCCTACCGGGGCCGGATCCAGACTGCAACTGAACAGGGCCACATGTGTATGGAGGGGCAGGAGAGGGTGAAAGGACACGATGGACACACTACATGGTGTCCGTGAATAAACGGCAAATGACATGAGTCTGAGCAGCGCTGACATAAAATATGGGCCCACAGTCAAATGTGGTAAGCTTTGGCCCATTGGGGATGGGGTGGGGAGAGGGAGGCTGTGGTAATTCAGCAGGGGCCCTCCAACACAGGGGCCATAAGCGAACTAGAAATAACATGTAGCACACATAAGGCCCACAATGCTGGGAGCCCTTGGAGGCTACATTCACACCTGATGTTCTGCGCTTGTTTTGGCTTTGGGAAAGAATCCGGAAGCCAAAATCTTAGCAGGGTTTGTCGGGTGTGAAGCCCCTCCACCCCTTTTCCAGCGTGGCTTTGCTGGCGATCATCCGGGAGATTGGAGACCGGATTTCCCCTACTCTGCAATCTCCTGGATGGTCGCCGGCAAACCCCCACGGGAAGGAGGGGTGTGTGTGTATGGGGGTGTTCACACCCGACAAACCCCATGCATGTTTTGGCTTCTGGATTCTTTCCCAGAGCCAAAACAAAAGCAGAACGCCAGGTGTGAATGTGGCCTTAGTTTTAGTTATGGAAAATGAATTATGGAAACCTTTTCCTTTTAGTAATGTAGATGTTTTACTAACATCCGTTCGGACTGAATCCATCCATCACACAGATAAGGGGAAAGCAGTGTAGAATTTCCCTTGGCCTCTCAGCAGCCTGTGGTCCATCCAGAATTAGAATCCAGGTTCCCATCCTCCTACATAAGTCTGAATCCAAGTCCCATATATATCTGAAAGGCCACCTCTCCTCCTTGTTCCATTGCGGCCCCTATGGTCCCTGGAAGCGCCCTCTTACAGGTCCCCTCTGTTCCTCTTGTCCGTGGGATGGGGGTGCTCTGCCCCAGTTTTGTGGAACTCCCTCCCTCAGGAGGTTTGCTTGAGCCAGAGACTCGGCATTTTCCGGAGGTGGTTAAAACATTTTTATTTGAAAAATAATTTGATGGGCAGGGATAGGGGTTGGTTGGGTTTTTGGGTAGCAGTGTGGTGTGCGGGAGGGTGGGCATTTTGAGGGGAGGGTGGGAGGTTTTGTGTGAATTTTATTGTCACTGTTTCATGAACTGTCAGCCCCCCTGAGCTTCTATGGGAAGGGCAGCGGCATATAGATGTGAATAAATGAAGGAATGTAGTTCCCGCTGCTCTAACTCGTCATCAAGGACTACACTCTTTCCTTTCCCAGCTGTTGTCTTTAATTGTTGGAAATGTGAGGGGTTTTTTGTTTGTGAGGTTTGCTCAGACGCTTTTTCTTAGAACAAGCTCTCTTCAGTGAAAGCCAGGAAGAGCAAACGCTTCTCAGAATGAGCAGCGTGTGTGCTTTGCACAGCGTAGCTTCCCCTTTAAAATCCCAGGCGTGGATGACTTTTTTAAAAAAAAGTTTTTAAAGAGCATCATCCCCGTGTCTGAGATTTTAATTATATTTACTTTAGAGGGACTTTTCCCACTTTACCTAGAACAGGGCTAACCCAGAAAGCCAGCCAGCCCTTGTTGTTAGTCAGCTTCCATCAGTGGCTTAAATCAGTTGGTGTGTTGGAAGAGAGGAAGCTGCTGCTTGCTGTGACGGGAAGAGGGAGCTGACAGGCCAGCCAGTCTTGTAGCAGGACCACAGCAGACAGTGCATAACAACATCGGTATGCGGGATGCCAGTAGGGAGGGAGGGGGCGCAATCAGGAATGGAAGGCTTTTAAATTCCTGGCTCACTTAATACATTTAGAAAGCGACTGGGGCTTGCATCTTTTATTCGCAAGGCCTTGTCTCCAGGACACCTATGGGGCTCTCTTAGAGTTCACCAGAAACCAGATCATCAAGATAAATCTTTTATTCAGCCTCTGAATAGAATGTCTCTGTGCAAACTGGATACTGCTGGGGGAGAGGTGGGCTAAGGGATGCGTGACGCAACATATTGTGTAGTCAGAACAGCTCCCAGACCCAGCTTGTGAACTTTCCGTATCGCCCACCCCTTTTAGCTTCGTTCATTGTCGCTTAAAGTTTGGGGAGTTGGGCTTCTAAAGGTATTTGGGGGAAATTCTGGATTTCATTTAGCCGTAGGGGGTAAAGGTCGTGTTTCCATCCATCTTGCAACGATAGTGGCTGCAGTGGGGTGGGTTTTTTTAACGTGTTCTCCCACTGGTGACTGAATCCAGCCTACAGTAGAGTTCTGTCTGATCCATGGCCGTAAAATCCAATTTTATTAAATATCACTAAATAGAACATAACAGGGGTGGACAAAGTTCCCAAGCCCAAGAGCTGCATACCCAAAAGTTTAGATGTGCTAAGACACATGACATTGATCACAGCTTCCTCCAATCCTGTGGAGCGGGCAGTGTGGCTTGCCCCAATTCCCCCACCTCCCATCAAACCTCGGGCTCCCAGGAGGTCTGGTGGGTTTGGGCAGTGCAGGGCACGCTCTCCCTGATCCCACAGTTCCCAGGAGGCTCTGGTGGCAGAAATGGTGGCTCTGCTTCTCTTGCTCCTGAGGAGCCACATGGGCATTCCCCACGCAGCCACTTCTGGTAAGAGCCACAGTACGAGTGACCAAGAGTCGTACGAGCTCCCGAGCTGCCATTTGCTCACCTTGGGAATATACATTTTCAGAATGACGTCAATGCAACAACGTGGCCAAACTCTGAATGTTTAACTCTCACTGTTTGTGTTGATACATTTGAACAGGGTGTGCGTACCCTCGTACTCTAGAAATAATATACACTGGCTGCACAATGAGAGATTTGGGATAATCTGGCCCACCAGCAAATTGGCCCAAGGTGATCTGGCTGGCAGTGGCCAAGAAGATGGAAGGCTCTGTCCCAAGCTACAGTGGATGGCAGAGAGAACCTTGTGTATGTACTTAGCAAATTAGTGATTCCCTAATTCTACCGGTGACCCCAATTTGAGACTCCGGCCACTTGCAGACGAGCATGGGAATTTCTGGGAGCAGAGATCCCGGAAGGAGCGATCCTGGGATGCTCCGCTCATGTGGAGGAGAGGGGGTGTTAGCCTGGTTTTAGCGTGATTTCCATCATGCAGTGCAGGACTGGAGTTTCACGCTAGAAACAGGCTAAGCGCACCCCCCCCCCCCCCCCCAAACACGAGTGGAGCTTCTCGGGCTCACTCCTTTCAGCCTCTCCGCTCCCAGAAGTTCCCACGCCCACTGCACTTGACTGCAACCGGCAACCTGTGATCCTAGCAAGCAACAACAAAATCTAGAGCATATAGCCATAAAGATTGCACGCCTGTGTGCAGATGGTGCAACACCACGCTAGGGAACCTCTGTGTTTCACTGTTGCGTCTAGCCTCCCAGACACAGAGGTCATGAGAACTCCGGCGTTGAGACATTTCTTGTAAGGCAAGGGGTGGGGCCTGTGACCTGCCTTACTGGACTTCACTTCATTGCTCATCCCTTTAACCCTTCTCCTGCTGGATAGCAGGACACACACCACAGTCAGATTGTTGCTGTTCCACTGGCATTTCATCAGCTCCAACTCCTGAGCTTTCCCCACATGTATTTAAACAGCAGTGATACAGTCACACTCTGCACATTTGGCTTGCAATGTGTGAACCATGCTCTCCCAAGGTAAGACTGAGACTGGATGCTGAATCTGGAAGAACAGGGTTCAAATTCCATCTTAGCCATGAACTCACTGAGTGGACTTGGGTGAAGTCACTGTCTCTCAGCCTCAGTTTTTCATCTGTAAAATGGGAATAATGATGACCTACTTCACAGGGTTGTTGTGAGGGTGAACAAGATAAGAATTGTCAAGCACTTTGAACACTGAAATCACTATATAAATTATTATTAATAATCAACAGAAGAGTTCTATCCAGTTAACCAGATTTTGAAAGTGCCTGTTTCTCCATGCATGTGTCTTTTTGTGGAGCACCCCTCCTGCCATTGGGAATCCACAGACACCCCTCTGACAACAGCAACAGGTGTTTTTTAAAACTTGGGGGGAAATAGCTCAAAAACCTTAAACGAGTCTTTGGTTTTATTGATGAAATAAAATTCCCAAGAGCAAGGAACTCTCTCTGGAAGGCAAAGAGTTAGGGAAGCACTGCCTTATGGGGCAGCTAAACTTTTGGCTAGTTGCCTGCATTGCTTACTTGCAGGACACAAAATAAGAGGAAACGGTGGATTTCTGGGGGACCAGAGGTGGGGCCTGATCAGGAGGGCTGGCCTTAGAATTCACAGGGCCTAGGGTGAAAATTTAGGGCCCTCGGTGGCCCCATCTCCTCCAGTCTCGTCCCCTCGGGGACATCCTCTCTGGGACCCTAGAGGTGCACACGTTTTATTGGGCCCAAATGGGAAGGAGCGGGGGCCTGGCACTCCCTCTGGTGAAAACAGGGGCTTGCGGGGGGGGCAGAAACAGAGAAAATAGAGGGGCTCAGGGCAGACACTAGCCCTGCTGGTCAGGATTTTCAGAGTAGCCTATCCTGGGGGGAGGTGGGGGGTTCCTTTACCCCACACTGTCAGGAGTTTGTGCATCCTCTGCCCTCCCCCCGCCCCACCCCCCAAATTCTCTCCACTCATTGATCCTCTGGTTGAGAAGCAGCTACAGAGCAAGAGAGACATCACAAAGCATCCGTACCAAGAGCAGCTGAGGGGGAAGTGGCATCCTGCCAGATATGCTTCAGAGCAAGTGGGTGGTTGAGGCTGCGGACGGGTTATGAGGTTCATCACCTGCAAGGAGCCGGGCAAGTAGCTCCTGGGGGTGGAGGAGGAAGGAGATGAGCCGTATTCAAAGTAGGGGTGGGATTCAAAGCGTGAAGATCCAAGTCTCCTCTGCTCCTACCATCTGCTCAGCCCCCTCAGGATGAGCCCAGACAGCTGAGCAAAATATTTTCTTGTGTCTGTATTTGTCACACTTCGTTGCCTATTATGTTTAATTGTTCTTTTTTTGTCTGCTCTTTAGAAAACTAGATTGCTTTTGTAGGAAGAGAAAATATCCCTGCGCAGCTTAGAGTAGGGGAAAGAAGTCTTGGTCTAGGACCCAGCTGCAGCCTGTGGCTAGTTTTTATTTGACCCCTTTGCAGTTCTTGGCTCTGGCCCCTTGATCCAGTTTCTCCCCCAAATGCTGACCGAGGAGGAAGGGAGCGGAGCCGATGGCATGCAGGCAAGGATAGGGGATGGATCCATGGCATACATGCATAATCTGGATGCTCCTCTTCCTCTGCACATACATCCCTTAAGCACCTCCGACCCCAACTTCTACGTGGTCCTTGTACTCCTTTTCCAAGAGGCCCCTGGGGAGGAAGAGGTTTCCCCACTGCTGATTTAACAGCTCAGATGCTAGACTTGGGAGTAGGAGCGACATGCCAGCTCTTTTCCAAAGTGAATGTTTTTATTGCTATGGAAGAAATGCAGTAAAATGTGTCCTATTTTCTTGCTGAAGTATCCTGTTTGGGTTCTGGTTGTGGGAATACGATCTGTTCCTTTGCAGTTAGAGAACACCTCAAACCCCCCAGTGGAGCGTGTGCTCCTTTGACATGGGTGAGCAAACAAGCCTTTCCAGAAGTACAGGCCTTTCCTCATGTGACCAGGGAGATCTGGTTCAGGCTCATGCCCCGCAGCAGAGTCTCTTCCTGGTAATTGACGGGGACTGGAGGGTGAAACGGTGCCAGTGTAACCCTGTAAAGCCAGGGGTGCAGAACGTTTTCCCGCCCAGGGGCCACGAGGAAAGTTAGTAGAAGCTCCAAGGGCCTCACAGAAGTTGAAGAGGGTGGTTGGTTAAGGGGTGTGCTTAGGAAAAGGAGGCTCCAGGTCGTAGATCTGTCCTGTATCATTGTGTGCATGCCCCATCTCTGCTCCCTTGCCCTGAGTTCAGTTTTTCAGTGCTTAGGGGGGTAAGAACTAGATCCAGGGCCACATCCTGGAAAGGAGCCACATAAAATTTGCCACGGGCCGCTTTTGGACCCCCGAGCCTGAGGTTCTACCACCCCTGTTATAAAGGGTGCGTCGATCTCTCCTAGTCTAATAAATAAAACTCCCTACCGGTGGCTCAGTTTGAAAGCAGTATAGAGATTGTTTTTAAATCATGAACCTGGCCAGGCCTTGTGGGTTTCAACCATTTAAACTGAAATGAATAAATTTACTGAATCCCTTCACTTTGTAGTCCATTATTCATAGGAAGACTTTTATTTGTAGTTGTCCATGTCTTTGTGTCTTGATTAGATTGTCAGCTCCATGGAGCAGCGAGTGTCTTTGTGTATCTGCACAGCGCTGCGTAGGACTAGTGGCGCTATAGAAATGATAAGCAGTTGTAGTAGAGAGCATGGGCGTCCTTACAGGGGGGGGGGTCAGAGAACAGAGGGGATGCATCACATCCAGTTTTTAGAGTAGGAGCAGGGAATACGAATGTCCAGTTCCCCCACAGCTTTTGAATTTCAGACAAAAAATTTTAGCAGCTCTTTATTTGGGTAGAGGTTAGCAGTGGGAATAGGGTTGGGGGCTAAAGGTGTTAATGGGCAATTGTTTTAATTGTTTTATTTTTTAGGATTTTTGTTTAGGATCAAAAAAGCCTTTGGAGGTGGTGGTAGTAGGAACGAGGAGGGAAGTATGCCCTCAAGTTACTTGCTCTGAGAGGGACTGAGAATTAGTGTGTGATTTTTAACAAGAGGACATTTAAAAGGACAGTCCCCACCCACTGAATGAATAGCCCAGCTCCTGTTGCCTTTAATGGATGTGAGGATTCATCCCTGAGGCTTACGAGGATCCCCTTAACACTTAAACCAAAGTTACACCAGTGGGAGCAAGGCTGGGGTTACCACACCCCATGGTTTCACCTGAACCATTCGGTTTTGGCCTGTGGAAGAGACCGATTGGGAAGAGGGGGTTAGTAATAGATGAGAGGAAGCTGGGGGGGGGGTGTGAAGGCAGGACAAATAAGAGTCCCCCAAATCCTTTAAAAAAACAAAAAAAAAACCTATTTCTTTGTAAACCATCTTTGAAGCAAGCCTGCCTTGTAAACTCTAGCCAAATGGAAATATGGGGAGATTTGTTGCGCATGGCTGTAGCCAATCTTCACCTTATCCTGTGGATAAGGTGTAATACCAAAATAGATCCGACTTGTTTTGATTGAAGTATTAATACCCGGATACCACTATCTGTTTACGTATGAGTGTTCTTATCTCCTCCTCCCTCTTTAAACATTATTTGATCTTCCATGTTAAAGAATGCATCTCCGGTGTGGGAGGAGAAACAGATTAGACCAGAGTCGCACCGAATGGCTTTTCTATTAACCTTTAATGTGTTAAGAATGTGGTATTTCCACTCCAATTCTTTTTGTGGCTTTTCTTTGTGCTGCTGTTTTTAGCGCTTAGCATCCACTGCTGCATGCATGCATAAATGCAAGGATATACCTAGCAAACCTAACCAGGTCTCTCTGTTGTATTCTCTGCTAGCAGTACTAAGTCATGCACAGGCCAGAATCCCGAGATCAAACAACTTCTTGAGTTGGAGAACTCATCTCAGATTCTTGCTAGAACCTGTACTCCTTGAGATTGCCTAACATCCTCATTTTGGTTCAGCACTTCGAAGGTGTCTCTTGTAACAGGTGACTAGTGGTAAACGCAACCAGCTGATGTGAACCACACATTGCTTTCTACTGCAGCAAATAATTTTTCCTTAGATTTCTTGCAGTGTATTTGCGATTAAATCACGCATCTTCTTGCTCAGCAATAGTAGTTCAAGCAAGGGTCCTGTCTGTCAGGGAATGGGGGCTAAACTGAATGTCAGTGGGCTCTGCCAGCTGCAGAACATATTACCAGGCAAGTTAGTGTTACCTTGGTGTTCTTGCCTGTGATGCTCATCTTGGTGCTCTTGCCTGCTTGGTGGCCTTGTTAGGTTGGTGGCCTTTCTATAGTGTTTCCCCAGGGGACAGTGTCAGGATCTTTACCATGAAATGCACGCAACTTGCAATTCTGAACTATAAATCTCTTGTGACTGAGCAGCTTTTTAGAGCTGCACCAGAGATTGGAAAGCCACATGGCCACATACATAGTTGTATCCTTGCTTTGCATTATCTTTTTCCATCTCCATTCCAGGAAAGAAACCTTGATTGGTTCCCGAGAATGCGTGCCATGTCACTTGTAAGCAGTGATTCCGAAGGGGAACAGAACGAGCTGAGAAACCTACAAGAGAAGCTAGAAGCTACCATGAAGCTGGTCTCCAACCTCTCAAGTCAGCTATCTGAGCTTAAAGATCAGGTAAGGAGAGTTCAGAGAATCACAACTGTCGAGAAGGAGAAATACTAAAAGCAGAGGTATGGGGTCCTCCCGCTGTTTTGGAAATGGGCATTTTACAGGGAGGTGGAGTGTTTCCCAAGCTCTTTGCCCAAAGAAAAATTTATCCTCTCTAAACCAAAATCTGAGTTTATCTAATTGAGAATGGAATATTGGTGACTTAAATAATTTTGTAAACCATGTGGAAATCATTTTGTTCACTGTAGCCCACTAGGAACAAGCCAATTTAAAACAGCCACCCAGCAACCAATTCTAACCCCAGCCATACAGCTTCCCTGCAGAGCTCCAACAGAAGCAGGCGCTTTCCAGCTTTATAAAAGTGGAGGCGTACGCAGCTCTTTAAAGTCACACATTTTAAGAGACAGGTCCCTGCCCAGTGGGCTTACAATCTAATATGGACAAGGGTGAGGGGCACACAGGGACGGACAGACAGACATTCCTATTTTACAGATGGGGAACTAGACTGAATTGCCCAAGGCCACCCAGTGGGTTTATGGCGAGGGTGGGATTTGAACCCTGGCTTCCCAAGTCCAGCACCTTATCCACTGTACCACACGGCTCACCACATTGCCGCCATCGAGTAATTCCAGAAACTTGATTGGTGGGGATCACCAGAGATCTCCCTCACATCTTCTATTTGGGCCTGGCACACTAGGCAACTTGAAATTGCCAGAGTGGCCCCCAGAATGTAAAGGCTGCCCACTCCTGATGTATTGGATTGGCAGGGCAGTACTGTCAGACAAGGTAAAGTTTCACTCTTCTTCATGAACCTGTCTCGTATCACACTACCCATTGCCAGGTATCATTGCATCTCCAGAAACTTCTTTATCTTTCTTCAGTTTCAACCCAGATCCTTTGTTGTAACACACTGGACCCTAATATTACATGAGACATCAACAAGAGTTTGAGAGCCTAAGCATTAACTTTTTGTTCTGGATTCTTCCCATGCATGACTTTTGCAATGGCTTTCAGTGGTTTAAGACTATATTCCTTTTAGAAACAGGTTTCTTCCTGTGACTTGAGTGGCCTGGCAAACACTTAATATTTTATAGCTGCTGGTATCTCGAGATGAAATACAAGTTGTCTGGAAGGCTACTCTTCATTAAATGTTTACAGCAAGAGTCTACTCTTGTGTTTCATTGAAAGTATGTTCTCTGCTGAATCCCCAACACACACAGGAGTGTGTACACGTAATGACCTTACCCCTAGGAGCATGTATGCACTTCCGGAGTAACCAGTCACCCTAGGAAAAACTACCCCATTGTGAATTGGGGATGAGTTCCAAATGTGGGGTATCCAATTCAGCTAGTTCAGGATCATTTTTTCCCAATCCATGTGTATATTCTGAACAAAGTTGCTATCCCAAGTAAATTGCACTAGAGTAAAAGTACCATGGAGTAGCCGCCTTGTGAACAATCCCTTGTTGACCACTGGATTTGTAACTACACCATATATACATCATATAGAAACAAAGGTGCCAGCCCTGACACTTAAGACAGACCTACTAGGAGGCAGATAATGTAGGTGAGGTAAAATAATTGAGATTATATAATTTGTGGTGCTTCATGGGTTCTTAGTCTCAGTGCTTACCTTTGCAACAAACCTGAATGAGTTAATATCTGGCACTAAGTTGGCCCACGAAAAAATAATGTGTTACCTAGTCTGTCCATCCCCCCCCCCCCCCCATCCTGGGTCCCATTCAGCAACATCACTTCATCGCAAAATAATCTAATAATCTACTCTTAGCTGTTGAAATGGCCCAGCACAGCTGGTAAGTAGGCCCTGAGATTGATTTGATATAGGTTCCATTTTTATTTTAATTTTTAATTTTTCTGCTGTGGAATCTTTGACACAGCTTTCCATGGTACTAAAATGACTGCTGATGATGACCCTATTCCAACTGATGGGAGATAGAAAGGTCATAGGGTGGCTTCTGGTATTGAATTTTCCATTCTGGGCTGGGAGTAGTTTCATTTTGAATTAAATGAGGTCCCGCCGTGCCGTAAGAAGAAATTACTGCAATCCAAGCCTACTGTAGCAAGCAATAAAACGTTGCCCCGCTGTGGTTATAGTTCCCTAAAGACACCCTGCTTGGCAGAAGCTTGTAGCCTGTATCCTACTTTTACAAAGTCGTTCTTACCTTCTAGGCTTCATGTATTGCAAGTAACCAGAGTCGCAACTGAAAGGGTTATGGTGGTTGGGAAGTAACCTCACCAGGAAAAACTGGTCACCAATTAATGAATGAGACAGCTGTATATACTGGTTTCTGTTGCATTATTGTACTCTATGCTGGCTTGGTCGTAGCCTAGCAGTGCTGGGTAGAAGACCGGCTAGAGACCCCATGCAGTGTGCGGTTTCTGTTAGTTAAGCTACATCTGTGGTAGGAGAGGTAGTATTTGTAGGTAGATACTGTTGAAGGTTCTGGTTGTCCTACTTCTGTGCTCTCTCCTCTTCGTGTTAGAACAGATCCCACAAATCCCATCTTTCTCACCCCAAAATAGCACGGTGAGGTGGAAGCGATTCTTAGACACACAGAACTGAGAGAAGTAGCATTGCCTTTCTCAAGTCTTCCTTGAGGCTTCCTGTATCACAGCCTGACACAGACTCCTCTCTTCTTATACGTTAATAAGTCCTGAATAGCTCTTAATACCACTTTGCCTTAATGCTGCCATTTGCTTAAACATGCAACTTAAAATGGGGCCAACTGGCTTGTCAGGATGAATCACTGGAGAGAAGGATCCGGGAGTTATGATGAATCAAAAACTGAACATAGGTCAATAATGGGTCACTTACCAAAAATAGCAGATAACCTTCTGGTTTGCATAAAGAGGTGTATCAGTCCAAGATGTGGGATAGATACAGTGGTGCCAGCACTGGAATAATGGGTAAAAACACATGTGACAGCAGCACGGCAGCAGCTCACCCAGCCCAGGGAGGAAAATTGGCAGACGCAGGCCGGGTTGGGTCACCTAATGCATGTGTCCATGTCGGGGAGGGTGGGGACAACCATGAACGTGCGGCCAGCTGTCCCACACACACACCCCACCATGATGGGCAGCCATTGCGGCCAATGACGACCAGTCATGGCAGCCACAGACCGGGTTGGTGGCCCAGAAACACATGTGACAGCCCACTTTGCCCTGGTCAGGTACCTTGGAGGTTTTCCAAGGTGACAGCCCGGGCTAGTCACCAACATGGCCTGGGGCAATCCAGGCCCAGCATCTGGCAGCGCCTTCACACATGCAGGTGAGGTCCAGGACAAAGCAGCCCCAGAGGGCCACTGTCACATCTGTTTTTGCCCATTGTGGTCCGCTTTGGACACCGCACTTCAAGAAGAATGTTGGAAAATTGGAGAAAATTCAGAGGAGCGAAACTGCCGATGTGGAGTCCTTGTTGGGATTTGTTCGTGCCACTACTTGTGAGCAAGATCAATGCCCATCCTGGCTGGTGAAAGCTAGCCAGGAGACGTTACGGCCGTTGCTGGCTGGGGTGGTTAGTGCCTCCCTTCAGGAGGGCAGGGTGCATGATTGCCTAAAGGAGGCTGTGGTTAGACCCCTGCTCAAAAACCATCTCTTGACACTGATGCTCCGGCCAGTTATCGGCCAGTCTCTAACCTTCCCTTTTTAGGAAAGGTTATTGAACGGGCTGTGGCAGGCAGCTCCAGGAACATCTGGACCACACCGGTTTCCTTAATCCCTCCCAGTCTGAGATTCAGCCTGGGTACGGTATGGAGACGGTATTGGTGGCCTTGGTTGACGATCTCCGTCTGGTGTTGGACCAGGGTCGTCAGACCTTACTGATCCTGCTAGACCTTTCGGCTGCGTTCAACACAGTCGATCATGAGGTGTTGGTGACTCGCCTACGGGACTGTGCCGGAATTGGCAGGACAGTCTAGGACTGGTTTCGTTCATTCCTGGCCAGGAGAACTCACCGGGTGGTCTTGGCAGAGTGT
>QEPC01008366.1:2028390-2039107 GCA_003113815.1 Sphenodon punctatus | reverse complement strand
ACCCGGGCTGCCCTGAGGGCAGGAGGGGCGGGATATAAATTTTAAATAAATAAAAATAATAATAATAAAGTGGTGTGAATTCAAACCGTATAAGGGAAGACTAAAAGAACTGGATATGTTTAGCCTAGGGGAAAGACGACTGTGCGTGCGTGCGTGCATGACAGCAGTTTTCAAATATCTGAAAGGATGCAAAAAAATATGGAGAACACTTTGTTCTCCACTGTATCGGAAAACAGAACAAGAAGGAATGGTCTTAAATTGCAACAAGGTAGATTTTGGTTGAATATTAGGGAAAACATCTTAACTGTAAGAACTGCTGAGCTATGGGATAGGTTACCAGGGAGAGGCTGTGGAATCTCCTCCTTGGGTCGAACTAGATGACTAGTCCTTCCAACCCCACAGTCCTATGATTTTATTACTTGAGTCTTGACCAGTTGGAGTCTGACACAAAAGTTATTTGGACTCTTCCCTTTTATATCAACAGAGTTTGAGGCAAGGCCTAAAATGCCTTTATTTCCAACACTTTCAACATTCCACAGCCTGAGCATACCGCCTCTTGCTCTTTGTGAAAATGAGGCTGAAGGATTTAGCTTTTAGAGAGCTGCTCCACTGCAAAGGCAGAAAGGGAAACCATCTTCATTAATACAAGAGCTCTTAGGAATTCCCCTAAGTACTGTTACTGAGAGAACCCTGCTCAAGCTGCAGGATGCTCCCATTATGTAACAAAACTAGAACATGTCTCCTTCGTATGAGGAACAACCCTTTCTGGAAAGAAGAGCTAGCTCAGGGATCGTTTTGAATCAGGTAAAGGGCAAACTTTTCCATGTGTTTGTTTTCAGAACTGAGTGTCCACATAGGTTTCTGGGGATAGGAGCGGTCATTGAAGCTGAAATTCAACAAACCCAATTGAGAACAACACTGGGGGGAAAATAAATCAACCTATACCAGGATCTATTTAAAACTTGACCAGTTTGAATTAATTATCAGCTGCTAATGGGCACAGATTATCTGTAATCATTACAAACTGTGGAAAAAGATATTCTTCAATAGTGTAGTAGTAAAGGTGAAAACCACTCCTCCTATTCTTCTAGCCCTGTCTGACGCTTCCAAAAACAGCATTAGTGCAAACCCCTTTTTTTGTCTATCTTTCGTGTGTGCTCAGTCAGCCTAGGCATCTCTTTAAAATGCTTCCTTTTTATTAACTCTGTTTGTCATTCATCCAGTTAGTCTGATGGAACTTAACTGCTAACTAAAAGTAATATCTCTGCCTTGAAATCTCTACAAACCATCTTCAGTTACATCTGATTTCTTTTTTTTTGTTGCTGTATTTACATACCCCTGTATCTTAGGGTGTATCTGTGAAACACTGTCTGTTTCAAAAGGAGCTGTGCAGCAAACTGCTACTTGCTTTTAGCTGCTTATTTATTTAATTTATTGAAATTTCTATCCCACTCATTGCATGGGCTCATAATAACAGACGCACGTGTGGGGGGTGTACAAATATGTAATATGTAATATACTCTCACACGTGTATGCATATTAGTTAAACCATTTAAAACCTTCTCAGAATCTCAGTCCCAAATCTCTGACCAAACAAAAATAAATCTTACGTCAATGATTCCCAAATTGGACGGCATCCCCCCCCATTTCTCCTCCCTCCCCCAAATTTCCCCCGGGGGTGCCAATTAGTTCCAGAGGCAGAACGAGGTAAAAGTCAGGACTGGGAGAAGTCAGCAGTGTGTGTGGGAAGTTACCTCCCTTTCAGTGTCCATAGGGCTGCACATGTGCACTCTCGCCTTCCCCCAGAAGAGCTTGTGCTGCACTTACAGCCGCTGCTAGAAGAAGCAAAGGAACTCCCGATTCCTGCTGCTGCTGCTGTCTCTCTGCTTAGGGATGTGCATTTATTTATTTAATTTATTTTATTTTTAGAATTTTGCTACCCCGCCCCGCCTGCCACAGGCAGCTCAGGGCAGCTTACAATTTGCCAAACAAACATTGAAACAACAATTTAAGAACAACTAAAAGGAGGACAAAAAGAAAAATAACCCCTACCCAACAACCCCCCCCCTCACCCATCTCCCCCGCCAAATGCCTGGTCTTACAACTTCTCCGAAAAGAGGGGAAATCTGGGGCCAAATGGGCCTCCACCGGAAGGGAGTTCCACAGCCGTGATGCGGCCACCGAGAATGCCCTCCCCTGCGTGGCCCCCCGGAAGACTCGGGGGACCTCGAGCAGGGTGCCCCCAGATGACCACAGGAGTCAGTCCAGCACCCGGGAAGTTAGGCGGTTCCACAGATAGGTAGGGCCTAGGCCGTTTAGGGCTTTATAGGCCAAAACCAGCACCTTGAATCGGGCACGGAAAACCACCGGCAGCCAGTGCAGAGAGCAGAGCACTGGTGTAATATGCTCCCGACATCCCAGTCCTACCAGAAGACGGGCCACTGCATTCTGCACCAGCTGCAATTTCCGAGCCGTCACCATGGGTAGCCCCACATAGAGCGCGTTACAATAGTCCAGTCTGGAGTTTTTGTTTTTTTGGTATTAATAACAGAATTTCATTTTTTGTTGTTAATACCAGAAAAACGGGAAAGGGGGTGGGGGAGAGAAGGAAAGTTTGGAATAAAAACGAACATTTTTGGATTTAACAAAATTTTAAAAATTTGGGACATAAATATCAGGTTGTAACTTCTTTATTTTCTGTCCGCTTTGTATAAAATGTGGAGGGACTGTACCCCTTACCCAGGGGAACATACCTGCCAAATTCTGAAAGGATTGAATAAAGGGTCCCGATTTTATAAGAATCCTAGTTTGTGATACATTTCTGGCTGTAGCAACTTTGCTTCTGATCCACTTGGGATGGAACAGATGCTACCCCTCACCCCCAGGTATCAGTCCTGCCAAATTTCATAATAATTAGATAGGTTCCTATTTTATAAACAATGTTTCATTGTTTACACACACATTACCAGCTGTAACATCTTTGTTTTAAATCCATTTTAGATGAAATTAGGATAGAGTATATCCCTCACTGAAGGGATAATCCCTGACAAATTTCAGACTGTTTGGATAAAAGACCCTGGTTTTATAAGCAATTAAACATTTGTGATTTTAACAGAAGTCGTACAAATAAAAGTCCTGAAAATCTTAGGACAAACACGAAAATTCCAGGACATAACTGGGACCTCAGGCAGCAAGGCAGAGGCAAGGGGGAAGCAGCCCAGCAATCAAGAGATACGATTGACACATCCAGGCTGACCAACTGGCATCCCAAACACATCCTGCAGCACTGTGACAGAGGACATAAGAGAATCTTCCTTATTGGCTCTTTCTTAAGCAGATGCTTCCAACTTCCCAGTAACAAGCAGAGAGGTTGGGGTGGCCACAGCACAGAATGAGAATACATGATTGACATTTCTGCTGGCCAACTGGCATCAAAAAACCATCTTGTACTATTGTGACTGACAAATATAAGCAAATCCCTTGTATAGGCTCTGGAGATGCTGCCCAGGCTTCCAAATTGACCGTAACCAACCACTGCAATCTGTGAGGGTCGGCGGTGAGCATTGGGGAGCAAATATAAACTCCTGCCAAGCTGCACAGCCCCTCATGGCTAGATGTTGTGTGGAGCGTAGGCTGGCTCAGTGCTATTTGTGTGCTGCAGTCTCCAGCCTCACTGCAAGTGCTCATAAAAGCAGAACTCTGCACCTACTCTCCCCCGTGTATGATCCCGCAGACTTTGGGGTGCCAATGACTGACACCTGTGCCAGTGCCTCTGACACCTCCTGATCCTCTGATCTGCCCACCTCCTCCTGTCTTCTTCACCTTCTGTACAAATGCTCCAAAAAGCAGATCTCCGCGTCTAGTAAAACCTTCATAATTTAAACAGAGGCAACACCTGCATTTGATTTAAGAAAATTTGCAACTTCTGTTAAAATCATGAAATGTTCATTGCTTATA
This sequence comes from Sphenodon punctatus, assembly GCA_003113815.1. NCBI lineage: Eukaryota > Metazoa > Chordata > Lepidosauria > Sphenodontia > Sphenodontidae > Sphenodon > Sphenodon punctatus. The sequence goes on along the minus strand of QEPC01008366.1, from coordinate 2,035,150 downwards.
AAATTGGGACCCTTTATCCAATCCTTTTGAAAGTTGGCGGGGAGTATCCCATTTATGAGGGGAACAACCTGTCCAAATTGCATGTAAATTGGATGGGAAACAAAGATGTTACAGCTGGACGTGTATACAAACCATGAAATGATTAAACTGCTTGTAAAATCAGGACCCTTTATCCATTCTTTCTGAAATTTGGCATGGATGATCTCTTGAATGAGGGGCATGGTAAGTCCACATTTCATCTAAATTGGATGGACAACAAAGACGTTAGAGCTGGAAATGTGTGTGCAAACCATGCAGTGCAGTTAAATTGCTTATAAAATCAGAACCTTTTATCCAGTCTTTATGAAAATTGTCACGGATGATTCCTGTCATAGGGGATACGTTATGTCCAAATCTCATGCAACTTAGATAAAACATGAAGACTTAAAGCCAGAAATACATTTCCCATTGAAACCAATGGGAAACAAAAATGAAAGAATTACAAAGAGACCAAAAGTCTCAATAACGAAAACCAGAAAAACAAAACCTTAACAAAAATGAAAACAAAAAAATGAAATGGGTCCCTGGTGCCCACCCCCTAGTCTATGCTAGCAGCGGTGCAGGAGTGTGCAGTGGTGCAGGATAGGCTGTCGAGATGGCATGGACAACTTTGGCTTTGTGGAGTGTGATAACATAGGATAGTGTTTGGGAATCACAGTCTTACATTGTCTCCAGAAAACACTTGGGCTTTGGCACACCTCTACTGAAGAGACTTCAGTAACTGTGGACCCGCACTGAGAGCACCTTTCTGTGCCCTCTTCTCGCTTGCTGAGTAACGAACGGCAGGAAACGCAATGCAGCTTTCATTAAAGTTCAGTGGATGATGATGCGGCTGGAATCGGCCCCCGACAGTGCCTGCCTGGTCCAGTAACAGGTTTTGTTATCTTGTACCACCTTCCCAGCAATGTAAAGTTCATATCAGGCTCAGCAGACAGAGAGGGTAATTAGCACCTCATTAATCCATCCAGAAAGAGCTGTGATTTCCTGGTTAACAGCCCCGGCTGCTTCCTTGCTGAGGGATGATGGCATGACCTGTGCTGATGGGGCTGCTTTTCTCACTTGAATGATGGGCAACACCCAGGCAGGAGGGAACTGTGTGCCTGGCATCCAGATGAAAACTCAGAAAGGTTGGAGGGGTGCGAGTGTGTACGTGAGAGATGATTCTTTAGCTGCCGAAAGGAGCTGCCACTGCTTAGAGCTGTGATCCTCAGCAGAGGTGTGGAAACGGCAGCTTGGGGACCACGTGTGTGTCAGTCACCTGTACTGCAGTTCTTGCTAGAAGTGGCCGGTTCAAGAGAAGCTGAGCTGCCATTTCTGCCACTGGTGCCTCCTGGGCATCATGGGAGTAGGGAAAGCATGCCCAGTGCTGCTTCGCTGCTGCCCAAACCTGCCAGGCCACCTGGGGGTCAGAGCTTTGATGTGGGTGGACTGGGTGTGAGGAATTGGGGGAAGCTGTGCTGCCCCGTCACCAAGATTGGGGGGAAGTCATGACTGATTGAATGGGCATTTTTACACACACCTTAAAGTTCCGGATTCTTCAGTCTTCTGGGTTTACAAGTAAGTTCCTGGATGCATTCTTCACACACACACTGCCCTGAGGCAGCCTAAAGTAGCCGCAGCTGTAGCCGTGACAGGCTGCCATGGAAACCAAGTGACCCGCCTGGAGCAAAGCAGCTTACACGCACAACCTTTTACACACACATGTTCTGGGAGAAGTTCTACGTGGAAGTTCAAAGAGCCGGATGTTTGAAATCTGCGTGAGTGATTTAGACACACCGAAAGTTCAGGATGTAACGGCAAACATGCAGGAGAAATGTGTGTGTAAAAACACCCAGTGTGTCTTGTGGCTCTCAATGATATTAAGATTTTGGTATGGCTCTTGGGCTTGCAGACTTTGCCCACCCCTGCTTCAGAGCCAAAATCAATGCACACATTTGAGAGTTTGGGCTTTTTAGTAGGCTAAATTGTAACTTGAACCATCAGTCCTCCACATACAAACCTCTATGTACACCGAGCCTCCGCTGTCCCACAGCCATCCTTTTTGTTCCAGCTCAGCTCCAAAGTTAGTCAGAGGGCTATTGTAAGTTTTCATAAACATGCAAATTACAGGTGACATGACCTGTACCTGTTTTTCCTCTGTCATGTGTGGCAATGGTCCCCAGCCCGTGGCTCATGAGCAACATGTGTCTTGTGACCCCCCTTTCATGTTGCTCTTGACATCTGGGTTAACAAATGCAAAATATTGGGAGGGAGGAAGGAAGGAGTGAGAATGTGCAGCGAGTGGGAGAAGCCCTGAGCTGCTGCCGCAGGAAAAACTTGTGTGTTCAACCATTTTGACTAGGGTTTCTTAAAGGGACAGATGCATTTATTTTTTTTTAAATGCTGTTGACTCGGTTAAGTTGAAAGCTTTAATAAACAAAATTAGTTTAAAAAAACAACAAAAACCCCGTAACTTATATACCTGACTCAACTTTCAAAATAAAGGTATGGCTTGCCGTAAGTCTTGAACTTTGAAAGTGGCTCATGACCACAATGAAGGTAGGGGACTAGCAGCCAAGAAATCATGGTGAGTCTCAGAGAAATGTGTGGAGCAGATCAAAGCTGCTGATTCCTCTCTGTATGTGAAGAAAAGGCTTGTGACTCATCTTTCCACAGCAAATGCCAAACTTATTCTATGAAGGTGACATTAAGGGGGATTTGTTCACCATCTTCTAACTTATAGATTTTATGCAAAACCCTGTGTTTATTTTTAGAGGTTTGAAAAATGCAAAGCTGATCTTTTATCCTGGCGATGACAGCTCCCCCCCCCAATAAATAAACACTTGCTTTTTGGAGTTTGTACCCCAAAAACAAAAAGTGAAACTACTTAGTAACCAAACTTCTTGTGTGAATGCAGGCAAGGCAGAGAAGCCACTGTCCAGTTCAGACTAATTTACAGCAAAGCAAAAATGTCAGTAAAGAGACGGACTTAATGGTAGATTCCTTATAGTTTTCTACTCAATGTAAATGTCTCTTTTTGTATTTAGGTAGCACCTATTACAGTGATGGGAGCGTTTTCAGATTCTTGATGCTGTTATCGTATTTGGCTCCACAGGCCAGTGAGATCCTTGGTCACACTCACAAGTGGCATCCAACTTTTTCTCTAATAGTTGCTGGTAGTTTAACAGCTCTTGGGTCTTGCTTTGTACTATCTTGATGTCCAGCCAAGCTTCTCCTTAGCTGGCTGTCAAGTCTGCCACGATAAGAATGCCCTTCTGATACTCTTCCATCACTTTTAAACATATGTCCCGCCCTCTGGGAATTTACTATTTTCCCTGTACTTGCAATGATTTGAGAGTCCTTTTTCTGTGTCTCATTCTCCCTTATGGCCCAAACATTTCTTTCGGTGGCTTATTTTCAAAATTGTCAAGCTGTCTTTCTTCCTTTTTAATAGGTTCCTGACTCCCATAGCCATGCATGAGACCTTTGAACCTTGGTTCTGACTGAATAGTTGTTCAGAGCTAAAGAATCGGTAGTAACAAACCTGAAGATTTGTGTAAAAGTCTTTGATGGTGGTAGAATAGGGTTTACATCTGAGAGAGAGAAAACTAGGACATCCAAACCACTTGCATAATTGTTCCTATAGTCGTCATGTGACTCTCTGCAAATTTAAAACAGCCCATTGCCTGACATCGAGGTTTGGCAAAAGAACGAAAAATCCAGCAGTTGCTCCATCTAGGGACTGGGTTTAATCCTTCTGGGAGCTAGCCCCTTCAGTGCTTTCAGTGGCTGTCTGCCATTTTCAGCAGCTACACCCAATCCAGAGGGGACCCCGTTCTTGGCTGGTGCTATTAAGCGACTGAACAACAGCATTGTGCACACTGGAGATGGAGAATTACTCGCTGGTTTTAGCAGGAGCCCTCTAAATTGACTATTCCATCAATTTGATAGCTGTCCTTGAAACTCTAGATATGTCTATGTACATTGTTCCCCAGTTTCCACCGAGTACTTGTCCCTTCCAGTTCAGAACATGAGGGGAGGAAGGGAAAGGGGGTATTTCGTGTCTGATAATGTGCTAGTTGCTGCTTTATACCATGATGCCAGTCCACTCCCAGATCTTGTGCTCTAGGGAGCTTGACCTTGAGTGGCCCCAAGGCACTGGCAATGAGATATGAACAGAAAAATGTAAGAATAGGCTAGAGACGATCACTATCCACTCGAAAAGGAAGTAACCATAAGGTAAGGAAGTGAAGACTGATTTAACGAGTGGGGGTGGGGGGGGACTGAGTGATGCGACCTCCCTTTGCAGCGCCCGTTGAGTCTTTGACAGACAGGCAGCTGAAGCACCAATATACAAGTTGCTGGACAGAACAAGTTGGACCGGTACAGATCCCTGCACAGAAGAATCACATACCTCACCACAGCAAAGCGTGCAACAAATAAAGCAAAATACATCATCGCTGACCACAAATTGGAGGTGGAAATTGGGAGGTGCAAAGCCTGCTGCAAGCCTGCAGATAAATGACTGTGTGATAGCTCAGAGACTGCAGAGATAGTGTGATGCACAAAGTAGAGCCGCATAATTCCAGAGAAGGAAGTGCCCCATGCTTTAGACTGGGTGGGTAGGTTCTTCACGCAAGAGAGCAAAAGCAGCTCCTTGACCTGTGGTAAATGAGGGAGCTTCACTCCAAGAAGTGGAGGAGGGCTGAAAAGAATGTTTGTTAACAAGTAAGCTGGAGGGGGGGAGGAAATGCATCAGTTATGTGCACCTATAACATCCCCTCCTCATGCCAGACTTGAGCTCCTTGGTTTTCAGATTGTCCTTCCCAAGCTCTACAACTTGTACAACAGCAGCAACTGGCTCTTTTTGAAATTGGCCATTAGAGAAGGACTTCACTTACTGCCCATTGAGTTGAACAGCTGTAGGTTAGGATTTTGCAGTGTGGCTCTATAAGCAAGTCTTGGGTCTGCCATGCTAGAATCCTGGGCTCTATACCACACTGTGATTTTCTGTGAGGTAGCAGCTTACTTATCTTGTAGAAGAGGCTGTTGATTGAAAGGAAAAAAGGGGAGCGTTTCTTGGAACCACGGTCAGTGGAAATAAGTTTTAAACATTTGACCTTCTGTGGAGGATACGCACATTTCCGTAAGACCACATGGGTCTGTGGTTGATGGTATCTTCCCCTTCTGTCTTTTTTCCTCCCCTCACCCAGATCCTGACAAAAAGGGGACTTGTAATTTCCCATGAAGACTTACTCAAATAGCTCATTCGAAGGGGGATGGAGGGAACTGGTCTTCCAAGCCTATGTTAAAAGCTAGCAGGGCCCATTGAAGTCATTGGGAAATTTGCCCATTGAAGTCAATGGGAAACCAATCCCATCTCCCATCTGCCCTAGGGGTTTGACTTCCCCCATTCCCATTCCGCACGGCCCCAGAGTGGTACTTACTGGGCTCTGAGGGCTTGATTGAAACTGCCACTGCTCTGGGGAGTTCCCTCATCAATGGCATCCTCCCTGCTTCTTATTGCATGTGTGCAAAATGGCTGCCAGGGCCATTTTGCACACATGTAAATGGCCACCACTTATCCAAAATGGTGGTAACCGAAAATGACTTCTCCACCATTTTGGTTAAGAGTGGCTGCCATTTGCCCATGCGTGATCCATAGCAGTGAGAACGTCCCGGCGAGGGAGCCTGCCAGAGCCCCCACAACAGCTACTCTACTACCAAACAACAAGTATGGGGGCATAAGAAGCACCAGATCCAAATAAGTTGAGATTGTGTGACTGTGCAGGAAGCACACAGGTGCCTGAACAAACTTGAAATGGCAAGTGTAGGAAGCGTTGGCTTAAAAGACAGGCTGACTTCGTTTGGAAGGCAGGGAGCCCTGGCCTGTAGAAAGCCTGCAACAATGCAGGAGCTCAGCCCCCAACACAGGTGCCCCATGAATAAACTAGAAATAAAAATATATGGGCAGTTTAGTGCAAGAAGCCCCAGCCCCTGAAGGAGATGCTATATTCAATCTGAACATCAAACATTAGTTATGGTAATATTTTCTTGACTGACAGTGTGTATCTGTCAAACATTCCTGTTCAGAGGAAGTCTACACCACTATTTACCCACAGGGCTCCAATGCCCCTGGCTCTGGAACTGGCCGCATCAGTCGCCATTGGTGATCTAAAGACCTTGAGCATGATCCAACTCCTATTTGAAGTCAATGGCTAAACTCCCATTGACTTGTATGGAGCCGGATCGCACTCCTTGTTAATAATTAAAAAGATGGGCAGTTGTAGGTTTGCATTAAAAATATATTTTAAAAGTATTGGATGTGGAAATGGGATTAAATAAACAACCTGGAAGAATTGCTAATCTGGATGAAAGTTCCTAAATGATTGAAAGAGGAAAGCAAATTAATGGACAAGATAAGGATTACAAATGTTCCAGAAGCAGCTAAAGGGATGAATCTGCCAGTACCTATGTTTCCTGACAAATGACGACAAAGATTCCGTTCCTGTTGACAGCATCTCTGATGCTTTTTTCTCAAGCCCCCAGTAGACCAAGAGATGTGATTGTCCATATGCCAGCTTTTCCTGGTACGCAGGCTGCGTCCGTATGTCTCCGGCCCGGACCTGGCCTCCCTCATCCATGCCTTCGTCACCTCGAGGCTCGACTACTGCAACGCGCTCTACGTGGGGCTTCCCTTGTTCTTGGCCCGGAGGCTGCAGCTGGTGCAGAATGCGGCGGC
>QEPC01008366.1:1965857-2006671 GCA_003113815.1 Sphenodon punctatus | reverse complement strand
AAAACTGGGCACACGGCTGGTCATATAAATGACAGTGTAATAAGATGTGATGCATGGATTCTACACTGGATAAATCAAAGGGACATAAATGTTGCACATATGGGATCTGATTGTGACGTCCTTCTGACACCTTAGATGGCAAGGTGTTCATTTGGGGTGCACATGACTAAATATTTCCCCCTTTTCAATATGGGAGAAATCAAATAATTTGCAATCCCACCATGGGCTGGGTAACAAAATAAGTAGTCCCTTAGGTGCAGCAAGACTCTAACCCTGGCGAGTTCATTCTCTCTGTCCACATCTATGAGCCTAGATAGAACCTCAGCTCTGGCAACACCCAACTCAGAGTGATTTCAGACGTTACGTTTGTCTGAAATCACCACAGTCAACCTCAGGCAACCGCGGAGGAGTGTGTGTGTGTGTGTGTGTGTGTGTGTGAACAGAGGTGAACGTCTGTTTGCGCGCATCCAGATGTTCACCTCGGTCAACCACCCCCCACGGTGAATCTAATCACGCTTTGTTCTCCCGCACCACGGCAGCGAACGAAGCGTGGTTAGGGGGAATCCGGAACGTGGTGAAGGAAAAGTAACGTCTGTTACCTTACCTCCACTGCATTCTGGGGTGGCGGCGGCGACAGCGGCCGGATAGGCCGCTGCGGCTGCCTGTCTTCGGGAGGGCGGGCGCCCGGGGAGCTCAGGAGGTGGGGCCATGCAGCCGCACACTGCGTCGTGCGGCCCCGCCCCCTCCAGGAGGGGTGTGTGCCCCTTTAGATGTTACGGCCGGCCGCTTTCACCATGGCCATGGTTCAGCGGTCGAATTATCGGCCCATTAGTCTCTTAAGTGTTGTAAGTAAAGTTTACGCTAAATTGCTACTTGCCAAGTTGGAGGCTTGGATGTTGCAAAGTCAAACCATCTTTCCCAGGCAGGCTGGTTTTCAGCGAGGCAGGGTCACAATAGATCAGTGTTTTATTTTGCAATACTTAGTAGAGAAATACAAGTCAGCCAATGGGAAAATCTATGCAGCTTTTTTAGATCTAAAATTGGCCTTTGATATGGTCACAGTTTCTCCTGTGGGAGAAACTACATAAAACATCTATAGATAAAAGACTTTTGTTCCTTATCAAACAATTGCATCGCCATTCTCTATCAGCGGTGAAAATTGATGGAGTTCGTCATATCTCGGATTATGTAGACGTATCAATGGGGGTCCGTCAAGGCTGTGCCTTGGCCCCAGCATTATTTAATCTTTTCATTAACGATGTTGTTCCCTCTCTCACTCAAAATGATTTTTTTCCACCTTAATTATCTACTAGACCCATTGGGTTTGGGGCAGAGATTTGGACTCCTTTGCTTCCTCTTAGCTGTAAAATAGAGGGACTTCAATCTATCTATCTTTTTGCGTAAATTGCTTGGGGCTCCATGCAGTATTCCCTGCACTGCCATAAGGCTGGAAACAGGCCAGCTTAGCTGGGATTTGCGTGCTTAGCTCTGTGCTCTTAAGTTCTGGTTTAAAATGAAGTGACCAATTAATACTGGCCTTTTTCAATTTTTGGCAATTGACCCTTATTATAGCAGATGGCATAAGGCGGTTCACAAGAAACTTGAAACTCTGGGTTTCTCCCCTCTCTACCTAGCAGAGACTGAGGGTGATTTCAGTCGTTACGGCCGGGCGCTTTCACTGCAGGCCATGGGGTGGTTCGGACCACGGCCCGTGGTGAAGGAGGGAGCCAACAGACGTTCCCCCCTTCGCCCCCAACCGTGGGGACCCCCATTGATATGTCTACATAATCGGAGATATGACGAACTCCATCAATTTTCACCGCTGATAGAGAATGGCGATGCAATTGTTTGATAAGGAACAAAAGTCTTTTATCTATAGATGTTTTATGTAGTTTCTCCCACAGGAGAAACTGTGACCATATCAAAGGCCAATTTTAGATCTAAAAAAGCTGCATAGATTTTCCCATTGGCTGACTTGTATTTCTCCACTAAGTATTGCAAAATAAAACACTGATCTATTGTGACCCTGCCTCGCTTAAAACCAGCCTGCTTGGGAAAGATGGTTTGACTTTGCAACATCCAAGCCTCCAACTTGGCAAGTAGCAATTTAGCGTAAACTTTACTTACAACACTTAAGAGACTAATGGGCCGATAATTCGAATTATCGGCAACTTTCCTAGTACTTCGACTTAGCATTTTGCAAGTTATTGTGGCACCAGCTTCCGCCATGGCCAAAGGAATACAGCACAAACAAATAATAAGTAATTAAATTACAAATGTCCAAATGGGGAGTATCCAGATATGTTGTCATTAAACATAAGATCACATTTTATCATCCATAAGTCAACCTCCAACACAGGAAAGCCAGGGTTGATTAATTCAACCCATAAAGATTTAACCATACATTTAGCGAACCCAGCAAGAGATATTACGATATTCATAATCCCCAAGGAGATATGGGCCATACATTTAACTATCCCAACTCGTATTATAACATATAACATCAATAATTATAAAATATTAGAAGCCGTAAGAGAGAGAAGTCAGATACAACCTATTTCGAGGACAGCTCAAGTACAATCAAGTCGGTTTATTAAGTTTGGCTTTCGCTAGACCAAGGGTATTTTCAGACATTACAAGATCACAGTCAACCACAGTGAACTACAATTGTTGGAAGCCGCCCCTGGTTACAGGAGGGCGCGGGGTATAAATTACAAAAATAAATAAAATAAATAAATAAACTACAGCCAATTTCGCTGCAGGGCCAAAGCACCCTGAACGTCTGTTAGGCGGCCGTCAGATGTTCACCATGGCCGATTCCCACATGGGGTCAATTTCAACCACGCTTCCCAGGCTCCCCGCGGGCTGAGCTCTGAAAGCGTGGTCAAAGTGATTCCCGGCGGGAAGCAATAAAAAGTAACGTCTGGCCGGCGATCACGGCCCAGAATCCCCAGCGGGATTCCAGGCTGTGGTCAAAGCGGTCGGGTGCTGCGGCCGCATTGGCCGTGGCATCCGCCTGTCTCCCCGGAGGGAGGGCGGTGGGGGAGCGTGGGGGGGCGGGGCCGTGTGGCCCCATGTTGCACCGCGCGGCCCCTCCCCGATTCCCCGCCGGGATCAGCCAGCACGTCTATTCGGGCCATTTTTTGACCACGGGGGTGGTTATTTCATTCACCCCCGCCGGGGATTCACTGGGACGAATCGGGATGGCGTAACGTCTGAAATCACCCCAATACTACTGTAGCAACAAATAAGAAACGAGCAGACAGTAAATTCCTCACACAATAAAAATATTACAATTAACCTATGCAAAAGGCCATATAAATCAATGGGCTTCCGCCCAATTATAAGAAACTTCTTCTAATTTCATCTGAAATCTATTCAGCGAGGTCCTTGTTAATATTGAGCACTTGCCTTAACTTAGATTTTATCTCAGTCCTTTTTTTCACTATTAGCCAGAGATAAGTTGCTAATACTGTCATTTCTTTAATATCAGCTAAAGTGAGAAGAAATTTATAACAATTTTCAGGAGAAAAATCTGTATTCTTTTTTAAGAAAGGAATTAACCAAGTAGTCCTCAAATTGTTATAATAAGGACATCGCAGAAAGAGATGTTCAATTGACTCAACCTCTGCCAGACTGTAGGTGCGCTGGCGAAGGTCATAAGCAAGGCGGGCATACCTGCCCTCAGTGACTGCAGTGTGGACGCGTTGGACTCGTAGGTGCGTATAGCACCCGCAAATATTTCTGTTTGTCATCCTATCTAGATAAGGTTTGAAAAATAGAGTTTTTAATTTGACCCAACCCAGGTGCAACTTTCCATTGTGCGACTACAGCGAGATCATCTTGTTTCCCTATGTCATTTAATCTAGAGTAAATCTCCTTTTTAATGCCCACTAAGGGTTTCCCTACATCAAAGGAAAATCCCAGGCTGTTCAAAAGTGAGGCTAAATAGGACAGCCAAGAATACGTTCTTGGTCCTAAATTATCTAATTCATCCTACAAGCAGAGAATAGGGAGAGTGAATTCCTGATGTAGCAAAAGTCTCAACCAGAAACTTATAAAGGGGTTTTTTTTAGCGACTTTCTATGGAATCTAGTCCAGTCTCTGCCCTCATAACTGCACTAGGGACACCATTCTCCACACCCAACAACCGCCTTAGAAAGAAATTTTGAACTCTTTCAAGAGCAATCGTATTGGGAAAAGAAATAATATCTAAACCAAAAGTAGCCGATGAGGGTAGCTTTGCAAGATATGTTTGAATAAATGTGGAGACATTAACTCCCTTAGAGACTCTTGCGGCTCTAATAATTGCACGTGCAATAGTAAATGCTTTAGTTGCCCTATGTTGAATATGTGCAGTCCAAGTCCCTCTATTTGTGAAAGTAACTCCAAGATACATGAAGGATTTAACTACCGCAAAGTTCTTGGCACTGACTTTCCACAATTTTGAAGCAGGTTGACGCCCAGCAGCAACCAGAATTTTAGATTTTTGAGCATTAATTTCTAATTTATTAATCCTACAATAGGAATCCAGTCTATTAATTGCTCGTCGTAACCCTATTTCCGTTTGGGAAAGCAGAGCCAAGTCGTCTGCGTATAATAATACACAGACCTTGGAGTTACCAGTTTTGGGAGGATGAATATCTTCTTCCATTAAATAGTGAACTAAATCAGATAAATATAAACTGAAGAGTATTGGTGCTAATACGCAGTCCTGCTTTACACCTCGATTAATGGGAATGGGCTCACTTTGTCCATCTCCACCCTTGACTACTGCTTTATTATTCGTATGAAGTTGAATAATAAGAGCCAACAGATTTTTATTCAGACCCAATAATTTCAGTTTCTCCCAGAGTTTATCTCATGAGACCGAGTCAAAGGCTTTGGTGAGGTCTACAAAGGCCACGAATAGCTTCCCTTTTCTGATTTTATTATATTTAAACATAATATGTGATAAAATATAACAACAGTCCATTGTTGATCTTCCACTCCTAAAACCAAATTGTTCTGCAGGGATAACATCCAGGTCCTCTGCCCACTTTACAAGATATTCCAGGATGAATTTTGCATATAGTCTAGCCGTTACAGTCAATAAACTTATTGGCCTGTAGCAAGTTGGATCTTTGTTGTTTCCTTTTTTAAAGATTGGAACTATCCAACTGTATGTCCATTCCGATGGAATCTTGCTTTCCTCAGTAACTTTAATAAATACTGTGGACAAAATAGAAGCCCACCACTTTGGGGCTGCCAGGGGCCTTATTAGGTTTCAGAGCCATAATATAGTCCTCAGTCTTATCTTTTGAAAATTTCAATTTCATTTGTTAGACAGTTCTGACTAGCAGCCCCTTGAGTGAGATTCCTTCCCTCTACACCGGATTCTGCATATAAATCCCCCCAAAATACTTCCCAGGTCTTATTGGGAATTAAGGGCTTAGAAGTATTAGCACGAGGTTTTAGGAATCCATTCAAAATAGTCCAGAACTGCCTAGTATTACCTGTTCATAAAGCCATTAACATTTCTGCCCACTTTTTGTGATAATAAGATATTTTCTTTTTCAGAACATTATTGTAAATTGACCGCAAATATAGATATTGATCCCGCAAGTCCTGTGACAAGGTTTTAACCCACTTCTTTTTAATGCTATTAATTGTAACTTGAGTGACTTGCAGTCACGGTCAAACCATGAACGCTGTTGCTTTAGAGAAACCAGCTTTGGCCTAACTGTTAGGGACATCTTAAAGGAATCCAAGATAGTACTAAGGGTATCAAGCATGATGTCCACATTTTCAGTGTTCCAAAGAATATAGCTTCAGTCTACAAGTTTCTCAGAGGAGCAATTATGAATTTTGCTTATGAGTTTTACTGGGGGCATTTTCTTAAGTCTTACCGGAAGTTGTTTAACTTCTTCCAGCCTGCCTTCCTTCCCAGAACATCTGATCCCCTCCATCTGTACATTAAGTAATGCATGGTTGCTTTCAGGTCTATGTATCAGGGTGAAATTACTAAACTTATCCCAAGAGTTACAGTCAACAAAAATAAAAACTATTTTACTTCTGCCATGCGGACCCATCTAGGTATATTGTCTTCCTGGGCTGCCAGAAGAGGTCTCCTTGAGGGGGATCAGGTTAAATTTATGTATCAACCTTAACAGGATGCGGCCTGATTGGCTTATCATAGCCCTACCTGGGATACTATCTGGAGATCCGGATGTCCCATTTGGGCAATCAACATCTGTTCCTCCAAAATCTGTCTCGATATGGGCATTCCAATCTCCCAACAAGATTAAAGAGGCACTGGGGAATTGCTCTTCCATTATTAATATTTGTTCTTCTAGTTCCTGCCAAACAGTCTCACAATAATATCTAGAAGTAGAGGGAGGGACATATACATTAAACAAGATATAACGACTATCTCCATCTAATGTGAGAAGAGCAATCTGAAATTCCGGTCTGGGAGAAGCCAGGAGACGGAATCGTTGAGCCCAGAAGTTAGAGACAAAGAAGGCCATGCCTCCGGAGACATGGCTCTTGCTTCCCCTTTTTTGTCCCTCTTGTAGCTCCACGCAATAATCATCCACATTGAAAACTTCATCCTTTCCCAGCCAGGTCTCTTGAAAACAAATCACATCAAATTTATGGAGAAAGTCTATCCAATCCCTATCCATCCATTTAGCTTTTATACCTGCTATGTTCCAGGACGGACCTTCCTAGTAATTTCTTTATCATGATTAGCCAGCAGAAAAGAAATTTGAAGAAGAGGGTCCCAATATTCTTTTCCCTCAAACCAGGTCCCAAAAGTCTCTTCCCAAAGCCTAGCGGTCAAAGGGCAGGATAAAAGATATTGGGTGTTTTCAGACGTTATGCGATCACGGTCAACCACAGATGGTCGCATAACGTGTGTTTTCTCACCGCCAGATGTTCACCATGGTGAACCACCAGCGGTGAGCAAAATAACCACGCGTTCGAGGATGGTTAATTGAACCACAGCCCGGAATTGGCAGCCAGTAACGTCTGTTACCGCCGCTGATTCCAGGCCGTGGTCCACACCCCGGGATGGAATCGGACGCAGTGGCCCCATTGGCCGCTGCTCCCACCCATCTCCCAGAGGGCGGGCAGCCTGGGGAGCGTGGGGGCGGGGCTGTGCGGCCGCACGTTGCGCCGCACAGCACCGTCCCCTCCCCCGATTCCCCTCCGGAATCAGCCGGCTCATCTGTTGATTCCGGCAGGGAATCAAAAGGTGATTCCATGCCAGGGCCAATGGGCGCTCGTCACGTCCAAAATCACCCAATGCTGAAGATCGTCTACCACAAGTTGTCCACACAGGCAAAATCGCAATTCTGGAGGAATACCCTGATAGCAACCCTCCAAAAACTTTTGGTATTCATCATATTTAATCTTAAGGTGGTCAAGGCTCTTCTAGTTCTAAAATTAGTTAGATCCGAAAGATATGGCTCATATTCAGGTCCCATCTTGATCAGAGGGTACCACAGGGCTATTTTTTGTTCTCCTATCGCCGTTCTTTCAGTCTGCAAGTTAACGTCCGTGGTCCTAGTTTTAATCAAGAACTTAGCTTGTTAACCTAGAATACTGCAACAGACTTATTGGAGATAAACCCACCTGTGCCAGGTTGCTAAGATTTATACCACTTATTATTCACCAGCACATTCGCCTGCTCCTGCAGACAGATTCTAGGCAACCGATCAGGGTCCGTATTACGTACTCGGAGCCAGTATTCCAGCAGTAACAATCTGATCGTAGTGGATATCGGGGAAATACCACTTTCAGCCCTCAAAAGAATAGCTGGAGTACCACAAGGGACATCCAATACAGTTCTAAGAATTTTATTTTGAACTACTTCCAAACAGTCCATATTTGCCGGGTCCCAAATCTTAGCCCTGAATAAAAGCTGAAGGAGCATTTTTTCACGGAACAGCTTGAGTAAAGGAGCCATTTTTTTCTCGCCCCTGGTTCTCCAGAATTTCAAAACCTTGTTTGTAATCTGTGCAGCTTTTAGTTTTACAAAGTCCAAATAGACTGTCCAACTGCCTGAACGGGCAAACTAAATTCCCAAATATTTATATGTATTAACTTGTTCTAGAGGGGGTCAGAATTCAATTTCCAGGTATATTTTTTTGCTTTTTTCGAAAAAACCAAAATTTTGGTCTTGTCCTGGTTAACACTTAAATAATTATCTCTACAATATTGGTTCAGTATTGTCAACTGATGGTTCATACCAACTTTAGATGTGGCAAGTATAACCATGTCGTCACGTCAGCGTAGAGTAATACTGACACAGGCTGCCCGCCTATCGTAGGGGGATGGCCTTCACGACCTTGCAATTTGAGATCAATATAATTAATAAAAAGATTAAAAAGAAAGGGAGCCAGGACACAACCCTGTTGGACCTCATTAGTCACTTGAATAGGGTCAGTCACTGCTCCTGTTGAATTTACCCTAACTCATAAGGAGGTACCTGTGTATCGTAGGCGAACCAGCGAAAGGAGTTGTTCATCAATGTTTTGATCTTGTAATTTCTGCCATAAGATTGCCCTATCAATGCTGCTAAAAGTGGCCCTTAAATCAACAAATAGGGCAAACACTGAGCTATTTTGCAGGTGGACTTATTTGTTTATTATATGTGACAGTACAAAACACTGATTCAGTGTTGACCGGCTGGTTCTAAATCCCACCTGCTCTTCTGCTAACAGAGTTCTCAACAGTCCAATCCTCTAATCTGCCCAACAGATATTTAGCGAAGACCTTTGCTATAGTATCAATTCAATTAAACTTATTGGCCTATAATTAGCAGAGTGAAAATCAGTTAAACGGCTCCTGTCCCCAACTAAGCATGAGGTGCCTATTTTGGAAACTTGCTGAACCTGAGTGAGAAACTGAGCTTAATAATGCTTACCTTTCTGAAAGCAGTGCTGTAATTAGTTAACATTTGTAAAGGACTATGGAAATAAAGAGCGGCAACATTTATTCTTGAGTTGATTATATCTGCATAGAAGAACCTCGTAATGTGTATACATGTGTGTTTTAAATTATAAACTCCTATTTAAAACAGAATAATTTAAGTTATAAGAACTGCCACATTGGATCAGACCAATAGTCCATCTAGCTAAGCATCCTGTCTCCACCAGTGGGCAACTTCAGTTGCTTGAAAGAAGTGGACAAAATAGGTTGCAATGGAGTGATCCATTCGATGTTGTTCACTCCAGGCCTCCTCCTCTGACCAGCTTTACTAACAACTATTTATGGATCAAATCAGTAGTCTCATTTTTAATGTAATCCTTTTGTTGGTATACACATTAAACCAAATTCTGCTACCTATCATAGCGTACTAACCATAAAGCTGAATGCTTCATGTAAAGCTTTGTTTTTATTTGTTTATATGGCACTTTTTATTCCCCATTAAAAGTTTCTAGGGCCTATTTAAAAAGGGGTGGGGAACCACAGCTATCGACAATCGAACTTAGATTGATCTTTAGTCTGCTACAGTAACGCTTGAATTTATTTTATTTTATTTTCAAAAAGACAGGGCAATTTCTTTTTTGATTTAGATTGGACCTTGGCTTACCTATCTTATCTATAGGTCAGGTTCAGTCTGTTCTGTACAACATTCCACACACAATTCAAAAGTTGACGCGTGTTTGCTTTCTCCTGTCTATTTGCAGGTCATATTTAAAGTTAATTTCCCCCGCACCTCCCCTGCACTCTAACCCTAACTCAGCTGAGTTACTGTGCATGAGCCAGACACTTTGCATACAAGCACTTTAAACTGGAAATGGTCTAGCAGTGTAGAGTTACAACCCAGTTCTTAAAGTGCTTCCACAATTAAAGCCACGCTGAAGCAAATTCGGCTTTTGCCACATACAATGTCAGAGTTGGAAGTACCCAAAGGTCATCTAGTCCAATCTCCCGCTTGGATGCAAGATGTCTACAACTACAACACCCCATAGAAATGACTGCCCAACATTTCCATAAGGCTCTTAGTTTCAATCTGTTCCTTCCGTGCTCTTCCTCCTCCCCAGACTTTCTCCTGTGGGTGGTTTGATGGGAGGCACTTTGCCATATTAACATTTCTAGCATTTTGCCACAAGAATCCCATCCCCACCCCCATTATCTAGAGCTACGTTTCCCTACAGTCGACACAGATATACTGACCTTTCTGTTCACATAAGATGACTTAACCAACTAATGTTTACAAAAGCCAGCAGCAGTAGAGAGAAATGTTCTTTTTCTTGTAGACATTTCAGCATAGACAGATTTCTGTTCCAAATTTCTCGTGTTGCTCCTCGTTAGTCATTTCTCTCATATGTGGAAGATCATGCAGGGTTACCCACACAGAGCCCCCACACACACATACACACACAAAGCAGATGTTCAACTTCAAAGCACAAACCCTATAGAAACACTACAGTAGTTAGTTAGTTATTTATATTAAAAAATTTATCCCACCGCTCCTACCCACAGGGCAGTCCAGGGCGGTGAACAACAAATATAAAAACAATAAGGCAATTAAAACAGTTAAAAATTCCACATATATGCAGGGGGAAAACTCCCTCCCCCCCCAACCCCACCCACCCTACCCCTCGCCAAAGGCCTGGCGGGACAGCCAGGTCTTACATAAACGTCAAAGTAACAGGAGAGTGGGGGCCAAGCGAGCCTCCTCCAGGAGCGAATTCCACAGCACAGGGGCGACCACCGAAAAAGATCTAACATTGGTGGCCACCCACCTCGCCCGGAGAACCTCCAAAAAGGCTCCCACGGATGATCTGAAAGGTCGCACAGGCACATGGGGAGTGAGGTGGTCCCACAGATAAGTAGGGCCCAGGCTGTGAAGGGCTTTAAAGGTTAAAACCAGCACCTTGAACCTGCTGCGGTGCTTTATAAGCAGCCAGGACAGAGCCCGGAGCACTGGTGTCATGTGCTCCCTGCGGCCCGCCCCTGTAAGGAGACGGGCCGTGGCATTCTGCACCAACTGTAGCCTCTGGACCAGTTTCTCGGGCAGCCACACGTAGAGTGCGTTGCGTAATCCAGCCTCGAGGTGATGAAGGCATGGATGACAGTGGCGCGGTCGGAGACTGAGAGATATGGTTGAAGCCGCCAGACAAGATGTAACTGCCGAAATGCACTCCCCACCATGGCCACAACCTGAGATTCCAAGCTGAGTCGTGAACCGAGGAGCACACCCAGACTCTGCACTTGAGAGACCAAGGGAGGGTGAACCCCTCCAACAAGAGGAGATTCAACTACCCCCAGGCCCCCCAAACCCTCGTCCACCAACATCACCTCCATCTTGTCAGGATTCAATTGCAGATGGCTCAACCTCATCCAAGCCCCCACAGCTGACAGGCACTGGGAAAATAAGGAGACTGCGTGACCTGGGTCAGTAGAAAAAGAGAGGTAGAGCTGAGTGTCATCAGCATACTGATGACACTGCATGCCCTGAAACCCTTTCACAATCTCCCGTAACGGCTGCATATAGATGTTAAACAAGAGTGGGGACAGAATGGCACCCTGCGGGACTCCACATGTGAGGTCCCGGGGGGAAGATGCATACTCCCCCAAGACCACCCGGTGAGTTCTCCCAGCCAAGAATGAACTAAACCAGTCCTAGACCGTCCTGCCAGTTCCGGCACAGTCCCACAGGCAGGTCACCAACACCTCATGGTCAACAGTGTCGAATGCAGCCGAAAGGTCTAGCAGGACCAACAGGGTCTAACGACCCTGGTTCAATGCCAGACGGAGATCATCAACCAAGGCCACCAATGCAGTCTCTGTACCATAACCAGGCCGAAAACCAGACTGAGAGGGATCAAGGAAACCGGTGTGGTCCAAATGTTCCTAGAGCTGCTGTGCCACAGCCCGTTCAATAACCTTCCCTAGAAAGGGAAAGTTAGAGACTGGCCGATAACTGGCAGGAGCATCAGCGTCAAGAGATGGCTTCTTGAGAAGGGGCCTAACCACAGTCTCTTTCAAGCAATCCGGCTAACCACCCCAGCCAGCAATGGCCTTAACGTCTCCTGGATGGCTTTCACCAGCTGGGACGGGCACGGATCTTGTTCACAAGTAGTGGCACGAACAGATTCCAACAAGGACTCCACATCAGCAGGTGATACCATCTGGAACTGATCCCACAAAACAGGATAGGACGGTGCCTCCATAACCCCAAGATGATCCTCTGCAATAACATTGGTACAGAAGTCGTGACGGATGCGAGCGATCTTATACACAAAGTACTCAATAAACTGATCACAGCGGTCACTGGATTGCTCCAGGTCCCAGTGAAGGCAGGCAGGACTGACCAAGCCTTTCACCACCCGGAAAAGCTCAGCTGGACGTGACGTTGCAAATGCTATGAGGGCAGCAAAGAACTGCTTCTTTGCTGCCTGCGCTGCCACAGCATAGGCCTTTAAACTGCTCTTATGCTGCGATCGATCGTACTCATCACGAGTCCGACGCCACCGTCGCTCTAACCACCTACTCTCTCGCTTCAAACACCACAGGCCCTCAGTAAACCATGAAGACCTGCAGGAGACTCAAGAGGACAGCAGACGCCTAGGAGCCACTCTGTCAATGGTCTCGGCCAACAAGACATTCCAGAAGGCTATGTGATTGACAGAGAGGGTGTCGAGTTCGAGGGGAAACTCCCCCAGAGCATTCTGGAACCGATCCGGGTCCATACGAGGCTGGAGTACTGTAACGCGCTCTACATGGGGCTTCCCTTGTTCCTGGTCTGGAGGCTGCAGCTGGTGCAGAATGCCGGCGGCTCGCCTCCTTACGGGGGCGGGCCATCGGGAGCATATTACACCTGTGCTCCGAGCTCTGCACTGGCTGCCAATAGCGTACCGAGCCAGGTTCAAGGTGTTGGTGTTGATCTATAAAGCCCTATATGGTCTGGGCCCCTCATACCTCAGGGACCGCCTCGCCCGCCGCGCCCCAGGGCGGCTTCTGCGGTCTGCCGGGGGTGCCTTCTTGGAGGTCCCCTGTGTTAAGCGGGGGGCCACAATGGAGCGGGCATTCTCGGTGGCCAGTTCCTTTGGAACTCCCTTCCAGAGGAAGCTCGCCTGGCCCCAAGCCTGTTGACATTCCGGCGATGTTGTAAAACCTGGCTGTTTGCCCAGGCCTTTGGGGAGGGTGGGGTGAGGGTTTTTATCTCCCCCACCTAACTTATAACATTTATATATTGCTAGCCCTGTTTTAAATATTTTAATTTTTTTGTACTGAGTGTTTTAAATTGTTTTTATTGTATTTGATTGTTGTACGCTGCACTGGGCTGCATGGCAGGAGGGGCGGGATATAAATCTATTAAATAAATAAATAAAATAAATAAATACATCTCCAGGGACGGACCAATCTAATAGGTCCTGCACCCTGTTGGGGGTTGACATGTGCCAGGATGCATGCCTTAAGGAGGTAATGGTCAGACCATGACAAAGGCTCCACCCCCCACAATACCTACTAACTGACCCCCAGCCTCAAGGCTGGTGCAAAAAAACAAATCCAGCGTGTGTCCCTCCTCATGTGTGGGGCCGCAGATGACTTGGGACAGGCCCATGGTTGTCATGGAGGCCATGAACGCATGCCTCGCTCCTCCAAGATCCACGTCAGCATGGATATTAAAATCCCCCAGCACCAGTAATCTAGGGGTCCAGAGGATCACGTCTGATACCAGATCAGCAAGACCATGTAGGAATGCCACCGGGCAGTTGGGTGCATGGTACACCAGCAGCACCTCTAATCTGTCCTCGGCCAAATCCAACACAAGATGGAGACACTCCACACCTGGTGGAGCTTGCACCAGATACCTCCTAAAAGACAATGCATTCTTAACAACAATAGCTACACCGTCCCCTCCACCCCGTCCCTCCAGCCGAGGCTGATGCTGCACAGAACCCACCTGGAACAAGGTTGGCCAAGATAGGACCCGACTCATTGTCCAGCCAGGTCTCTGTAATACACATGAGGTCAGCGTCCCACTCCAGGATTAACTCCCGGATGGTAGATGATTTCTTGACAACCAACCTCGCATTCAGCAGCACCAAACCAAGGCCTAGGGTCTCCTGGATCTCAACCCACAACCCACTCGCGTGGGAGGCTGACAGAGGAACGGGCATAAAACACCGCTCCCTCCTCACAGATGGAACATATCTCCCCCTTGGACCATATGTCCCCCGGCCTGTAATGACCCCAATGGCTGTGTCACCCCTCCCCTCCTCAGAGAACCCTGTTAGACACCCACCCTCCATAGGCTGCCCCGACAGGCCCGTGAGAGGGACTCCCCCAACCTCCCGCCTGCCTCTGCCACAAGCAGGCAACCCTCCCCCCTAGGGGGACGTCCCCGCTCACACCAGGGTCTCCCCTCCACACCTCACCTCCCCCATCCCCCTTCTGTCACAAGGGGGATGCCAGCAATCCCACCACTGCCCCAACAGCACCCTCCCAACCCCCCTAACTAACCCTCACACCACCACCTACCCCAAACTACCCAACCCACTAACCAATTCCCCCCACCCCCATCACAAATCCCCACAAAACAAATATAGCGCCCTGGTCCGCAGTGCACAGTCTGCAGCGCCTACTGGAGCCGGGCCACTTGTCTAGGGGCGACTCCAGATGTAAAGACTCATAACCACCTCCGTCCGCGAACAGACCGCCAACGGCTGACGGGCCGTTCGGCTGCCGCCCAGAGGGCACCACCCTCAGGGCAGCTCCCCTTTATGTTGGTAGTTTACCTGGGGGGAGGAGAGGAGAGTCACAGAGCTGCAAGGGATCCTGTCTCTCTCCTGTATTTCTGTGCCATCATCACGTGAGCCGCCAATTCCGATTCAAGAAAACATAGTTACTGGGTAAAAAACACCAAAAAATCCACCAAAAACAAAACTAAAAATGCTGCCACAAAGACTATAATACCAAGATTTGTAAATATATGAATGCTTTGTGTTTTTTTATTATATACATAACAGCCCATTGTGTATATTTTAAAGTAACAACTCTACAGGTAGACGCATCATACACCAAAGACTCTTCCCCCCTCCCCCCTTCAATATTATGTCAAAACATATGAAGCTTTTTGTACTGATGAAAACCCTCCCTCCTTAACTGGCCTGACACAGTTTAAAAACACAGCTTTATTACCAGTGGAAACAAAATAATTATTTTATATGTTTTGTGTACTCTTAAAGAAAGCACTTCTCTGCCACTAAAATCAATGTAAGAGTTTTGCCATTGACTTCAATGGATGGAGGATTGTGTCTATAGCATATAGGTTACTCACACAAGTGTTTGCAGTATATTGCAATGGTACGTAGCAGCCTAAGAACTGGCTCTCTCTTGATAGGACCAGCTTCCCTTCAGAGGTCAAATCTGATGCTAGAAGGATCCCCAAAAGTCAACCCCTCAAAGTTCCTTCCTTTATTGCCCTGACAAAGTAAACCCTATACATGCAAAGAATTACTGTGTGGAATGGGGAAAACAGATAGATGCCTCTCCAAGTCTCCTGGATGTTGTAAATATCTGAAAATGTTTAAATGGGGGAGAAAAAGTCTTCTCTCCCCTTTTGAGCTGTTGAAGCATCCCATATACATACTTAGGCTATCAGGACCACTGATCTTGACTTTTGTTTGATCCTTGCTGCCTACCACACTTGTGTTTAATATCAGACCAAGCAAGAACAAATTTAAAATAGCTACAGCACGGCACTGAATTTCAGAAAGTTTTTATCCTGCACTGCCAGTGATGCAAGTAAGTTTACCATTGGATGGGTACATCTTTTTTAGGTACTTTAAAAGCTTGCACAAGTTTCTGTTCCAGGAGAATGTTTAGGGTGCAAGACACGTAAATGCTGGGTGACAACGGACATGACATTAATTCCACGTTAACACCGCTTTAACATTTCTTACGCATGTTGTAGGGCTGCATAGGGCACCAATACAGCCATGCAATATGCATAAGAAATGTTAAAATGGTGCTACAGTGGAGTCTCTGCTTTCACCCGCTGAGGTGAAAAGGGCATTTTCTCTTTTTTCCAAAAAGAAAGTGCGATATCATTAAACTTGGGTAGAGTGTATCTAATTGATGGTTATACTATTATTTATTTTATATTTATACCCCAGTCCCAAAAATGGCTCAAGGTGGCTTATAATAATTTTAAAAAAAAATCTGTATCCTGTTGTTTCAGGCCCACTGGGACGGATGCTATACAAAGCCATAAACACACAGTAATGGGTCCAATCCTGAAGGTAGCTGAGCCACACTAAAATTAATGGTTCACTACATGCTAAACAACAAACATGTTCAGTCAGAACAGCTTGAGCATAGCTTGATTTTTTTTACAGCACTGTAAATTATTACAGAGTATTGCTGCTGGGTTGATTCTAAATATGACAGCCAAGAGACAAAAGTAGTATGTATGTATTTATTGGACCAATTTTGTGTCTTGTCTTCCATCTCATACATATTTAGGACAGTATCAATTAGCAAAACTCAGTTGAAATCAAAAGGGTCAAGATAGGAGTACCTTTGAAAAACAAAATCATGCATTCAAGAGCACAATTTTGGAAAACATTTTGCAGAAGAATCGGGGCCCTGCTCATGAGAGAGAATTGAGGAAATTAAAAGGTCATGGGATAAGAGGCAGTGTCCTATTGTGGATTGGTAACTGGCTAAAGGATAGGAAGCAAAGAGTAGGACTAAATGGTCAGTTTTCACAATGGAGAGAAGTAAATAGGAGTGCCCCAGGGATCTGTATTGTGACCAGTGTTGATTAATGTATTCATTAATGATCTGGAAAGGGGAATGAGATGATCAGATTTGTAGATGATACCAAATTATTCAAGGTAGTTAAAACACAAGCTGACTGCGAAGAAGTGCACGGGGATCTTGCAAGACTGGGTGTCTGGGCATCTAAATGGCAGATTAAATTTAATGTGGACAAGTGCAAAGTGATGCAAATAGGGGGAAACAATCCAAACTTTATGTACACAAGCTGGGTTCTAAATTAGAAACTCAGGAAAAGTAGCTCGGAGTCATTGTGGACAATACACTGAAATAATCAGCTCAGTGTGTGGTGGCGGTCAAAAAAGCAAACAATGTTTGGAATTATTCGTAAAAGAATAGAGAATAAAACTAAGAATATCATAATGCCACTATATAAATCTATGGTGTGTCCTCACCTTGAATACTGTGCAGGGTTTGGTCGCTCCATCTCAAAAAAGATATAGTTGAAATAGAAAAGGTACAAAGAAAGGCAACAAAAATAAGGAATGGCTCCCCTATGAAGAGAGGCCAAATAGGTTGGGGTTCTTCAGCTTGGAGAAGAGACAACTGAGAGGAGACATGATAGACATTTATAAAATCATGAGTGCAGTGGAACACCCTCTCAATAGTGCTAGGACTACGGGACACTCCATGAAACTAACAGGTAGCAGATTTAAATCAAATAAAGTATTTGTTC
This sequence comes from Sphenodon punctatus, assembly GCA_003113815.1. Taxonomy (NCBI): domain Eukaryota; kingdom Metazoa; phylum Chordata; class Lepidosauria; order Sphenodontia; family Sphenodontidae; genus Sphenodon; species Sphenodon punctatus. Next base: position 1,989,210 of record QEPC01008366.1, on the reverse strand, counting down.
ACTCCACACACAATTAAGTTGTGGAATTTGTTACCAGATGATGTGGTCAAGGCCCGTAGTATAAATGGGTTTTTTAAAAGGGTTGGACAAGTTTCTGGAGGTGAGGTCTATTAGCGAGGTAGGCTTGAGGAATGTTACCTCTTACTGTCAGAAGCTGGGAGTGAACAGCAGGGAACAGATTGCTCTACAGTGACCTGTTGGTTACTTTTCTAAGCGACTAAGATTGGCCACTGTTGGAGACAGTATGCTGTCGATGGATCATTGGTCTGACCCAGTATGGCACGTTGGTAAAAGGAATACTGTATTGAATCCAAAAAGACAGAAAAGACCAAGGAAGAGATCCACTACCCTGTGGATAAATAGAATCAAGAACTTTGCAGGCATTAAGATTTCCCTTGCCATTTAAGAGACAGAATGTTCAGTTGTGGAAACATATGGGCAAATTTTCATCCATCAGTATATCGAGAGAAACTAATGATGATAGCAGGATAAATAAGCTAGCTTCTGACCGGTTCAGGTCAGAACATTTTATGTGAAAAATAAGACATCAGTAAAAGACATACATTTTCATATATTATGCAAATGCACCTTTGGATGTTTAGTAAAGAGCAAGGTCTCGTATAGTTGGTTGCCCATAAAGTGTGTTTTAACGAACAACATGACCTCTCACAGATGGGTGCTGACGTGGTCATTTCTTATACGGTCAGTGTTCATGAACATATGTTCAGGTGCTTGGCTGGAGATGCGGGGAACAATGTGCAGGTTAATCAGCCAACACCTGTTGGCATGCCACTTATTTCGGTGGCCCTTGTGAGTGGAGCCTACCACAAGAGCATTCCATGGAGCACCAACTTATTATTATTATTATTATTATTAAACATTTATAAAGCGCCAGTAACAACCTGGCGCTGTACAGAACATATAATCAGCTGCGGTCCCTACCTGTGGCTTACAATCTAAAAGACAAGGAGGGGGAGACAAGGAGAGGGGACAGCGGGAGAGACATGGGAGAAGACAAACAAACATTCAGGCGGATGCGAAGTCTCAGGTGCGTGTACTTGGCTTGGTTACAAGGTGGTCGGTAGCAGCAGTCAGCAGAGGAGGGCTGACAGTAAGAGCAAGGGGAAAGACTAGAGGGCATTGGGAAAGGCAGCATGGAAAAGGTGGGTCTTGAGGAGGGATTTGAAGGAGCGGAGGGAGGAGGCGAGGCGGACGTCGGCAGGGAGGGAGTTCCAGGCATGCGGGGCAGCGAGGGAGAAGGGACGAAGGCGGTTGGGCGAGCAGGAGAAGCGAGGGAGAGCGAGGGAGGGGACAGCGGAAGAGCGGAGAGCGCGCGCAGGAGCGCGTAGGGCGATTAGGTCCGAGAGGTAAGGGGGAGCTTGGTCATGGAGCGATTTGAACGTGAAAACCAGGAGTTTGAACAGGATACGTTCAGGAAGGGGGAGCCAGTGAAGGGAGAGGAGGAGAGGCGTCACATGGTCGAAGCGACGGGCAGAGTGAATGACCTTGGCGGCAGAGTTTTGGATCGCCACAAGGGGGGACAGGTGGGAGCGAGGGAGGCCAGCAAGGAGGAGGTTGCAGTAGTCGAGGCGAGAGATAACCATGGCATGAACAAGGATTTTGGCCGAGGAGACAGATAGAAAGGGGCGAATGCGGGCAATGTTGAGGAGAGCGAATCGGCAGGATTTGGCCACAGAGTCAATGTAAGGTTTAAAGGAGAGGTGCGTGTCAAAAATGAAGCCCAAGCTGCGGGCACGGAGAACAGGACGGATGGTGACCCCATCAATGCAGATGGTCAGGTCAGAGGGAGAGGAGGGGGATGGAGGAAAAATGAGGAGTTCAGTCTTGGCCATGTTCAGTTTGAGTTGGCGTCGGGACATCCAGGCGGAGATATCAGAGAGGCAGTCGACGAGGCGTGAGCGGACAGAGGAGGAGAGAGAGGGGGTAGAGAGATAGAGTTGGGTGTCATCAGCATAGAGATGGTATTGGAACCCGTGGGAGGCAATAATTTCACCAAGGGACCGGGTGTAGATAGAGAAGAGGAGAGGGCCAAGGACAGAACCTTGGGGAACCCCAACCGAGAGGGGAAGGGAGGGGGAGGTCGACTCGGGGAGGGAGACATTAAAGGAGCGGTCAGAGAGGTAGGAGGAGAACCAGTCAAAGACAGAGCCACGGAAGCCCAAAGAGTAAAGCGAGTCCAAGAGGAGCGAGTGGTCGACAGTGTCAAAGGCAGCAGAGAGGTCAAGGAGGACAAGAACGGAGTAGTGGCGCTTCGATTTAGCGACAAGTAGATCATTGGTGATCTTGGCCAGGGCAGTTTCAGTAGAGTGGAGGGGGCGGAAGCCGGACTGGAGAGGGTCGAGGGAGGAGTTGGCAGAGAGGAGGTTCAGGCAGCGGGAGTAGACGACACGTTCCAGGAGCTTCGAAGCAAAGGGAAGGAGGGAGACCGGCCGGTAACTAGAGGGATCGAAAGGGTCCAGGGTAGGCTTTTTGAGGATGGGGGAGACAGTGGCATGTTTGAAGGCAGAGGGGAAGGAGCCTGTGGAAAGGGAGAGATTGACAACATGCAGAAGGGGGGGAGCGACAGTGGGAGCAATAGAGGTCAGGAGGCGGGAGGGGATCGGGTCAAGGGGGCAGGTGGAGGGGTTGGATGAAGAGAGAAGAGCAGAGATTTCCTGGAGAGAGGCAGGAGGGAAGGATGCGAGGAGGGAGGGGGGGGGGGGAGGGGGCGGGAGGGGAGCGGGGGGCGGAGGGGGGCGGGAGGCAATATCCCGACGGATCTTGTCAATCTTGGAGGTGAAGAACGACGCAAGATCCCGAGCAGCAAGGGAAGAGGGCGGGGGAGGGCAGGGGGGTTTGAGAAGGGAGTCGAAAGTAGAGAAAAGGCGGCGAGGGTCGCGGGAGAAAGATTCGATCCTAGAGGCATAATAGCGCTGCCTAGCTAGGGAGATAGCCGAGGAGAGGGAGGAGAGGGAGAATTTGTAATGGAGGAAGTCAGGGAGGGAGCGGGATTTGCGCCAGAGGCGTTCGGCAGCCCGGGCGCAGGAGCGGAGGTAGCGGATGGCAGGGGTAAGCCAGGGGCGGGGGTCGAGGGGGCGGACGGGGCGAGCAGAGGGGGGGGCAAGAGAGTCAAGGGTCGAGGAGAGAGAAGCGTTGAGAGCAGAGACAGCAGAGTCAGGGGAGGAGGAGGCGAAAACGGGGGGGAGAAGGGGGGAAAGATGTGCGGCAAACTCCGAGGGAGTAAGGGCCTGCATATTGCGGAAGGGGCGCATAGAGGGGGAGGCGGAGGGGGGTCGGTGGGAAAGGCTGAAGGAGCCGAGGAAGTGATCAGAACTAGGGAAGGGGTCAAAGGAGAGGTCAGTTAGAGAACAGTTTCGAGTGAAGACGAGGTCGAGGGAATGGCCGTCAGTATGAGTGGGGGAGTCGGTCCAGAGTCGGAGATTAAAGGAGGAAGCGAGAGAGAGAAAGCGGGAAACAGAGGGGGCGGAGGGCGTGTCAACGTGAATGTTGAAATCACCAAGGATAAGAGTGGGGATATCACTCTTATGTGGTCTTCGTTGACCCAGCCACACATGTAACATCTGTTTGTGAAGTGCCATTTTCAAAAGTTCATTTGAAATACACAAGTCGGGTGTACTTCTTGAAGCTCATGGCCAATTTATAGGTTTTTATGCAGCCTAAAAATTTTTAGCACCTTTAAAAAAATAATATCTAGTTATGTCTTATAAATGGGGCTGTAAATATATATATAAGCAATACATTATCCAGGCATAAAAGATTATTTGATATACTGGAACTTGTATTGCGGGAGGGATCCAGGACTGTAAAAAATTCACTTGCCAGCTCAAAAATTAAACTTGCCTAGGAAAGGGTATTTTTGCAGCCCTGCTTAAAAATAAGCCACCCAACACATTCATACCCAGATCTATCCCATGGGATAAAAAATACTAGTCTATGTATACTATTCTCTATACTAGTCTGTGTATACTGTACAGTCAAGCAACTTGGTACCAGAAATGCATACTGGTTCAGCAAAGTTGCAAAGTCACATTTTCACTTTGTTATGGTTCTGGTAAGACTATTCCAAAGTTAAAGTCACCATAAGATTTTGTGGTTCAGTTTTACCATTAAAAAAAGACAGGTAAAAGCAGTAAGATTGGCTAATTAAAATATGTATAAATATATTAAAAGCCCAAGATGTCAGCTCTGGTATAATGCAATGGCTGAGACAGCTTGCCCCCATTACCGTGTCGGGAAAACTAACGAGAAGCAGACTCCCAGTGGGGAAAGTAACGTGAGACTTTGAACATGGACAAGTGTCATTTAACGCGTCTGCCATTGTTTTCAATCATGAAAAGCAGGGCGCAAAATCCTACCATGCCTTTCATGATTGAAAACAACGGGAGATGCGCTAAATGACTCGTGTTACTTTCCCCACCGGGGGTTTGCTTCTCGTTAGTTTTCCCCCAGTGCAGTAAAATGGACAAGCACCCTTAGTTTCTGGCACACAGAGTCTATTACAGGAGGTCATTTGAAAACTGTTACTGATTGTGTTTGCTAAAAAAGCTAACATCCTCTCATAGCAAATGTTACTAGATAAACAGACAATACATATATATATATATATTCACTGAAACTCTGCAGCATAGTCCAGCTGTTTTTTCCTGAGCAGGGAACTAGACTAGATTAGATTTGGCTCCAAGTCTTTCCCTCCAAATACATAGTTCCGTTTACATTTTGTATGAGCCAAAGTGCGGCCTGTCTTCTATAGTTAGATGGGAATGTTTTACTGGGACTGTAATGAGAAAGGCAAGCTGTGGGTCAATAAATGTATGTAGATGTTTGCTGTAGACATAACAAGGCAGTGGGGTTAATATACAGAACCTATACTTTAATATTTATTTTCCAAAAACAAAACACAATCTTCATTTGCCTACCCATGGACCCAATTTGGGGCCCAGTTCTGCATTCCTTGCTAACCCAGAACTCCTACAGCAAGTAACAGACTTTAGCAGTTATTAGAAATCTCCTACGGCATCAAATCAATGGTCCAAGCCCAGCAACGTGTCTCAAACAGCGGCCACCCTTAGTCACTTCACATAAGAACACAACCAGCATAATGTAATAATCTACTCCCTGCTATTTACTCCCTAGTCCCAACAGTCAGAAGTTATGTCCTCCAACTAACTTGACTAATAGCTGTTTATGGATCTAACCTCCAAGAACTTGTATGGTCTGTGTTAAAATCTAGTTATGCTATTGGCCGTACCATCTTCTGGCAACAAGTCCTACAAGCGAATTGTACATAGAGTGAAAAAGTACTTATTTTTGTTATAAATCTGCTACCTATGAACAGCACTCATGCCTTCTGATTCATAGGGTAATTTCAGACGTGACGGGCCTCTCGGCCCGCCACGCTGAACCCTGAACCGGGATCCGTCTCGGATACCGGTCCGTGATCAGGTTGGCCATCCTTCAGACGTGCCGGCTTGATCTCTGAGGGGGATCAGGGAGGGGCTGCGTGGCGCAACCTGCAGCCGCTCAGCCGTAGCCCCCCCCCTTGCGCTCCCTTGGCCCCCCGCCCAGGAGATGAACGGGGGTAGCGGCCAATCCCGTCCTGTCGTTGGGACCCGATTCCGAGACGGGGCCAGCAAGCAGACGTTCACCATGGCCACTACCAGCGCCATCCCGGATCGTGGCCAACCTAACCACGATGCCGGAGGTGAGGCCGGCCTCACCTCCAGAACCGTGGTCAATTTAATCCCAGCCGGGTGTTCACTGTGGTGAACATCTGGTGGGGAGCAAATAGACGTTCACAAGATCTCTGCCACCACATGCGATCCACTGTGATTCAGTGTGGTGAACAGCAATCTCGTAATGTCTGAAAATACCCATAGCTTGTTTATTATAGCATTCATTTAATAACACATCTGAAAGAAGATGGGGGGGCGCTGGGTATACAAAATCAAAAACATGGTGCCTTGTATAATGGGATGGAACAGATGACTGGGATCTAACAGATCAACAGCCTCTGACAAATAAAAGGATGGTGCCCTTCTACGCAATGCTTTATGTATTTGCCAGAGATTCGGTGACTGGTCATAGGTAAGTCCTCCCTCTGAACCTTAGTTCCCCCATCTGTGAAATGGGAATAAGAACGATTTACCCTACTGATTTGCTGTGACAGTGAAGTAGACACAGCAGCAGCGTTCTACCCTGAGTCCTCGCGATAAAATGGGTTGTTAGAAGCTGAAATAGAGAAACCAGGCTCTGGCTTCACAAAGGCTGGTGAAGGATTATAAAAGCCCCTAGGGCTCAATCTCTGACTGTGGCTTGCACATTGCCGGTGCTATATAAATAATACTACTCCTCATTGGCTGAGGCCAGTGGTTTGTGGAGGGCAGCCGGAATAAGTTAGCAGGAGCCGCCTGGCAGCGACTGGCAGCCGGGGGAACTCGCTGCCCGTGTTTTGGAGGCACTGGGATGAGACCAGGTTTCCACAGGCAGCGCTTTCTCGCAGCAAAGCTCCCTCTTGCCTGGGGAGCCAGGCGGGGCGGCGTTCCCCGCTGGGGCCAATCCCTCCTCCCGCCGGGCTCTGGGCTGAAGGAGGGAGCGAGCGATCCCCGCCGCGGGGGGAGGAAGCGGGGGCGCGGGAGCACGAAGGTGGCGGCCCGGGGGAAGACAGCCACGGGAAAGGCGAAGGCGGGCGCCCCCTTGGCCGCCTGCCCGGCTTGCCCCGCCGGGCCGGCCGGAAGCACGAGGCAACCCGCTCCCCCGCCGCTGCCAGAGCCGGGCCTGGAGCCAACGGGGGGAGCCGCTTGCCTGCCCGCCCCGAACACGTTCCCCTCCGCATGGCTGGGGCCTCACGCGGCGCCGCATGCTGGCAGCGGCCGCCGAGAGGAGGGAGAGCCGGCTGCGGGCAGCGCTGCCCGGGCCAGGCGGGGAGGCACTGCCTAGAGCCGGGGGTGACACAGGCATGAGGGGGCGGGCCGGGGTGTTTATGGGTGGGTAGAAATCGCCCCTGTGTCACGGACACACAATGATGAGGGACTGGGGCATCGATGGGCACCGGGGTTGGGCAAAAGTCGCCCCTGTGTACTCTAGGATGGGGGTGGGGTTTGCACGCACAGAACAGTGATGCTGGGACCAGGCATTGATGGGCAGTGGGTGTGTAACATTGCACTGGTGTCCTATAGCAAGGGGGTGATTTTTGCACGTGCACACAATCGTGAGGAGACACGGCATTGATGGGTAAAAATGACGCCTGTGTCCTCTAACACAAGTGGGATTTTTGCACGCACGCACACACAATCATGAGGGGACATGCGGATACGTGCCCCATTGCTGGCAAACAGGATGGAGAACAGGCCAAAGGGCAGGGGAGACACAGATGGGGAGGGGGAACAGCCAGGAAAGAGGAGAGACTCGGGGAAATCAGGGGGATAGTGAGAAAGACAGAGGGGCAGATCAATAGGATGAATGAAGGAACAGATCTCAGAGGAGCAGCCCTTCAGACTGCCCCTGCATCGCATCCAGAAGCACAGAGCAAAGAATAAAGGGTGTTTTAATAACTTGGAGAGTATTTTGTTGATTGGGGCTAGGCATACATTGAAAATCTCCTTCTTGGTAACTGTTCTCCTTTAAAAGCTGTGTAGCAGATGTGATCATTTTTTTTTACACACACGCACACACAATCATGGAAGGGCAGGATGGTTCTGGGCACTGTTGGTGGGTGTGTAAAAATCACACACCTACTCCATAGCATGCACATGATTTTTGCGTGCGCACACACACACAAAACCAAACAATCACGAGGGGACACGGTAATTTTGTGCCCCGTGTGTGTAAAAATCACACGTGTCCCATAGTTCAGAATTTCAGGAATAAGGGTTACTCTGGAGTTCTGAAGTCTGGAAAGTCCCTTAAAATATAGGACATTGATCTGGCAGCCTAGCACGCTTGCAACGAGCACTGATGGGAAACAGGATCCAGAGGCGGGGATGTCCCTGCCAAGCCTTTGGGAACACAGAGCCAGACACTCGCATACATGCTGTGCCTAGACCTGCTCAGAACAAATAGGAAGCCAAAGGGGCAATACATATATGTCTGGCATTAACGTCCTGTGGGGGATCCAGCTGTACCCAGGGTTGGCAACTTAATTCCCCCTGTAGTCTGGATCCAGCATATTTTTGCAAGCACAGCTTTAGGGTTTTTTTTTTAATAAAATCATGTTTAAATGAATCTTGGTAAACAGAATATTGCAAACTAAACTCCAGAAAATGTTCCTATCTTGTTGAAGCTATTGCTTGTCTCTGTGGATAGTTATATAAAAACCACTCTGAGCAACATTGCCCCAAGCTGGATCAGTGTCACAGTCTGAATTTCAGGTTATATGATGGCCACTTGACAGAAAGATTAATAACCACGAAATGGCTTGGATTGGCTGTGAGGTGTGTGTGTTATTTATAGTTACCTCACACTGTTTTTCGCAGCAGTAATCTGGTTCCCTCGTGATGAGCCACTTGGCCTTTGGGCTTGTCATTCATCCCCTGGGGAACTGGATTACTGCTGGAGAAAAAAAACACCTGCAAGCCTGCTTATCATTGACTATTGCGACCACAAGTTCTTGTATTTATTAAGCCAGTTTTATAGAGGTTACTGTTTCAGTGACAGGATGGTAGCATGAAGAGGATCGGATGTTTTGTACTTAGTCTGTCTTGCAGCAAAATCCTATAAAAGATGACTGATTGTTGTCTGCTTTGAGGGAAATGAATAAATTGTGTTTGCATTAGCGCCTTTTGACTTGCCTTGAAAGAGCCAGAAAACACTGCAACTTGAAACAACTCATCCCCATCTCTGAGTGGGATTCTGTCACTTTTGGAGGCACCGTCTTTTGAGGAAACATGTTCAGTTGAGATCCTGACAAACCATGGTCACTAGAGAGGCCGTGGCATGTTTTGCAGGATAAAAGGTTTTGATCCCAGTGTCCTGGCCATATCCCATTCTGCCAGTTTCTATAGTTGTCTTCATTATCTTGTGTCGGCACCAGCCTTACTAAAGGGCAAGCTGGAGGCAACTGCCTCAGACCTCAGTCTTTCTAGGGGGCTTGCAGTGGCCTCTGTTCTCATCAGGAAAGGGGGTGGAAGCCTCACTCCCTCTCAGCAGGGTCCCAGACATGACCACTTCTAGGTTGCTGCGGAGGGTGCCCCCAAGGGGGTAGACCACTAGAGGGCTCCATAGTTTATTTTCACCCTAGGCCCTGCAAATTCTACGGCCAGTTTGTGCTTGTGTCCTAAATGTGTGTGTAGTGTATGAAGGCTACACAATGGCTGTTTAGGGGGTTGTATGGACAAAGAATCCAGTGTAACAGTGCAATCCTGAAGCTGTGATTTCCTGTGGGCACTATCCCTTTCCACCAATGTAAGTCTAGCTGACCAACGTTGGTGCAAAGGCCTAGTGCCAGCACCAAACATCTTTAATATCCTGCTAAAAGGGTGTTTTTAATTGAGCACAGCTTGGGAGTGGGTCTGTGTTGGCAGCGCTGAGTGGTACAGCCACGAAGCATGTAGAGAGTGGGGAGGGGTTCCCGTGGGCGATTTCCTGGGTGGCCACCACGACCACACAGGCAGCCTCCATAGCCACCGACCGGCCCCCTGAAGCAACTCATACAAGCAGCCATTACTCCCGGTAGGGCTGGGTGTGGGGTCGCCGACCTGTCCGCTGCCGTGGGCGGGCACCCCAGTTCAAACGGGCCAGGGATGCGTGGGCACCTGTCCCCAGGCACCATTTCACTTCACCCGCACGACGCAATCCAACTTTTCCTCCGAGGCATCCTGAGTGGGTGTTGTGTGGCTCACAGGAGCATGCTTCCACCCACACCACCTTCAAAGCGCGCTGATGGGTGGCAATGTGTGCTACAGTCTCATTTTCAAAAAAAAACAACTCAAAACCTCAGCGATGGGCTCTCCACAAAATCCTGCGGCTGCACTGTACTGCTGCACCATAAAGAGCTGCAAGAGCGCTTATTATAGTTAAGGCAGCTTGCAGTCCCTGTTAAAATCACAACAACTATACTCATTATAAAATCAAGGTGATTGATCCTATGACTGAAATTTTGTAGGGAGGATCACTTTGGTGAGGGTAGAAGCTATCCAAATATTGGACAGATTGGTTGAGAAAACAGCTGAGTTATAGGACTTTGAATTTTGGAGGCAGAACTGTCCCTCCCCCCACACCCTGTCTTTTGCGACTTTTTCTGTTGACGCGTTAAAGTTAGTTCTACGTTATTCATCTGGAAGTGTAGAGGTGTCTGAAAATTAACATGTGCATTCTAGTCCATTCCTGATTTTAGATTTTTAACTGCCTCCTGACCCCCTGATTTCCCTGTATGCTTTCATTTGGGTTGGGGAGAATGGGATAGCTGAGTACTGAGGGACAGTATATGGAGGAAACAAGGTTGATGGATGTGGGATGTGTACAGACTGGGGATAGCCAGGCACCGGAGGGGAGGGCAGCTGGGCTGGCCTTTGAAATTGTCTGAATGGGGAGGGAGCAGGCTGGGGGAGGGTGTATGGGGGACAAGGCTGTGAACTGTAATGTGTATGCACAGACGAGGCTGGGGAACAGGCCGGGGTGGAGGCAGGTCTGTGGGTGTTTTTAAATGAGCAAGGCTTGGGGGGTTCAGTAGCTGCTGACTGGCACAGCTGCGGAGCACGCACAGGTGGAATGCATGGGGAGCGATTCTAACGGGCAGTGGAGCTACTGCAGCAGCCGCATCGCATTCCCCCGCCGCAGACCATGGGGATGGGGGACGTGCACTGGGCAAACCTTTGAAATGGACGTGTCCTGGGCGTGAACACTGGGGAACCAGGCTCCCCTGCGCTTACGGCCAGTTCCTGTGACTTGCAAAGGCTGTGTCCCCCACTCACAGTGCCTATAAGCGGGGAACCTGTTTACGGGGATGGATGGCCGCCTCAGTTCATACGGGCAGGGGATGCGTGAGTGCTCATTGCCACGTTTTTTTTTACTTGCCCCGCACAGGGCACTCTGGATTTCTCAGCAGCGTGCCGTGAGCGGCCCATGAGAGCCTGCATTCCCCTGCACCACCTGCAGACGGGGTCAGATGAGTGGCTCATGGGTAGCCATGTGTGGCAGCATCTCGTTTATTAATTAATTAATTAATTTATTTATTTATTATTATTATTATTAGCATTTACATAGCACCAGCGATGTACCTGGCGCTTTACAAAAAACAAGATAGACGCGGTCCCTGCCTGAGTGCTTACAAAAAACACCCTGTGTGTTGGTAACAGGCAGACAAGCGCTGGGAACGTTGTATATGACGAGGGGGGACAAGCCTGAGAGATGGGTAATGTGTATCCACAGACAAGGGGCTCCTATAGTTGGCTGACAATGAGCATTATAAAACTATGCCCAACATTTTCCTGGCAGATTAAGTACTGAAGAGGTACCGTAAAATAAGGCGGTAATTGTAAGAACTGTTTTAGGACTACCGTTATTCTGCTATGTTGAGTAGATCAATCAAAAGTCAACCTGTCAGTGCAAGCTGTATGTACTCGGAGAGGTCTCAAATTGAGTTTTAATTTGGGTTTGGAGAGTCCCCTGAGTTTTACTAAACCATGCAGCGAGTTCTATAGAGACAGTGCACAGGTATGCATGTGCTTTCCACCAAACAAAACCATTTGTCTGAGAAAAATGTCTGTTGGTAGTTGGGCACTGATTTGTTGCTCAGAGACTTTATTTTTATGGGTTTAATGCCAGTTTGGGACAAATTAATTACCTACGGTCACCTAAGCAGCTTTATAAATATATTGGAAGACAACAGAGGCATGGGCTGGAGTTCACTAAATACTGGAGATATAATCCCGGGCAGGGATTGGCGGGACTGTTCTTGAATGTTTCTGCTCATTCGTGGCTGAGAGAACCCAGCGTGTGGTGCTGGGGGAGTTTTCATCTTCCCCCCGGGGCCTCACGTGTGAAGTACTGCAGGGCTCCATCCTATCCCCTCTCCTGTTCAATGTGTACGTGCAGCCTTTGGGAGAGGTTGTTAGGGAGTATGGAGTGAGTTGTCATCAATGTACTGATGACACTCTATAGCTTTCATTTTCCTCCAACTCAAGCCCTGCAGTCTCGGTGCTTACCCGGTGTTTGGCCGCTGTAGGGGACTGGATGAGGGTGAGCCGCCTAAGACTAAATCCTGACAAGACGGAGGTGATGGTTGTGGGGAGGACCGGGGTGATGGTGGCCCCCATCATTGATGGAGTCTCCTCCCCTCCCCCTGCCCCCTGGTTTCTCAGTTCTGGAGTCTGGGGGTGCTCCTGGACCCACAACTCTGCCTGGATGCTCAGGTGACGGCTGTGGCGAAAGGCGCATTTCACCAGCTACATATTGTGCGTCAGCTTAGGCCGTATGTCTCAGACTCTGATCTGGCCACGGTCATCCAGGCTTTTATTACGAGACTGGACTACTGCAACGCGCTCTACGTGGGCCTACCCTTGGTATTGGTTCGGAAACTGCAGCTGGTGCAGAATGTGGCGGCCCGTCTCTTAACGGGGACGGGCCGACGTGAGCATATAACACCAGTGCTTCGCTCTCTGCACTGGCTGCCAGTAGGTTTCCGGGCTCAATTCAAGGTGTTGGTGCTCACCTTTAAAGCCGCAAACGGCTTGGGCCCTGCCTATCTGCAGGACTGCCTCACCTTCCGGGTCCTGGAGCGGCCCCTGCGGTCGGCTGGGGGCACCCTCCTCGGGGTTCCCGGGTGTCTACTATGAGGAGGGTGTTCTCCGTGGCTGCGCCGCGGCTGTGGAACTCCCTCCCGTTGGAGATCTGCTTGGCTGCCGACCTCCCCTCTTTCCGCAGCCAATGTAAGACCTGGCTGTTCCGCCAGGCCTTTACCAAGGGAGATGGGGTGGGTTTTATATTGTTTTAATGTTTTAAATGTTTTAATATATTGTGAGCCACCCCGAGATGCCTGAGGCAGGAGGGGGCGTCATATAAATTGTATAAAATAAATAAAATTCCTATGTTATATCTTTTATCATTACACAGAGGGTGCAATCGCCGCCAGTGACAGCTTCGGAAATAGAGAAGTTAATTTCGTTTTTAAAAAATGGCAAGGCACCCGGCCTTGACTTTATTCCTCCTGAATTGTTAAAATTCCAGTCCGATTGGTGGGCAAAGTTATTAGCACCCCTTTTCACACAGATCAATCTAGAGGGGCTTATACCGGCTTCCAGGAGAAAGAGCTTAATTGCCCCAATCTTTAAAAAGGGAGATAAGAAGGACCCTTCTAATTACCGCCCAATAAGCCTGCTCGCAGTGATAGGTAAGCTTTATGCAAAATATTTACTGGGTCGGCTTCAAGCCTGGCTGGAGGAAGAACACATTCTGTTTCCCGAGCAGGCAGGTTTTAGGGCAGGACAGTCAACAGTGGATAAGGTTTATGTATTGATCCGCATAATTTCTAAATGCTTGTCTAGACAGAACAAAATCCCGTTGTTTTGTGGACCTTCGGGCTGCTTTTGACCTCGTGGATAGGGAACGCTTATGGATGAAGCTAAGGGGTATGTCCATTGATGGTCGGTTGCTGTACTTAATGATTTCCCTCCATAGTAATAACTCCTTACGAGTTCGCCCTGCCCTTTCTTGCTTATGCTCTGGCAAGGTCCCATTGGAGAGGGGAGTTCACCAGGGCTGTATTTTGGCTCCAACCCTCTTTAACCTTTACGTTAACAATCTAATCCCATATATGGAGAATCCAGCTAACCTTGCGCCTATGTTGGAGAACCATCGGTTATCACTCCTGCTTTATGCAGATGACACAGTCATACTGTCATTAACGCAGGTGGGGTTGAGGCATAGTATAACCCAATTCGAATCCTATTGCAAGGAAGAGAATCTAGCCATTAACTACTCAAAGACTAAAGTGATGGTTATAGGCAAACCTCGACGCAAATATTGCTGGCTAATGGATGGAAATGTTTTGGAACAGGTAAAAGCCTTTAAGTACCTGGGGGTAGTTTTCTCTAATACTGGTAGTTGGTGTGCCCATTTTGCCGAAATTCTAGAGCAGGTCAAGAAAATGGTGGGTTCAATTGTTAGTTTTTTCCACACGCAAGGAGGGCAGCTGGTGAGCCTGGCTCTGGCCCTTTTTAGGGCCAAGTTTTTGCCCCAGTTACTCTACGCTGTGGCTGTTTGGGGTTTCTCAGCTGTAGAGAAACTTGAACCTCCTCAGAATCTATTCTTACGAGCAATTTTGGGTGTCCCAAGATCAGTCCCTCAGGTATTATTGTGGGCCGAACTGGGAGTGGTACCGGTTAGGTCTTTGGCTTTGACCAGCATTCTAAAATACTGGTCAAGGGTGGAACTGTATCCCCCAGTCTCGGATTCTTTATTGGCCTTTGCCTTGAATGTCCAAACAAAAGATGGGTGGTTGAGGAGAGCGGAACCAGAAACAGCAAAATTGGGTCTGTCCAGAAGTAGTTTATGTTCTCTGGGCAAGAAAGGGGCGGATCGCATGATTGCTCAGAGAGTTAGCGATCAATCAGAGTCCATAGTTCGGGCCTCTCTCCATTGTGCCCCAGATTATTTTATCAAAGAAGCTCCTCCTGCGTCTTACCTAATGTGTTGGGATTCATGGCCCCTGAGGAGGGCCTTTTCCCTAATGAGGTTAAATATCTTTCCCTCTGCTTTGGTTTTGGGTAGATACAAAAACATACCCTACCAGGAGAGAGTTTGTGTTTTCTGTGAGGGGGGCTGTATAGAGACAGTAAAGCACATTATTTTGTACTGTCCAGCCTACCAGGAACTTAGAAACAAATCCATTGTGCCAGCCGTTGCTTTACAACCCTTGGGGTTAAGTGAGGACTCTAGAATGTGTCTACTCCTGGAGACCAAGGGGCCATCTTCCAGAGCAGTAGCGAGGTTTTCCTTGCAGGTTTTGTTGTTTAAACAGGTTAAATAAGTAGGGATGGTGGTTAAAATTGTATTGTTGTATTTATTTATGTATTTATTTATATTAGAGCTTATATTGGTGATTGTTTTGATGGATTTATTTATGGATGTATAAATTGTATGGTTTGTTATAGCCCAGGAGGCTAACAATAAAATAATTTTTGACTTTGACTTTGACTGGGTGCGATCTTTCACTATTAAATTCAATGGGAATTTTGGCATTGATTTCAGTGGGTGAAGGATTACATCTGTAGAGTCCTCTCTTTTCTACATCCAGGCATGACAAATTTCCCTTATTTTTGGAAAGTGGTGTCCTTCCAAAGTTCTTAATGTAGGGATTGGGAACCTAATGCCTGGAGGACATATGTGGCCTGTGGCCAGTTTTTATTTGCTCCCTTTCCAGTTCCTGAAGGTGCCCCCTTAATCCAGTTGCTACCACCCCCAAGCACTGAAAGATTGAGCTCAGGGGAAGGGAACAGAGATGAAGGCATGCACACAAGGATAGGAGACAGATCCACAGCACAGGTGCATGATCTGGGACCTCCTTTTCCTGAGCATGCCCCTTAAGCAATCCCACCCCCAACTTCTTTGCCGCCCTCAAAGCTTGTAATAATTTTCAAGGTGGTCCTGGAGGGGGACGGGGGGAAGAGTTCCCCACTCCTGTTTTAATGAACATCATGGATCTGAATAAGGCTCTTTTTACACAGACACTCTAACACCGATAAAATGGGTGTTACATGGTACAGGGCAATACTGCAGCCCTGCAACATGGGCCCTTTTCACGAGATACCTCCATCCAGTTTTGATGAGGGGAGGCGTCTGTGTAAAAAACACCACTTGCGGTGGGTGGGGTGCATTTCTCTGGGTGGGGGTGTAGGTGCATGCATGCTCCTGTGCAACACCCATCTCCACCCACCACGGAGCAGGAGTCCATTGCTCTGTTGGTGGGTGGAGATGGGTGTTGCACGGGCGCACACACGCACCTACACCCACCGCAAGTTGTGTCGCCTCCACCCAGAGAAATGCACCCCACCCACCGCAAGTGATGTTTACACAGACGCCTCCGCCCAGCGACACTGGGTGGAGGCATCTTGTGTGAAAAGGGCCCATGTGCAGGGCTACAGTATTGCCCTGTACCATGTATAATAAAATGTAACACCCATTTTATTGGTATTAGAGTGTCTGTGTAAAAAGGGCCTAAGAAACATCTTGCTCTTTTTTCTTTAGTGCGCTCACCTTTTTTTTTTTTTTTTAAAAAGGAATTTTTATTGTAAAGTGCGTAATTTTACAAAAATGGAAGAGTAGGATTGTGCCCAGAATAGAACAATGGTGTTTGGACTGATCAGTTTTGGCAGCCAAAGATAGAAGAGCTTGCTGCTGTAGAGAACATTCGGATGAATCTGAAGTGGTCTGGACCCAATTTTTTTTTTTAACCCTTTTGGACAAATACACACATAGGTTGTTTTGAGACAAGTGCCCCCCCAGTACCCACCATGCCTGTGTAACCCCACTGGTAACTCATGGTTAACCAGTGAATACTGGGTAGGTACTGGGTGGGTAATGTGCTTGTCTGAAAACATGTACACCACTGAGATTGCTCCCAAAATGCCAGATCTCAGCCCTGTCTAGCTACTCCTCCTCGGGTCTGGCTGCTTCTACTTTCTTCCGTTTCTTTTCCCCTCATCTTCCTTCTTTTCTCCCTACATGTGTGTTGTGTTAATTTATCACTGAAACCTTTATTTTCGTATGTTTGGTTTATTCAGGGTTGTTGTTGATTTTGATAGTTTCAATAGAATTATGCAGTTTGCAGATATATTTGTAATCCCATATAGTGCACTAGCTGGGATCATAAACATATAAAAACTGAAAGTTATTTTCTTTGATCCATTTGTGGTGGTTGCTGGGTTGATAAGGTTTTAGCGTTTTAAAAAATAAATAAAAAATTAATCACTAAAAGGAAACGTCTGTCAGCCAGCTAGTAGAGGTAATTAATATTTTGAAATCAGTGCCTCTGACTCAGAAGTGTTTATTCTTTTACTCTTAAAAGCCCAGTTCATTCATACAGGACATTTTTTCCTGTTTGTTTTTGATAGAGGGGGCGTCAGAATCATGATAATGGTGGTTGCTGAAGATGGCAGTTGTGCTGAAGGGCCCTAGTAATGGATCAGGGTCCCCACGGTACCAGGGACTGTACAAACACATGTGGTGCAATCTTCTCTCTGCTGAAATTAATAGATTAGCATGTATTTCAGTGGAGCCAGGACTGCATCCAAATAGAGACAATTCCCTGTCCCAAGGACTGTACAATATATCTGTGTTTTTCTGGATTAACATTTCCAATATCATCTTGGTGAAGAATGCATTTGTACCCGTCTCCTCTGAGTTTTTATATTATCCTCTGCTAAGTATATTACAGAGTATGCAACCCTGGGTGGCAGTTTGGGGTTTGTATGGGTTCTGTCCTCTAGAAATGTCACGCACAGAACACAAGGTTAGAGAGGACAGTCAGGCTATTTATTTGGCCTGTCAAAATATAACTACTTAATAATAGCAGTGAAAAACTGATAGTCTATCAACCTCTGCTTGGCAAAAGCAATACATTGTATTGACTGAATGAGCTTGGGAAAGTTGTGAAGCAGTTCTGAGGAAAGAGCAGTAACTAGCTTCCTTGTCTGTAATCCTCTGTGGAGGGGAGTAGATAAAACCTGGGGATAAAGATCTTAGGTGTTCTCCAGGACTGCCAAGATTCACAGGGAATGAGTTCTTCTTTCTCTGCGGAGCTTGCAGCATATCTAATTCTTATTCCAAGAGTGGGGAAACTTTTGGCTCCTTTGAAAATGAGTAGAAACTCCGAGGGCTGCACAGAAGTTGGGGGCAAGGGTGCTTGAGGACTGCCCTTGGGAAGAGAAGGGTGAACTTCAGATCATGACTTTGTGCCATGGATCTGTTCTCTGTCCTTAAGTGCAGTCCCTTTTCTCTGCTCCCTTCCCCTGAGCTCAGTCTTTCTGTATTTATTTATTTATTTTTCAAATTTATACATGGTCCTTCCCAAAAGGCCTAAGGGCAGCTCACCATAATAAAACAATAGGAATTTGTACAATAAAACACTCCCTCCCGCTCCTCAAAATTCCCAGCCTACCCAATAACCCAACCAACCCTCATCCCTGACCCCCAAATGGTCTTCCAAATAAAAAAGTTTTACATAACTTCTGAAAGATGCTCAGGCTCAAGCAAACCTCCCAGGGAAGGGAATTCCATAAAACTGGGGAACCAACCAAGAATGCCCTCCTGAACACCCCTGTCCTATGGGACTAGGATAACAGATGGAACCTGCAGGAGGACACCTCCCCGCCGACTGTAGGGGCCACCATGGAACATGGTAGGATAGACGGTCTCTTAGATATGTGGGGCCCAGACCATTTAGGGCTTTACGGTGGCTCAGCAGCTCCAGGCACAGCTGGACACTATCCATTTTCTGGACCCAGTGCAGTGTGCCTTTCGTCCAGGGTATGGCACTGAGACTGCACTTGTGGCCTTGGTCAACAACCTTTGCCTAGAATTGGCTAAGAGAAATTTGACTTTATTGATTTGGTTAGATCGGTCAGTGGCATTTGATACTGTTGATCACCTGTAGGACCTAGCTGGGGTAGATGGAACTGTGCTTCAACGGTTCTGTTCTTTCCTGGCCGGGAGATCTCAGCGGGTGGTGCCGAGGGACTGTTTTTCGTCTCCCCAGGGCCTCCTGTGTGGGGTCCCGCAGGGTTCTGTTTTGTCCCCCCAACGTGTACAGGCAGCTGCTGGGCGAGGTCGTGAGGGGATTTGGGCTATGGTGTCATCAAGATGCGGATGAAACTCAGCTCTGCCTCTTGTTTTCATCTGACCCAGGCCCAGCAGTCTCGTTGCTTTCTCAGTGTTTGGCAACTGTGGGGGATTGGATGAGGGCGAGTGGTTTGAAGCCGAAACCCAAAAAGACGGAATTGATGGTGGTGGGCAGGATCAGTGATCTGGGGATTGGGAGGACTCCTATTATAGATGAGGTTCCCCTCCTCCCCCCAGTTAGGGTGCTGCTGGATCTGCAGCTGCACTTGGATAGTTAGGTGGCTGTGACTGGGGGCGCCTTTCACCAATTACATCTGGTAAGGAGGCTCCGGCCTTATATTTCTAATTCTGATCTTGCCACCAGCATCCATGCCTTCATCCCCTCGAGACGAGACTACTGTAATGCCCTCTACATGGGGCTGCCCATGGTAACAGTCCGGAGGCTGCAGCTAGTGCAGAATGCAGCAGCCCATCTTCTGACGGGGACGGGCCGATATGAACATATTACTCTGATTCTTTGCACGCTGCATTGCCTGCCAATAGTCTTCAAGGTACTGGTGTTAACCTATAAAGCCCTAAATAGTCTAGGTCCCACATATCTGAGGGATCAACTCATCTCCCAGGCCTTGGCTGGCCTCTGCGCTCGACCGGGGGTGCCCTCCTAAAGGTCCCATATTGTAGACGGATGGCCACCATGAGGAGGGTGTTCTTGGTGGCCACTCCATTGCTGTGGAACTCCCTTCAAGCGGAGATTCGCCTCTTCCCAGATCTGCTCACCTTCCCATGGCAGTATAAGATGTGGTTGTTCTGTCGGGCGTTTGGAGAAGGAGATGGGATGGCCGGGGCGGGGGGTGGAGAAGGGTTTTTATGTCCCTGCTTTTTATGTATTTTACTAGTTGTAAGCCGCCCTGAACTGCCTGAGACAAGAGTGATTGGGATAACAAATACTTGTATAAATAAATTCAATAAATAAATAAAGGTCAAAATCAGCACGTAGAATTGTGCCCTATTTGAGGGTAGAGAGTGGGGACGGGCCAGATCAAAGAACTGGAAAGGGGCCAAATGAAAACTAGTCATGGGCTGCATTGGACTCCCCTGGGCCTGAGCTTCCCCACCCCACCTTCCCTCCTGCTCCCCCAGTAATTTTCTAAATACCTCATTTTGAGGTTACTCTGTAAGGTATTTCTTGAATACTTCCCCTGCCCCCAACAGTGTTTTTTCCACAGGAAAGAAACTTATTGCCCTGGCATTAACGGGTATGGAAAAAACAGAAATATTCTATGGGCTTTTTCAGACAAGCCACTCCCCTCCCCAGCCACCTCCCACCCACTATACATGTTACAGGGCACCCATAGGTCAGCCCTTCAACATGTATTATGGGTCGGTAGTCGGTAGAGAATGTCTTGTCTAAAAACGCCCTAGCTGCTTGCCAGAAGTTTTTTATTTTAAGGAATGTCCCTTATTTTTAGGAGGCGTGTTTTATTTCAGAGCCCAGCTCCATCAAACATAATGGATGTCCCTTATTCTGAACACCACAGCTCCATGGGACATAACAATGCCCCTTGTTTCAGTAGCTCTCCGTTCTGTAGTGTTCCCTTGATGTGGCAACACTAATTATAGCATCTCTATATAGTGGCTACTCGAGAACTAGGAACAGTCCATAGCATGGTACACCTGCACATCTCTGAAGCAATTATCCTGTTCTCTGGTAATTCAGCTTTCACTTAAAACAATTAGCAAGTTGCAAGCTATCATGGGTGCAGAGAAAAAATTGAACGTGACCCAAGTGTAGTCAGTGCAGCAATTTCTATGTGAATCTGCAGGTAGGGTGGAATCAATAGCCTTTGAGGTGTAAACATTCCATTCATCTCACTATGGTGGAAGTTAGTTAAATCACATGCTCTGTCAGGATAATTCAGATTTGAACAGTCTTACATTTCCTGCGTGAGAAAGGAGCAGGAGGGTTACACTGTCTTACTCTTAGTGAGCATCTCATTTTGGTGCCACATGTGGGTGGTATTTAAGAGATACCATAATTTAAATCCACCTACGTCAAAAAGAAGTCAAGCCCCACAAGTCCACCAAGGATCACGGGCATATGCAAGCCCCACACAGAGGAAGTCAACCTCATGGTTGTCAATGGAGCTTGGAACTGTGCAATCATATTTTTAATATCTATTCAATGTCCTGAGAGTGGCATCTTGTTTCAGTGACTCCAGGGGCAGAGCTTATCTTGTAGTTGGAGACTGGAAGAACATTGGTCTACCAGTACACTCGTGGCTAGGAAATTAGATTAGCTGGATAATAGTTTGGGTAGTGGGTGTGCATAGGTTTTCGCCATAATAAAAGATATCAAGTCACCATGTACTGGTAGAGTTGCTGGTATCTGGATACATCTGGCAGTGCACATACCTGCTTAATGGCACTACCTTTGCACAAAGAAAATAAAAGAGCCTGGCTAGAATAGCCATCTGAGTTAACTGTACAAGAATGTTTTGGTGGTATTTCCAGTCTAATAGCCTGCGCGCATATATCAAATTAAAGCTCAGGAACTGTAGATTTGCCATCAGTTGTAAAACTTCAATGAAAACAAATACAGATGCAATACAAATTAGAGCCTTTACGCAGACTTCAAACAGCGCACAGATCTACGCCCAGCAATTCCCCAACTTTATGAGCCAAGGGAAAACATTAGACAAAGTCGGAACATGCACTAAAAATGTTGTCAGAGAAACGTGATAGCATTTCAAGTGAATTGTTTGTGGATATCGACTAGCTTCGTATATCAACCTGAGTGATGGGAAGAAGAAAGAGGAATGACACAAACCTCCACTGTCTCTCAAAGTGAGAGGAGATAGAGATGCCAGTAGGAAAAGGCTGGAAGGAGCCTGGCCCCATAGTTTGTTTTATACGTAATAGAAGCCAAAACTCATACACCTGCAAAGGCAAGATTAAGAAGAGAACCTCATTAAAAGCCTGAACCAGTGTTTTCTGCAGCCTTTCTATTGACTTCAATAGGCTTTAATAAGGCCTTTTTGACAATTTTATCCAGGGTCGATTGTTTGGGCGTTTAGGCCATATTTCCTACAGTGGCTAGACGCAAGGCAGGGTTCTAACTATCACCTGAACATGTGCAGTACTCCTCAGCACAAATAGAAACTGCTCAACATCCAAATCCAGTAAAAAGACAACATCAAGCGTGTGTGCAGAAGAGCAGAAGAACTTGGACAGAGCCTGCCGTCCAGAAAACTTTGAGATGCCTACAGTAGACATAAATGTGCAGAAGTGCAATTCCTTCCAAAGGACAATATGGAGCAAAGTGTAGTCAGGACAGATCTCACAGGAGTCCAGGAATGCTTGCATAGGAGGGAGAGGGACATAGGAGCCCCTCTGCAAAGGGCAAGTGAGAGAAAGCTGTGTCAGCCTGCCCCTATAAATAAAAGTTTTGTCAGTTGTATTTTTGAACTCTGCCCACCGCTCCATAACTTATCGTTTGTGCAATAGCCCTGCTTGCTTGTCTTCTCAGCATTTATCTATCAGCAGGCAATGATTATCTCGGGGGGGGGGGCAGGCTTCTATTCTTATGACATCCCTTAATTAAACTATGACACTAAGTATAGAAGAGAAGAATATTGGAGGGGAAAAAAGCCCCAATGCACTCTCATTAGACTGCTGCATTTATGAGGCTTTGCTGCCAGTGGTACAAAGGGTCATTTTTAATGAGCTTTATAGCAATGCCCTTGATTTTAGTTTGTCCCTATTGTTTTAGCTTTAATCCCGGTTTCTTCAAGAGAATACTTTGCCATAGATTCAGTTACACAAATGGCAAACCCCAACAGCTTTTTTTAGGCACTGATCTGGGCTCAAACTTCAGGGAGAGTTTTGCCCTTCTAAGGCCTTCTGCATCTGGCCCAGGAGTTAGTTGTTTATGTGTTCAGACTTCTGTCCCACCCTATTCCAATAATCACAGGCTCAGGGTGGGTAACAATAAAACCAATTACAAATCAAATCAATTAAAGTTACCCAACCTCATTAATCCTTAACCCATCCCCAGCCACCAAAATAAAAATGTTTTCCCTCTGTTTCCAGAACAGGCTTGGGCTACGGCAAACCTCAGGGAGAGAGGAATTCCAAAGCCAGGGAGCATCCACAAAGAACATCTCTTCTGGCACACTCATTGCCCATGCTTGATGTATAGACAGCACAGACACAAGGCTGCTTCCGGGCGACTGGAAAGATCATGATGGGACATAGGGGAAGAAATGGTCCCTAAGATATACTGGTCCCAAGATGGTTAAAGCTTTATAGGACAAAACCAGTACCTTGAGTTGGGTCTGGAAGGCCATGGGAAGCCAGTACAGATCCTGAAACCCCGGCATGATGTACAACTGTTTTGAATAATGAAGAGACTATGGCCCTTTTTACACAGACACTAGCATCGATAAAATGGGTGTTAATTTTATTATACATGTTACAAGGCATCCACAGGACAACACTGCAGCCCTGCAACATGGGCCCTTTTCACACGAGATGCCTCCACCCAGTTTTTCTGGGTGAAGGC
>QEPC01008366.1:1948235-1965757 GCA_003113815.1 Sphenodon punctatus | reverse complement strand
CCCTGTGTGGGATTTTTGTTTTTCTATTTTGTGATAATGATAGGCGATATTGTGCATTGATATGTATTGTATGGGTTGTGTTTTTTGATAATAATTGCATATGGTTTTTGATAATTGTATATTGTATACTGCTTTTGTAAATTATATATTGTATATTGATATGGATGTTGTTAGCCTCCTTGAGTCTGCCCGAAAACGGCGGAGAAAGAGCGGGGTATAAATTAAAAGTCAAGTCAAGTTAAGTCATAGGATATGAAGAACAAAACCGCCGAAGTGCCGGATATTAGAAATTATGAATTTGGCAAAGTAACAGGAATAGCCAAGTTAGTTCAACTGCCGAGTACATGAAAGAACAAATTCAGGGTCACGGATCGGAATTTGGGACCGCAAAGTACAGAAATACCTGCACTGAATTTGCAAGCATCAATTTGTTTCATCTCCAAATCAACCTTGCCGCACTATACCGATAATATCCATCGTTTCGTGGCAGTCAAGGAGAGAAAAGGAATTTTAACCTGACCTTCATTTCTCCTGCAGTAACAGCTTTGCAAAAGGAAAATAAAAAGAAATAACTCCAGAGTTTTCAAACGTTCCTGCTGAAAACGGCTCCAGTTGGGTAGAGGTTCATTACAACTCTCTCGGCTGGTTAGACGTGTACATTTCCATTCATTAGGTATGTCTGGATGGCAGACCCCATCTTGATAAGGCCAAGCTAGCATTACGCTGCCCATGATAAGGAGCAAGATTTTTTGCTACTAATGTCTGCGAGGTATGTTTAGGAAGCAATTTAGTTCCATTGTCTCCTGGATGTTTATTTGCTCCTTTCCCCTGATCTATTTGCTCATTACTCTGATTAAATTACATACAGAATAAATCACTGCCCTGTGAAAAAGCACAGAATCAAACAGATAAGTCTTGCCTTTTCCCCTTGTCTCTCTCACTCCCACACATGACTTTGCATGTGAATGTTTTAAGACCTGGACGCCCTATATTTTTTCACTCTAATGCCACAATTAATCACATTATATAACCAGCCTACCGCTGTTTCTAATTATTATTTTTGTACCCAAAAAAATGCATTTAAATCATGTGAAGCGTTTGTCTCCCGACGACAACGCCAGGCTATTCGGGGGGAGAAGCTGCAGCACCATCAGGTTCCGCATGTGCCTACAGACTGCAGCAATTACAAGGCATTATGTAACATCGCACAATCATTTCTGACTCACACACACACTTACCTCACAATGGGCCAGGCTAAAAATAGGCTTTCATTCTTAACTGTGCAAGATCTTTGCTTCCAGACCCTCCATGCAATTTATATATAGCCGGCTTCATACTTCGGCCCCCTCAGCTGCCCTTATATAATGGGTAGCGTTATTTGATATTTTACAGCACTCAGAAGCAGGCTGAGCTCCTCCAAAGATAGATGGGAACAGGATGATCCCTGCCCCAAGGAGCTGACAAACCAGTGTCAGACATGATGCACTGGGGGGGGGGGGGAGGGAGTGGAGGAGGGTAGACTAAGTGACAAGGGTGCAGCTAGAAATGGGTGCCAGTCCCATAGAACAAAGACAAAGACAAAGACAAACTCAAGCAGTATAAGCTTCAGTTCCCTCAACTTCCCTTCTCCCTCCTGGGTGCTGTTTTCTACTCATCCAGGGATCTCACCCCAATATGGGCACGTAGCAGCACTGTAGCCCCTCAACTTCATCCTCCTTCCCACTGGGGTTCCTGCCTTTTGCTGAAGCCCATTCCAGACGCCTGCCCTAGAAAAGCAGGTAAGTGAGCCCCATGAGGGGGCGTGTGTGGCCTGTGTCTGCCCTGGGTCTCCCTGCACCACACTGAGTAGTGGGCTCCTATAGCCTCACCACGTTGCACATAGAACTTGATAGGTGAGCTGTGTCTCCAGGCTCCGCCAGGTCACAATCGGACTCTACGGATCATACCGCACCATGCGGCAGGAGGATCCATTCTCAATGAAGAAGTGTGTCCAAGGTGGAGACTGGAATAAGGGAGGCAAAGGAAGCCAGTCATTATTTCATGAAGGTCCAGTTCCCAGGCATTGGACATCAGGGTCAGGTGTCCAACCAGACTCCAGACAAAAACTCCCGATTCCAAGACAGGATGGGTGTAACCTGGATGGGTGGCAAATCTACTTCCCACCACTATTCCAAGACAATAGCTGAAAGTGGTGAGGAAGAGCGAAGGAGAGCAGCAACATCTTCACGGTCTCGGCCACTCATACCTCAGGGACCGCCTCACCCTCCGCGCCCCGGAGCGGACCCTTCGGTCTGCCGGGGGTGCCTTCTTGGAGGTCCCCCGCATTAAGTGGGGGGTCACAATGGAGAGGGCATTCTTGGTGGCCGGGCCGCGTCTTTGGAACTCCCTACCGGAGGAAGCTCACCTGGCCCCAAGTCTCTTGATATTCCGACGAAAGTGTAAAACCTGGCTGTTCGCCCAGGCCTTTGGGGGGGGGGGGAAGGGTTTAGTGGGTTTTGTCTTCCCTCCCCTATTGATTTTTGTATCCCAGGCCCTGCTCTTAATATTTTAATATTTGATATTGTATTTTTATATGTTTTAAACTGTTTTATACTGTTTTTATTGTTGGAAGCCGCCCCGAGCTGTATTCAGGAGGGGCGGGGTATAAATTCAATAAATAAAATAAATAAACAAACATCTGGAGCAGGGGGCAGGAGAGATGGTCCCAGAGCAAGGGGAGAGGAGCAGACAGTACTCTGGGGGACATCTCTACCTTGGTGCCACTGATCCAGCCAGAGCTGACCTTACCATAGGGTGACCCAGAGCAACTTTCCCAAGCTCCGGCCTTCCTCGGGCTCCGCAGTGGCTCCTGTTTTCACCAGAGCAGGGTGTGAGGCCCCAAACACAACCACCTTTAGGGCCGTGCGGAGAGTACTCCCACAGGGGAGGGGGCCCTGCATTTTATCTTTGCCCTGGGCCCACGTTCTAAGGCCAGCCCTGATCCAGCAACAGCTGACTGCACTACGCTCCTCCACCCTGAAGAGCCAATGTTTCATTGGGCATTTTTACACACACGTTAAAGTTCTGGATTTTTCAATCTGGGTTTACAAGTCCACAAGTAAGTTCCAGATTCATTCTTCACACAAACACTGCCCTGAGGCAGCCTAATGTGGTCACAACTGTAGATGTGACAGGCTGCCATGGAAACCAAGTGACCACAGCTGCCTGTAGAAAAGCAGTTTACCAGGAGAACTTTTTACACACAAATGTTCTGGGAGAAGTTCAACGCAGAAGTTCAAAGAGCCGGATGTTTAAGATCTGGGTGAGTGATTTAGACACACAGAAAGTTCAGGATGTAACAGCAAACATCCAGGAGAAACGTGTGTGTAAAAACACCCATTGTAACAAGCGCAAGAGACAGAAAAAAGGAACAGATTCTGCCCCTGCAAGGACTGTGGGAAGTGTCAGGGGGCAGGGCTTGGGGACACTGCCCATCTTTGTTGCCTTCCTCTGTCGTCTCTTTTGAAAACACATATCTGACTAGACAAGCTTTGCTATAAAAACCCTGGTGTTTTCCTTTAGTCTTCTCAGCCCCTAAGCCGTATGATGAACATTCTTAGTTCAGTTATAAGACCTTACGCTGATAAATGTATTGCGGTTTTTTTGGGGGGGAGGGGGGAAATATCTAATGAGAGGAGCAATGTTTATTGTGTTCCCCCAACTGGTTTTCTTTAAGTCATCTGCTTCTAGGCTAACATATTCTACTGTAAGTATCAATCCAGCCTTAGTTTCTTTAAAAAATAAATAAATTAATGAACAGAATGCACCATAAAACCTGATTTTTTCAATAATCCAAGTGTTGGCAGCTCCTGCTTAGTCAATGTGAATGTGCTCTTTAGAGGTTTATCCTAATACTACAGTTGCTCAAACAGAAAGTCATGTGCTTAAGGAGATTCGTGATCATTCATTGATCACCAAGCCCAGTTTGTGAAGTGTTTGTGAGGAATTTTAATCAGGTTGATTTATTCCCCTTCTATAAGCCACGTAAAGACTTGGCTCCTTTAGCTTTCCATTGCAAACCAGGGGCCCAGGTTGCAGCGGAGGGAGCTAATCGGAGGCTGCTTTCTTGTTCCATTTGCATTCCTTTCAACAACCACAAACTCTGTCCCCATCTTGGCCCAAAGGAAGTGGAGGAGGCAGACCACATCGCTAGTGGCCTTTAACAATCGGTTCGACAGACATCCTTCAGGAAATGGTGTAGGTACAAGATGACCCTTGGGGTTTCTTCCAGTTCTATCAGCAGTGCAGCTAGGCAAGTGGGGTACCTTCAGGGCCCACCCCATCATTGGGACATTAAAATCTCCCACTTTCTTCCTCACCAGAGCTGCCCCGTTCCCTTCCCCAGTAAGTCAAGGAGAGAGGACAGCAACAGCCTTTCCCTGCATGCACACCTGCCCCTGCTCCAATGCTATGCTTCCTTCTTCCCCTCCCCCTGCAGCTCACCTTTATATCTCCACTCCCCCCTCGCCTTGCTTCCCCTGCCGCAGCACTCCCCTCCCCTCCCCCAATTCCTCCCAATTGGTATGGGGCCCAGTAATTTGACTTCCCCCGGGTGCCCTATTCAACCTGCCAAGCTGCAGGAGAGTGCGGGATATAAATGTTTTGTAAATAAAATGAATAAATAAGCCTAGTTATACCACAGAGTTCTAGGATTCTATTATTAGTAGTATTATTACTACCGTTAGTTTATATCCCACCCTTCTCCAAAAAGAACTCAGAGCAGCTTACAGTAAAACAAATATTAGAAATAGAAACATAAACATACTGAAAAACCCCTTCCACCCACCCTGCCATACCTCAGTTAAAAAAAATTAAATTAGTTGTTTGATTTCTTTCCATTTCTTGGTCCCCTCCTGCTATAGCAGCTCAGGACAGCTCACGGCATATTAAAATCATATTAAAAGTATAAGCATAAAACACACACCAATAAACAACAAATACAAATAACTATATAAAAATCAGTAATAAAACATACCCCAAGGCAGAGCTTAAAAAACCCTCCCAACTCCCCACGCATCACCCATCTCCCTTGCCAAAGGCCTGGCGGAACAGCCTGGTCTTACACGGTCTTCAGAAAGAGGGAAGATCTGGGGCCAAGTGGACCTCCATTAGGAGGGAGTTCCACAGCCTCAGAGCAGTCACTGAGAACACCCTCATCGTCGCCACCCATGGGACTCCAAGGAGGGCGCCCCCAGCCGACCGATCCAGGACCCAGGGGGTGAGGCATTCCTGCAGATAGGCAGGGCCCAAGTCATTGTTGGAAATACATTCCTTTGGTTGCATCCCCCCCAAGCACCTCATCCTGTTTGTTTGCTAGAAACAGCAGGAGTAGACAGACAGGTCAGGGAACCCTTCCCCCATCCTATCTGTCCTACTCCTGTCAGGACCTGATTGGTCAATCTCCTCCCCCAGGAGATTTCTCATCTCTTTGTGTCTCAGAGAGCTTCCTTCCTCCCTCTTGAACACACCTAGTCTTAGGACTTAGCATAGATGTAGGCCTTTCCTATCCTACATGTATTTCCTAATAAAGCTACTTAAGCTTAAGTATGCTTCCTGCCTGCTTATTGATGATTAGCTACTCACACTCCTCTGTAAACTCTGCATTGGGCAAATGGATGCAATGATCTCACAGTCCTTGCATTTCCAACAGGGTTATGGGCCCAGACACCCAAAAGGCAGCGCAGAGTGAGTAAAATTGAGTGCTAGCATTAATCTTAAAGGCAGAAAAGAAAAGAAAGATTTTAGTCTCTGTGACCATGGATTCTATGCTGAAGGTCTCCATTCCAGAGAGGCTCACTGGAGCAACAAACTATGAAGCTTGGAGTCATAATGCAAGGATGGCACTGGGAGGACAAGGCCTAAGGAAAATGCTGGAGTCCAACAGACCTACAGATGCAGGGGCAGCACAAGAACTCTGGGATGAGAAAAATGACAAAGCTATGGCAATCATCTCAATGTCGGTGAGTCAGCGTTTACATGTGTACATACATGACAAGTTAACTGCAAAAGATATGTGGGAAATTTTACAGAGACTGTATCAAGGGAAGTCAAATATATCAAAGATACAAATGCTTAAAAGACTTTGTAATATGAGAATGGATGAGAGTGAAGATTTTTCAGCTCATGTTAATGGCCTGCTTGAACTAGTCAGGAGACTGGAAAATCAAAAGCTGAATTTACCAGATGAATTGATAGTGGCATTTCTGCTGAACTCTTTACCACCAACAACTTTTCAAACAGTCTGTCAGATAATAGAAATGCAGGATAACCTATCTTTGGATGTTGTTATTCAGAAACTTGAGGAATTTAATATGGCTCAAACTAATGAACAGCCAAACTTTTCCTCACAGCTTGCCTGCAAGGCAGCTGAGAACAAGAAGCCTTTTGCAAATTCAAAAGGATCTGCAAGAGTTAAGTGTTGCTTCAATTGCGGGGAAACCATGCATCTCGCATATCAATGCACCAAGCAAGAAGTTCCCAGCTTCTCTGCAAAGAACAAAGGGAGCCATGATAGGGCTTTCAGCCTGGTTGAGGAAAAAGCATCTCAACTTAAAAATGTGGAAGGAATAGAATGTGAGACTGCTTCACATGATTTCTTTGTTGATTCTGGAGCAACTAAAAATCTTATAAAGGACAAAGACAGATTTATTGATCTGGATAGGACTTATAGAACTCCTATAAGATTGGCTAATGGAGAGAAAGTTTATTGTCAAGGAAGAGGCAGGGCTAAACTCATATGTCATCTGGGAAACGGTGAGGAAATGAAAGTTACCATTGAAGAAGCTCTATATGTCCCAGAATTGGATCATAATTTTATAAGTGTCAAGTATGCTGTACAGAAAGGTTTTGCAGTGCATTTTGAAGGGAAATATTGCAGAATTTCAAAGGAAAAGGAGCTTTTTATGCGAGGAATGCTGGATTCAAATGGCCTATTCAAGGTAGATTGCTTGCAACAGGATCAGTATGCAAATGCTGCAAAAGATTGCAGACATAAGAACTGTGAAAGCAAATGGCACAGAAGGATGGGCCATAGAAATGCAGATGTGTTGCATGCACTTCCAGACCTAGTTAAACATTTTAAAATGAACTCATGTGCAACTAAAGATGAGAGATGTGTTTGCTGTGTAAAAGGAAAGGGAACTAGGCCCTCCTTTCATCAGAGCAAGGAGGAAGCCACACAGCACCCCCTACAGCTCATTCATAGTGATATCTGTGGTCCTATGAAGACAAAAACAATTGCAGGAAACCAGTATGCATTGACTTTCATAGATGATTTTTCCAAGTTCACGTTCACTTACTTGATTAAAGAGAAAAGTCAGGTGCTGGAGAAATTTAAGGAATATGTTGCAAGAGCCAGCAATAAGTTTGGAAGATCACCTCAGATCCTAAGGTCAGATAATGGAGGTGAATATGTTTCAAAACAGATGAAAGAATTTTTGAAGCAAAAAGGAATTGAACACCAGACAACCATCCCGCATACACCAGAACAAAATGGAGTAGCAGAAAGAAAAAATCGCTCTCTCATAGAGATGGCGAGATGTATGCTTTTGGATGCGAATCTGCCAAACAAATACTGGGGGGAAGCAGTAATGACTGCCACATACCTGCAGAACAGGCTCCCAACCAAAGGTGCAAAAGCAACACCTTATGAACTATGGCATGGGAACAAGCCCAGTGTGGGGCACATTAGAGTGTTTGGCTCTAAAGCCTATGCTTATATCCCAAAGGCCAAAAGGACCAAACTTAACACCAGATGTGAAGAAGGGATACTTGTTGGCTATGCACAAGGATGCAAGGGATACAGAGTAATGGACACTGACACTGGAAATGTGAAGATAAGCAGTGTGGTCTATTTTGATGAAAATGAAAAGGAAAGCACTGATCAAATGCCAGACCTAATGAGGCCAAGTTCATCAAGACAGAAAAAGACTGCAGAACTGCAGATAAAAGAGGAAGCTGAAGTTTCACTTGATTTGACCATGTTCAATCAACCTGAACCAGAAGGGGGCACTGACACTAACACAGATGCTGATGCTGACACTGAAACTGAAGCAGAACCAGAACTGGAACCAGAAGGGGGCACCGACACTAATACTGAAGCAGAACCAGAACTGGAACCAGAAGGGGGCACCAACACTAATACTGAAGCTGAACCAGAACCAGAAGTGAGACGTTCTGGAAGACACAACAAAGGAGTACCAGCAGCGAGACTCTCCTACGCGGCAAAAGTGGAGGAACCACAGGAGCCCTCAACATGGCAAGACATTCAAAAGAATGCCAACCAGTGCAAGAAGCGCAAGAAGAAGAACTTGTTGAAGTGATTTATTGTCCTACAGAGGAAGTGATAGCGGATGTGCTGACCAAACCGCTACCCAGAGACAATTTCCAGAGGCTACGAGAAGCATTGGGAATTGTCAGCAGTGCACATAAATGATTCGGTGCACGGGACGATGAGAAGGGGTGTTGGAAATACATTCCTTTGGTTGCATCCCCCCTAAGCACCTCATCCTGTTTGTTTGCTAGAAACACCAGGAGTAGACAGACAGATCAGGGAACCCTTCCCCCATCCTATCTGTCCTACTCCTGTCAGGACCTGATTGGTCAATCTCCTCCCCCAGGAGATTTCTCATCTCTTTGTGTCTCAGAGAGCTTCCTTCCTCCCTCTTGAACACACCTAGTCTTAGGACTTAGCATAGATGTAGGCCTTTCCTATCCTACATGTATTTCCTAATAAAGCTACTTAAGCTTAAGTATGCTTCCTGCCTGCTTATTGATGATTAGCTACTCACACTCCTCTGTAAACTCTGCATTGGGCAAATGGATGCAATGATCTCGCAGTCCTTGCATTTCTAACAGTCATTTGGGCTTTATAGGTGAAAACCAACAACTTGAACCGGACTTTGAATTATGCAACCTCCCCATCCCTTAGCTCTGCAAACAGTGTTTCTCCTAAGTGTCTTCTAAAATTTGCATATCTAGCCACCCTACTCCCATAATCCCTCAAGCCCATACCCCCCTACCTGTCTCCATCTTACTGGGGGCCGTGGTATCACTCCCCATCCTTAATCCCCCACTGTGCCCGTAACCCCCCTCTCACCAGGGGGGGGGGATGGCACTTCCTCTACCCACACCATTTCAGCCCATCCATCCCCCACTTCTAATTTCCCATACCCAGTATCCCCAGTGCTCAGGCCACCCCACTAAACACAATTAAAACCACAATGATCTCACAGCTAGGAGAAAATAAAACTCTTTGAGAAGCCCAGTAGTCCCTGCAGAGCGAGTACTTGTAAAGGACACCCCTGCCCTGTTTCTTTTCAAAATCAGGGCATCTATGGTAAAGACTCTTCCTACCCCTTGCTCTCTATTGTGCTTTGTCATAGTGCCCTCTCCAACAGCGGCACACAGCGCCGGTCTGGCTAGCTTCATAACACCACTGCATCTTGCTTTCTGCCCTATAGGCTCTGGAGCCTCGCCACTGCTTCTTGGTTGGCTGGCTGCCTCCCCAAATAAAGGCTGTCCAGCAGTCACAGGAAGCTGGATATCCTGCAATCCAACTCTAAGCCTCTGTTTGACTCAGAAACTGCTCTCCTCTGTTCCTGGGCCAGTTTCATCCCTATC
Source organism: Sphenodon punctatus (assembly GCA_003113815.1). Taxonomy (NCBI): domain Eukaryota; kingdom Metazoa; phylum Chordata; class Lepidosauria; order Sphenodontia; family Sphenodontidae; genus Sphenodon; species Sphenodon punctatus. Next base: position 1,956,097 of record QEPC01008366.1, on the reverse strand, counting down.
TGAGCCTAGGCATGTCTCCCAAACCTATTCTGGAGCATGGTTTTGTGTCTGAGCTTGACCCTATCCCGAACCCAGCCAAGACCATTCCTATCAAGCACCAAGGGTCCCCAAGAAGCTGAGCCAGCACCTTATCAACTGTGCCACTGCAATGCATCTGGAAGCCAAGTTAGGCAAATCAGCCTAAACCTGTTACAGCTGGAGCAGGTCAGGTGAGCAGGAGGCAGCTGATCATTGGCTCCCTTCCTAATATACTTATTTTTCATTGCTGCTAGGCTTCTGTTTGAGCAATCTGTCACACAGACTGCATCTCCAGAGCTCCAACCTGCTTACCGCTTTACTTTGACCAGACTAGCCTGCCTGCTGCCCAACAACCAATATTCCTGCCTGCATCCAGATCCTACTTTGGTCCCCGCCCCTTACAGATTAAACCCTTGGCTTTGACCCCTGGCCTGGTCTTTGACCATGAGCCTGATAACGTCTACGGACTGTTGCTCAGTCAGCCCTATCTTGCAAGTACCAGGGCCTTGATCTTGTAAACCTGATAATGCCTGACCTGACTCCTATCTGGTCCTGATTTTATTTATTTATTTAGTCAAACTTATATGTAGCCCTTCCCTCAGAGGCACAGGGCGGCTTATAGTCATAAAAAGCAATTTAAAAAATCTTTAAAATCATTTTTAAAAAAACTTAACGCCCCACCCAGTTGTCCCCTACGCTCCCCACCCAACTCTATCCCTGCTTGCCAAATGCCTGGACAAACAGAAAGGTCTTACGCTGTTTCTAGAAGATGAACAGCCTTGGGCTTAGGCAGACCCCAGTGGGGAGGGAGTTCCATAGTCGCAGGGCAGCCACTGAGAACACCTCCCTGCACGCCCTAGCTGTAAAAACATCTTGGAGAGATGGCACCTGCAAGAGGGTGCCCCCAGCTGACCCCAGGGGCTGCAAGGGGACATGAGAGAGGAGGCAGTCTTTCACATTTCTGTCTGGTCCCAATCCTAAATCGGCCAATGGCCCTATTGTTGCTATCACACCCCAGTTGCTGTGTGGTCTAAAAAAAAAATCCCCCAAATTCTGTAACCAGGAAACCCAAATGCTATGATCCAAAACTCCAGATTCTGTAAGCAGAATCAAATATGTAAACTAATTCCTTCAGTATTTTGCCACAGTTTATGGCTTTGGCAAGTAAATAAATATTTCATTTTCAGTATGCAGATTTTGAATGTAAATAAATTTCCCAGTAAATCAAATTGAAATTCTCATAACTCACAAAATACCATATGACGCTTATCAGTGGACAGAGGGAGGAAGGAGTTAGGACTCTGTTCTCCCATGGGGGTGGAAAATGTGGCTTTTCTTTAGCAGCTATGGCAGAGAGGCCCATGGACTTGGATTATATAACATTGTTATACTCCCATTGGCTTTCAGTACTGGCATCACATTGGCTAGCTCACAGCACTCCCCACTCAGGCTGTAATTCTGTGTTGCCAGAGGCAATTTCTGCAACAATTTAGCCAAATGCAAAATTCTGCAAAAATGGCTGTGACTGCAGCAGGGCCCTGCCAGTTGCCTCTTCGCAGTGTCTCACTGTAACATTTGTAGCCAATGCGCATTGCAAAATAAATACATGTGTTTGTTACTCACTTTCCTGTCAAGGCAGCTCAGTTGGAGCATTAAATTTATATTAAGTCTTAACTCTTGCTCCACAAGAACTCAGAATACGCCTTGAGGATTTAGAGAAATCAGAGTGTTAAAGAAGCTCACTCTTCGCTCTTACAGTCACACATCAGACAAAACAGAGCAAATGGGGGGAGGAGGGAGAAATCACTGGACGCACAAGATTCAAAGAAGAAAGAGGAAAAGCTCTTGGTTTCTTAATTGCACAGTGGACTCTTTCTCTAGCGAAGTCTGCTGCAATGCCCTGGGATATGCTCTGCAGAGGGATAATTAGGGGCATGCATGTGGAGCTAACAGAAAGGGGTCTGGTTTTCTCCTTTTCAGCCAGTCTGCAGCCAACAGATAATAAGGAACCACATACAATTTCTTTAGCAAGAGAGCGATTCTCCACCAGCGCTCTTCCTGCAGTACCGTACACATGCATGCACTGTAACGCACATGTGGGGGCTGACAGAATGTGGAATACACAATTGCTTTGCGGCTCCTGCATCCAACAAAGGGCGTTGGCTGTTTTAGGATTTTCCTGCAAAAACAGGTGGTCCCACCTAAGTCAGGACTGGTGTGAGCATGCAACTCCTCATGTAGAAATTGTTGTTATTATTTATATAGCACAAACAATGTGCTTGGCACTGAGAAATCACTAGAGACAGATCCCTGCCCCACAGGGCTTGCAATCTAAGATAGACCGGGGGGCAAGGCCGTGGCTATACTAGGGACACATGGTGCAGCTGCACCAGGAAACATAAGGCAGGGGGCACAGTTCATCCTCTGCCACTGGGAGGAGGGGCAGGTGGACCCCAGTCCATCTTCTGTACCCTGGCTCATTCTAACCTAGCTGCACCCTTGGAGGGGGAAACAAGGGAGAGGGAAAGATGGGTACCGTCATGAAGTTGAGAGGTTGCAGCTGCACATACTTGGATCATTTATAGGGGAGAAGGGGACCCTGAATCAGGGATAGTAGAGGGTGCATTAATGAGCAGTAGGGAAGGGACTACCGGATTTTCCGGTATCCGATAATGCCGGTACTAGGCGTACCGGCATTATCGGATTCAACCCGGTAATCCGGCCCAGTTACCGGATTCCGGGTACCGGGTTTTTTTTTTACATTGCAGCCATTCAAATGAATGGCCGCAATGTAAAAACCCCACCAAAAACCCGCGTTTCCCTCCCCGAGTCCAGGCTGCGCGGGTGGAAGGGGGGACACCCCCCCACCCTGCCCAGCCTGGATTTTTTAAAAAAAATTCCCCTAAGTGTCTCCGCTGGCAACCCAGAGCCAGCCCAGCACCAGCTGCCATCCCAGCAGCAGCCAGTAAGTATTAGTACCTGTACTGTATGATCCCTGGGGTGTGGGTGGGGTTTAACACCCCCCACCCCCACCCCAGGGATCACCCTACTTCCAACAAGTTCCCACCGGGATCCTACCTTCCGGTTCCTTGAGCTCCGGGTGGCGGCGGCGGTCCGCCGGCTGTGGCTGCCGGCTTCAGATGCTAGTAGGCCTTCCGGGGAAACCATTGAGCAGCCTATAGAGGTGAGGAGCTAAGAAAAGACTGGTGGAACAGATAGGTTTTTAGAAAGGACTTGAAGGTCAGGAGGGAGGGAGTAGAGTGCAGAAATAGCCTTGAATTCTGTGTGTGTGTGATCCTGCAAATTCCTGGATCCCTCGGCTCCCGTTGAAGTAAAAGGGGCTCATTGCTTTGCAAGACGTACTCGCTAGGATTGGGGCCCTCTTGCACATATGGCATATGTACTGCAAATATTAAAATAGGGCTGAGCTAAAATACACATTGCTGCTAGGCCAGAAACTAAGATTTCACAATGACTGTCCACGGCTGCCCAGCGCTGCGGAAACCTCAAGGAAATCAGTTTCTTCTTTCACTCTCGGGGACCCATGTTATTATCATTCATTTGGCATCTCTACACTTCAGTGTATTGGTATCCTAATGCGTATTCACAAATGGGTTTTTTTTTTAGAGCTAGGGAGGGGAGCCTGGTTAGCAAAAGGTTAACTTGTTTCTATGTCAGCTGATGTTTTTGTTGTATGCAGTTCAGTTAAGCAGCATGATCGGACATCAGTTCCTGGCTGGATAAATACATTTGCAGAAGTCACTGTGAATAGAGGTCTTGTTACAGGGAGAAGGGGTGGATAGGGGGTGAAATGGGCTGTAAAGAAAAATGGCAGCAAAGCTGCAGGACTTTATTTAGGCAGAACCTTAGCCCTAATTCTGAGGGACGGAGGGTTTAGCAGGTCTAGGTCCTTGTGGGAAAATCCCAATCTCTAATCCACACTAGAGTTTTGCCCACAATGGGAATATCCACTTTGGGTCGCTCACCTCCTCTGAGTGCTCAAATAACATAAAGGGTTCTGGTTCCTTAGATCTTATGGACTCACAAGCCCTCGACCCATGACTGTCCATCCTCTAATCCCGGGAGTCTTCTCCCCGCCCCTGTGCACTGCTGTCCGTGTGCTATGGGCCATCACTGGTTCACCAGACAGTTACACAGGACTTCTGGGCTGGTGGCCACATCCCTTATGAAGGTGGTCACATCCCCTCCCCCACAGGATCCTCTAGGCCACAGAGTCCTATGACAGGAAAAGACCAGCACCCAGCAGAGTGATGCTTCCCCACCTGTGGTGTAGTGACGGCTTTGGGGCTAGTTGTTTGATAGCTCATTTGTAGGTGTCAGGTGGTGTCACTTCTTTAACACTCTTGAGGTCACTGTAGTGCACTGAAAAGAAAATGTTGTAATAAAACAATACAACCATGAGAAAAAGATAAGTTGTAGATTTGATATTTCTAGAAGGGGAAACTGCGCACTTTGCTATCTCTCCACTCATAAAGACCATCCTACCTCCAACTGTCCCAGGGAAGGAGCTAGCATATGTCACCTGGGCTCAAGCCATGTTTCGGAAGAGAGCTGGCATATTGCTGTCCTTGATGGCATCTGGTAAGGGTGAAGAAGATGAATCAGACTGGATTTCTCTAATGGATTACTAGCCAGAGTCTTCAAACAAATATGTACTTTTGCATCATACCAGCTGTTGCCCTTTCTTTCCGTTTCTAACACTCCCCATTACCAGGTTGGCTTTGATCCCTGCTGCCACCCATTGTAAACAAATCCCACCCATGTCATTATGTTTCGGAGATGAAAGAGAAGTCCATGAGCCAAACAGGATCTGGAGGACGTGGGCTATGTTAGGTGGTGTTGCTTAGCAATATGTTTAGGGTGATGATATATACAGCATAAGATTCACACCCACGTGGAAATAGCACTCTTCACAGAGACACATATACAAGTACACACACACACACAGAGGTGTATTATAAATGAGTAGAGAAGGGGTGGCCAAAATCCTAACCCCAAGAGCTATGCAGCAAAGTCTACATGTAGTCAAGATGCATGCATGCATCCACAAGCCTCCTACCTTGTGATTGGCTGCGGAGCCAGTGCTCTGACGTCCTGGTTGTTGAGATTCTGAGGAGCCACTGTGATTCGGCTGCTGAGATGCGGGTGGACAATTAAAGCCATCCAGAGCCCAGGACCACCCTTGGCAGAGAACCGCATGCAGCTCCAGAGCCATAGTTTGGCCACACTTGAGTGAAGTTCCCAGGTGGGATTCTAGTAGGAAATGAGGTCAGAAAGACAGGAAGGAGCAAGGTCATAAAGAGCCTTGAAGAAATAAAATAAGATTTTAAAAGAAACACACTTGGGCTGGAGTGTTAACAAGCAGTTGATACTTGAAATCAGGATGCAAAATAATGGGTGTAAAACATTCCCTAAATTGGGAGTTTGAGGACAGTTTCCCCCTTTAATTTAAGCCTCCCACACCTCCTCTGGTGTCAGCCATGTTGTTGATAGAGGTTTGCAGTCCAATCTGAGACTGACAGAGCCCAGCTGGTGTGGTCTGGCCCCAGGTAGGGTGATCTCTCTGCCCAAGCCCCTTGGGTTGGGCCAGGCTGCTGTAAGGGAATGGGGGTGAGGGGCATCTGGATTAGGGGTTGGGCGGTGAGACAGGATCAGGGCTGCGGCGAGAAGGGAGCCATGAGACAAGGCTGGAAACAAGGGCTGAAGAAGAAGCAGGAACAAGACAGGACTAAGGGACCAGAAAAAGATTGTGACCAGGTCAGGCAAAGCTTTGTCCAGTTTCCTGCTGCTGCTACCAGCCATGTATAGCCATGCAGGAAACTGGGAGGTGTGGGAAGGGCTAGAGATGGAGAGGTGTGCCCTATCTAGTGCAGAGAGGAAATGGTTGGGCCTGAGGCATGGAGGTGGTGTAGGCCCTGCCACTGCTCCAAGAGCCCTGACCTCCCCTGCTCTGGCAGGGTGGCCAGATATTCAAATGTTAGATGTCACTTATGAGAAATACAGGTTGCAGGGCTGCACTGGGGCCAATGTAGACCTGCAGCCTGTATTTCTCATAAGTGACCTCTAATATTTGCATATCTGACCACCCTAGGGTCAGGGTTCGAGGCCTGGGTTGCAACAACTGCCCCCTACAGAGCATCATGATGTCACAGTGCTCAATAGGGGCAGGGCCCCCCTCAGGCACAATGGGAAGAGTCTGGCTGCATCAGACTGGGTCCAATGCAGTCAGGCTTAGGCCCAAATTTCTGGCCTGAGCAGGACTCCCGTTGCTGACATAATGGTTACAAGAGGCCAAAAATTAGAGCTGGAATCTTCCCCTTGTGCCCACAGAAATTAGGTGAGGGGCAACAACTACCACTAACTTGGGGGATTCAGGTAGTGCAGCTATGGGGAGTATGATAAAGCTGTCCTGCACCAGTGCTAAGTAGCAGCAGGAGCAGACCCCCAAAGGACAGTCCACAGAAGCTCTTGTCTCTCAGGCTTTCTTTATTTTTATACGAGTGTCCCACAACAACAATCTTATTTACAAAGTCTTTTCTCCCAGGCTAGCAACTTCCTGCCCAAGCTGGGCTTTATGCCAAGCCCCAACATCCCAGAGATTGGACCTATTATATATATATATATATATATATATATATATATATAATTTATCTTTGAGATTGCTTAGTTTTATTGGGTTTATATATATATATATGAGACAACCATACAAAACAAACAAGAGCCAAACATGGGGTCCCATCTTTGGCATGTTGGGGTTTCCCACTGGGTGGGATTTATTGTCTTGAGCTGATTTACTTTATGCCAAGCCCCGGTCTGGCTCCCCTTGCCAGCCAGGTCCAGTGGTGAGCCCATCTAACACAGGGCCTCTGGGCAAATCCCCCCTAGACTCATCCCCTGCTGGAGACTCCTATGGTGAGCTTCAGCCCTCTGACGCAACTTCCCCTGCCCCCTGGCTTTTCCCACCTCCCTTAGTTGGAAATTCATGCTCATATACAGCTTTAGGTCAGTTGCCCACGCCTAGGTGGGCCTCAAGCAGACAGTGGCAGTGTGTGGGCTAGCTGTGGGCCTGATCCCTGTAAAGACTTACCCCTGGCACTCTGCCCCAGGAGTAGGGTGGCCATACCTCCCCTTTAAAAGAGGGCACTGCAACATGTATTTTTCAAAAGCATTCTCTTTTAAAGGGAAGATATGGCCACCCTACCCAGGAGGCATAGGGTTATTCCTCCTCAGTCACTTATTGTTAATTATTATTATTATTATTATTATTATTAGCACTTGTATAGCGCCAGCGGTATACCTGGCGCTTTACAGAACAATGAGCTGGACGCTCCTGCCTATGGCTTGCAATCTAAAAGACACGGAGGGGGGGACAAGGGAAGGGGACATAGGAAGAGACACGGGATAAAACATTCAAGCGGATGCAAAATCTCAGTTGCACGTGCTTGGTTTGGTTGCAGTTAGGGAGGAGTCGGGGGAGGGAAGACAGTAAATGTTGAGAGGAAAGTTCTAGCAAGCATCAGGAAAGGCGGTGAGGAAGAGGTGGGTTTTGAGGAGGGATTTGAAGGAGCGGAGGGAGGGGGCAAGGTGGATGTGGGCAGGGAGGGAGTTCCAGGCATGGGGGGCAGTGAGGGAGAAGGGATGAAGGCGGTTAGGGGAGCAGAGGAGACGAGGGAGAGCGAGGGAGGTGACAGAGGAGGAACGGAGAGTGCGTGCAGGAGTGTGTAAGATGAGGGTCGAGAGGTGGGGGGGAGCCAAGCTGTGAAGGGCTTTGTAAATAAATACCAGGAGCTTGTGAAGGATGCGTTGGGGGAGGGGGAGCCAGT
>QEPC01008366.1:1929341-1940027 GCA_003113815.1 Sphenodon punctatus | reverse complement strand
GAACATGACAGGAGCTGGGGGGAAACAACAAGGAATGGATCCCCCATTGTGACCTGTTGGGTGCTTCTCCCAAGCCACCGTGATTGGCCACTGTTGGAGACAGGATGCTGAGCTAGATGGACCATTGGTTTGACCCAGTATGGCACTTCTTATGTTCTCAATCGCCTTCCTTTGTGGAAACACTCTTCTGTAACTTCCTCTGGCCAGGGTTTTTCTGTGAGCCAGACGCAAGTCCACATGTTTTCTTTAAGAATAGGAAAACATTCTGTCTTCACTTAAAGAGCCCTATCATGCTCTACTCATCCTCCAATTTTCTTGGAAATATAACATTAGCAGCTGTAACACACTACTTCCTTCAGACTTACATTTTCCGAATAAAGAACAGAGGAAGACCCAGATCACTTGTAATGCAGATTTCCCTGTAGCATTATTACAGGAGAGTTGTGCTCGATAACCTCTACTTTGGGATTAAACTCAGGAACAATAAAAATGGCTGCTGAATACTTCTGGGTTGTTGGGGTTTGGTTTTTTTATAAACTCAGAGCTAATGCTAAAACCTGGAGCTGGATCCCTAATCACCACTAAAGTAAGGCACCAGAAGCCTAAACTTTATGGGAATCCAATAGCAGTGGGACCAATGACTTCAACAGGTCTTACACCAAGCCTCTTTTGAAAACAAGAAAACTCCTTTCAAGTCAGTTTTTCCAGAGCATTTGGTGCAAGATAGGGATAAAATTTGGAACAGGTAAGTCACACACAACTAGGGTGTCCAATCCTTCTCTTTCAACATTCCAAGCCAGGGGTGGGGAAACCCCAACCGTGCCTGACCTGCAGGCCCTTTCCAACCGGTCTGTGGCAGCTTTGCCTTTCTCACTCTCAGTGCAGCCCTGCCTCCACAAAGCATCCTACAGGATGCCTACCCATACTGGAAACACTCGGTGGGGGTCCATGCAGGAGAGTCCTGGGTGAGGGGACATAGCTGCACCAGGAGTGCTCTGGGCTGGAGCCCTATCCCTGCAGAGTGCTCTCCGTGCTGCTATCATTGCAGCCACTCACCACAGAGCCCCAACCCGGAGCATCTTGCTAGGGCAAAGCCATGCTGGGACAGCGCTCTGGGCTAGGGCCGGATTGAAACTGGCTTTTCATCTCCGCAGAAAATGTCCACATTTTTGGAATGTCGGTCAGATTCCGTCCACCGTTCCGACCGCTGTTTTGCATGCACGCTGCATATGCAGACTGGTGTGTCACCCACCCATATTGCGCATGTGCGTAATGGCAAGGCAGTACAGGCCACTGCCATTTCGTGCACGTTGGCCAGTATGGGCGCTGCCATTTTTCACATGCACAGTATGGGGGGAAGGGGTGATAATCTGATTGTTCCTGTGAAATATGGTCCAGCTTATATTCCAATTTACATTTCCCCAGAGCAGTCGGAATGGCCATATCTGCCAAAAAAGGGAATCTGAGTCAGAATTTCCTTTCAGCTCTACTCTGGGCTGGGGGCCACATGACTCCCCCAGAGTGCTCCAAGCCCCACCACTCCAGCCGAAGAGTGCTCTAAGCCCCCACCTTCCCATCCCAAGGTCATGGCAGCGCCTGCACAGACAAGCAGACTAGAACCGTTTTTAGACGTGCGNCACCCCTGGCGGAAGAGTGCTCCAGCCCACAGGTTTTAGAGCAATTTGGATTTGACCCGAGGTGGGGAGATTTCCCATCCCAAGGTCATGGCAGCGCCTGCACAGACAAGCAGACTAGAACCGTTTTTAGACGTGCGCGGTGGCGCCCACGCTTGTCTTCCAAAAGAGCCAGCATCTCGATTTACATGTGACGCCGACGCCGAATACGCGCATGCGCGGGCGATGCGCATCCATTTCTGGCCATGAACTGACCAGGTTGACGATCGAGGCCGGTCATACGTGGCCGGAAATGGATGCGCATTGCCCGCGCATGCGCGTATTCGGCGGCAGTGTCACGTGTAAATCGGGCTGCCGGCTCTTTGGGAAAACAAGCGTGGGCGCCGCCGCACACGTCTAAAAACGGCCTGTGACACAGCAGACCACTCTTGCATTTGTTTAAATGTCCCAGTGCTTGGGGGGCGGGGGCACATTGGAAAGTGGGCAGGGCAAAAGGGGGGGGGAATCTCACACCTAGGGTTGCCACCTTTGTATATATTTCCAGGCCAGTTATGAAAAATACATGTTGCAGGGCTTGCATTGGCACCAATGCAGGCCCTGCAATATGTATTTTTCATAACTGGCCTGGGAAAATATACGTAGGTGGCAAACCTACTCACATCCCCTTTTTGATGTAACCCTGCCCTGCACGGTGTCATGCCTTGATGACGCCCCAAAGGGGTGGTGGCATGCCGGGAAGGGGGAAGGAAACTTCCTATGTCCTGACCCTTTTCTACATGGATGCCCCAGCAGCTCTGATTTTCTGGGTTAGCCATGAGCATCCCTGAAAAAATCGGGTCTTCCCCTGGAGCCCAGAGACTATGGGGCAAAACCCATATTCTCCAGGTTGATCTCCGAGAGATAACAACCCTGCTTGCTTTTCATTTGGGTCTGTCTGCTTTCCTTTAACAACGTCAGAAGTGCAGAACCTAATTATTATGCGTACCTCCCATGTACAGTTTCAGTTATTTTAAAGATTCCCTCTCCTATCCCAGGGTATTAAAGATAATACTAGTAATAATGAAATCAAGGTTAATGGAGACATCATGATGTAACTTTCAGCGGTGCGTGAAGGCGGTTCACATAGGGCTGGATGAAAGGATTTGGGATCATGTACTAAGCTGTTCTTTGGGGCTTTGTCACACAGAGAGCAGCCCCGCGTTGGCTGTAAGATGTTGCAGAACCAGCCTCACAAATCCTAAGTCTACAACAGATTCTTCACCCAGCATTCTTTACAGTGCTCAAGCATGTCTCCCAATTCTCCCTGTAGGATGCCAAACCCTTTGGGTGCTGGGAAGGAGATGGAGGAAAGATGCACACGCATGCTCTGCTCTTCACGTGGTCTGTAGCATAGAGCAAGCTGCTTGAGTGACTAGCTCTTTAAGGGGTAGCACCAGCAGGTGAGCAGGTGCTAACTGAGGCCCAGACACCTAGGTAGTGAAGGACAGTGTAGTTGGGGAAGCTGAAAACACTGAGCTCAGCTCACTCAGGAGAAACTGTAGATTGAAGTGTTGTTGGCAGTCAAGAGCAATCTCCAGCGGGAGAGGTATGTGAGAGCAGAGACGGCGGGGTGGGGGGGGAGTATACTAGACCAGTGGGGCTAGGAAAGTGTGCAGGGCTGTTTTAAAATAACGACACTATTGCAGCTAATTCCCTGCCTGAGGTTGGGTCATTGAGGGCCGGAACCTGTGGTCATTTACCCAGGCCAAGCACAAGCTGCTACATGGTCCCACCCCCTTGGAAGTGAACACCATGATATCACAACTCTCCCTAAGGAGTCGGATCTGGGGGCCATGTTGAAAAGGATCATGTCCAAAAGGAGTAGGGCAAAGAGGCTTTCCCATTCTTTCCTGATGTGGTCCTGAATCCTGCAGAGTGTTGTGATGAGACACTCCCATTCCCTCCCTCCAGAAAAAAACATTTGGGTGGCACCCCTGCTCTTCTCCCCCATCCTCCCTCGCCTTCGCTTCCAGGCTTCAGAACATAACAGGGTTGAGATCAGAGTGGAAACGGGGAGCAACATAAATGCTTACAGGATTTTTTTGCCATTTCGGACAGGGTGTAGTCATTCCAAACGATCATCGTAACATTCGAGCAACCAATTTTTTTTTAAAAAAATTATTATTTATTTATTTTGCAATTTTGGTTTTTTCATTTATTTTTTGTTGACTTCCTGTTTTGTTTGCCTCTGGTTTTCTGTTCATTTTCACCAGGAGTAATGAAAATGAGTGAGGTAAAACCAGGAACTGGGCACCGATGGCTGAAACGAACAAACGTACCGAATGAAATGAACGTGGTGAATGAAACGCACAGACCGCATGAAAAGAGAAACCCGGGCAATGAAATGAAGTTCAGAGAGAGAGTGTTCGTTCTCTACTCAGTTCATTCCTTTTGGATGTGACGGGTTTGATCATTTTGGCAGGTACTCATTTCAGTTCTAGTGGAGACTGATCCAGCGCCCTGCCCTTGGCCCCACTGGAGAACTCTCACCAGGATGAGTCTTCCTAACACAGAGCCCACCTGGGCGAGCTCTTGGTCACTTTCTCATTCTTACTGGGGAAACCCCAAGGCGAGCTTCGGCTCTCTGAGGTGGCTCTACCCAACGTTCTTTAACGCCCAGTTTCTGGTCACTTGTCCCTCAGCTGCCCTTCTATGAGCTTTTACAACTTAAAATGAGTCTTAGGTGACGAGTGGTAGAATGCGGGGCTAGCTGGCAGCCTGATCCTTGAAAGAATGTACTCGCAGCAGCCTGTCTATAGGCCCCACCCCCCAGCCGGATCTCCTACCTACATCCCTTGTTGGTACGCAAAACGTCACTGACCCACCTTGGATGCCTGACACAGGGCGCTTTTAAACGATCCCGCTCACAAGCAGGATCGTTCAGTGCCGGCATCGGGCACCCGCCTTCCTCTCCACGACGTGTCTGATGTTCAGAAGAGCATCAGACACGGCGTAGAGTGTATGTGCGCATGTACGCCCTTCTGCGTGTGCGCACTCTGGCAAGGAACCCGGAAGTGCGGCGTAAAGCCGGCACAGCGGCGATTCACCTTGAAGGGGACAGGATCGCTGGGCTGCCTTCACGCGGCGGAGATCCGGCATTAGAGCGCGCCGGGGATTTAGACGGGCGGCAACAATGGCGGCTGATAAAGGGCTCAGCCGCCATTTCCGTCTCGTCAAAAAGCGCCCACAGGCACGCAGTCAGTCAAAATTCTTTTATTGTTCGCCTCCTGGGCTATAACAAACCATAAAATTTTACGTCCATAAATAAATCCATCAAAACAATCACCTATATAAACTCTAATATAAATAAATTCATAAATACATAACATAAATACAACAATACAATTTTAGCCTCCATACCCACTTATTTAACCTGTTTGAACAACAAAACCTGCAAGGCACGCAGAACAGGGCCAGAGCCATGCTGAACAGCCATGCCCCCCCCCAAGCCTTTCTGATATGGTCACACCTCCTTTTGACCACTGTGGTGTCGTGATGCTCTGAAAGGGGGTGTCAGAAAGCGGCTCGGAGAGCTCCTTCCACCTGCTCCTTTCTAGCGGTATCCCTGGATAATCCGGGAGAGTGTGAGCTTTATGTGGAGCCAGGAGGTGAGGTGACAAAACCCAGAAAATCCCTGCAGGGGTGGTCACCCTAGTGTTGGGGTCCAGCCAACATCTGAGTCAGGGCAGGGGGAGCAGAGCTGAGAAGCAGACCGTATTTATGCTGCCCCAGTGCTCCACGGTGCCCCACGGCCTCTTCAGCAGAGCTGCGTCTGCAGCCGAGGGCGTTGGCTAGGGCTGAAACAAGAATCAAAATTATTTTCGTGAGAATCGGGAACCGTCAGTGGGATCTCGAGAAGATCTCGCTAATGGTTTGAGATCTCGTGAGAGTCTCGAAAAAATGTTTTAAAATGCTCTGTGCTTGGTGTCCGGGGCCGTTCTGCGCATGCACCTTCCTTGCTCAAGATGGTGTGGGCCACATCGGTGCTATTTTTGAAAAGAGCAGCTGGCTTGCACCTGCGCAGAAATGTCTGCCCTTTTCCAAAATGGCACCAACGCAGCCCATGCCATCTTGGAAAAGGGCCGCACGTGCGTAGAAAGGTCTCTGTGGCTATTTTGTGCATGTGCAGAGTGTTAAAAAAAATTGTTTTAAAGAATCTCATGAGAACAACATCGAACAACTTATTCTCGGCTCATTCTCAATCTCACCAAGAGCAGTTTTCACTGAGATTCTTAAGCTAAGCGTGATCTCGTTTCAAGCCTAGCATTGGCAGAATGGCACTTGGGGGGAGGGGGTGCCCCTGTACCTTTCCTAGGCCTCAGCATCTTGATGCTCAGAAGGAGCAGGGTCCACGGGGTGCACCCTGCTCCCGGCCCCCATGCCTGCAGTGACAGCACCCAGGTCACACGCACGCGCTGACAGACCCTCGTCCCCCACCTGTGGAGCCCACCCCACGCTGCAGTCTAGCCAGTGTAATGACTAACCTGGCCCTGACACCACATTTTGGTTTGTTTCAACTCATGCCGTTGATGTGAGTGTGTGGAAATCGTATCTGGGAAAAGTTAATCTTTGAACCCTGCGTGCCGCTGAAAGAAAAAGAAGAAGAGAGAGAATGGTCCTTTCACAGAATCATTGACCTAAATTGCACTTGAATGCACATACCATGCTGTCCACACCACCTACGTGTCTCCAGGAATACTGCTAAATAACAAGCACTAAATGTTTAGTCATTTCCTGCATCACGTTTGCAGGAGGCCAGGCCTGGACGCGATTAGTATATGTAAGTGTACTGCTGTTCAGACGCTCAGTTTCCATATCAGCAGCTGCTTAGTTTAATCTCCTTTTGGGAAAAGTGCCACAGGGAGCATTTCAGTGACCCTCGGGTTAATATTTCAGCCTGCGTTCCTCGGAACTCCCAGCTAAGGACCTTGGTGACTCAGTCCTGCTGACAGTTCACGTTGCCAAAATGGCTCTCTGAGTTGCCCCCAAGTGCCCTTTTTAAAGCATGCTGTGGACGAGGCTGGCTCGAAAATATAATGGGCTTGACGTCTGAGGTGCTGAGGGAAATGGAATTGTTTGCAAAGACTTTATGAATGATACTTTACTACTACTTTTAAAATGTGAGCAAGCTTATGTGTCGGATCGACAAGCAGAGATGGGGGCGGTAATGCTTCCCTGTCCCCTGAAGAAATAAGACGTGTTCCAGGCTTTTCCTCTCCGACTGAAGAAATTGCTCCCCGTGTCAGACAGCACCCCCACCCCAGAACCCATGCCAGTGTCCAACCTACAGGCTTGAATTGGATTGTAATGATTGCTGTTAATTAATCTGAGGTAATTCCCCACCCCACCCCAGTGTTAGACAGCACCCCAACCCATTCCAGTGTCCTACTTACAGGGCTGAATGGATCACAATGGGTCTAAACAGATGGCCAGCAGCCCTGGTTCTGCTCCGCCTCGCCCCTGGGTGTCCTGTCCATCTAAGGCCGCCAGATGTGCAGGCAGAGCAGGCTGCTGCAGCCCCTCCTGCAGTGAGCTGGAACATCCCAGGGCACTGCGGAGTGGGCCACCCACACTCAGAGCACTGGCCTGAGGCGGAGCTGCAGTCCGTCTGCTCGGCAGATGGAGGCTGCAGCTGGTGGTCCCCCCCACCCAAGCAGCCTAGAGCGTTGGGCGATCCACCCACAACTCTGTGGTGTGGGGGAGGGGGTACTGGCGGGCAGCCGTGGCAGCCACTGGACCTGTGTAAACATAACCCAGGCAGGGCTGGATGTGGGCAGACACCTGCGGAGCTGCTCTGGGGGTGCGTCGATCTAAAAACACCCAACGATCACAGTTAAGAACTAAGAAAAATTTGCCTAATACACATGGCTCTATCAATGCACTGAGCTTCACCAGCCCTGGTTGTTTTAGGCCTGGGATTCTGAGCTGGGGAGGTGGGGACATTTTTTCGTATGTATTAATGGCAGACGGAGATGAGAGTGGCCACTGCTCCTCTCGCTGCTCATCAAGGCCAGGAATTAAAATTCCCATTGTCCAGAAGTGAACTCCCAAGCTTTTGCTTGTTGCCCTGTGCATCCACATCCCTGCAGGTGAGAACAGGAATAGATGAATTTATGGGACTATGCTGCCCCCAGTCAGTAGGATACTGGCTTGCCAAAGCCCAAGTCTCAGCATTTCCCAGAGGCAATGTAAGACCTACTTATTTGGCCAGGTGTTTAGCAGGTGGGGACAGGGTTTTGGGGGAGGAGAGGGGCAAGAGTCATTTTAATGGGGATTTCATATATATTTTTAATATATTTTTACAGGCTTTATTTTTGCAGAAAGGGTGGATAGATGGTGGAGTTAGGCACTAGTAGTGTCTGCCAAGCTGCTGTAAATCCGGTTTTGGCATTTGCACATGTTTGGCATGGTCACACCCAAATAGTGACTATTTCTAGTGTAACGTCTTGGCCACAGGCAGCTATATTTAAAAGAAAATTTCAATTCCTTAGGAAGTTGGGGGTGGGGGAATACTTCTCAAGACTGTTGTTGCAGATGTAAATTAAGAGCCCTTCAAGATGGTCTGCTAAGTCTATTTTGGACTGTTTATGCGATAGCACCTGCAACTTATTAACCTCACAAATGTACATGTCTCTCCCAGTGTTCACCTCTCCATTGTCTCCAAATTGTAAGCCCCCTGGAGGTAGGGATCTGTCTATAACTATTGATCGTACAGCGTCGGGTTCACTGCTTGTACTGCTATCTAATAATAATAATAATAATAATAATAATAATAATAGTCATAATAATAATAATAAGTAATAATAAATAAATAATAATAAACATAAACCATGCAACACTTGAGGCACTTAAAGAGGCTGAGGTGGGGAGTCCAGGATTACTCCTGTGCAGCTGAGCCAGAGGGAATTACTATTTTGGACAGAGATGGGGAAGAGAGAGACATGGTCTAGCAGAGTATAATGGGGTGTAATCTTTACCAACCCTGAAAGGGTTAAAGACTAACCTGCGAAGTTCGTAACCTGCGAAGTGGAAAAAGGAGGTTGATTGGGCTAAACTGCGGCTGGGGAAGTCGGGTGATTCCAGTCAGATTAAAATCCAGGGTTCAATGGGAGCAGGGCAGACCAAGGGAAAGGAATTGAAAAGAAAACTCCTCTGGGAGCCGGCAGCTCTTCCTGTCTATCAGTGCATTGATAGACCCATGTGTATTGGGCAAATTTTTCTTAGTTCTTAACTGTGATCGCTGGGTCAGAAGGCTGGAAGGGACATAAAGGGTCATCTAGTCCATCCCCCTGCACCGCTGCAGAACCTGCCACACCCCAACCATCCGCACAGACAGACGCCAGGCTGGTCACCCCCAGAAGTGGAAGGAGCTGGCAGGTGCCTAGAACATAGCCTGAAGCCTGACCAGACAACTGAAGGCTTATTTATTTTGCAGGCTGCTTAGACTTAAGCTTCCAGGCTAGATGAGAGAAACACCAACCGATAAGGGAATTTAGATCTTCAGCTTTCTCTTTGTTGGACTGTCTGCATGTCGAAGGAGAAACAAGCTCCGACTAGGGAACATGGCTATTCAAAACAGCTCTGCCTAGATGACTGATGGCGGGGAGTGGGGGAGAGACGCATGCTGGAAAGACTGTACCTTCCAATGGTATTTAGGAGGGGCAGTCCCTGTGCTGTCCCTCTTTCAGGGGGTCAAAGTCCCCCTTTCAGGAGAGAGAGAGAGAGAGAGAGAGAAGACTTCAAGCTTCAGGCACCTCTTTGGTGTTTGCCTCCCAGGAAAGGGAGATCGAGAGGTCAATGGGGAGATAATGGAATGACCTCGCTAAGTAGAATGAGAAGCAGGGGAGGGTCTGTCACACGGAACGTACGGGGGTGTTTTTGTGCATGTAAATGTGCGAGGAGCACGGCGTGTCCCTCCGACTGCTCAAAATGTTAAGAAGCATGAAAATCCCTCCTCCCCCTGGAAGTTTTGCTCCTATGCCTGAGGAGTCCTGTAGGGTTGCCACCCCTCGCTGAAATGACTCTGACACTCTCAGAGGCCTAAATGGGAGTATCGGGGTCATTTCTGAGAGAGGTGGCAACTTTAGAGTCTTGCCCTCTCTCACCCCCCCAGTGTTAGTAACTGCGTTTCTGAGCAGTGTGTACTCCTCAGAGACAGTGTTGGGAGCAAAGAGACCAGTGCAGACCAGAAGTCGATGGCCTGACCCAGGCCCAATGGGATCTGACTGACTGGGCTAGATTGGGTGCACCCGGTTCCAAGTTCTTTGGCCTCAGGACAGGCTGGGCTCCCGGACTGTGGGAGGCCCTGCCCCTTACAAAGTGTTGCGATATCCATGTACTCCATAGCACAGGGGTGGAGAACCAAATGCATCCCGCAACAAGTTTTTACGTAGCCTTTTTCCAGTGTCTGGATCTGGCCCTTGAATCCAGGTTCTACCCCTAAGCATTAAAAAATTGAGCTCAGGGTAAGGGAATAGAGATGAAGATATGGGACAGATTCTCTGAATCTTCTTCCTCCTGAGCACCCCCCACCCTGAGGCCAGTAGCATAGCTGTGTTTCAAAAGGGATTGGATAAGTTCTTGGAGGATCAGACCATTCATTGTTATTAGTTGGAGAATGTAAACTCTGAGTGTTGGGAGCTGGGAGTGAGCAGCCGGGAATGGATCACTCCATTATGACCTGTCGGGTGCACTTTTGAGGCGACTGAGAATGACTGCTGTGAGAGACAGGATGCTGGGCTAGAAGGACCATTGGTCTGACCCACTATGGCAATTTTTACATCTCTGGGTATTTTCAGACGTGACGGGGCCGGTATTGGCCCCGTCACGGAATCACCCATTGATCCCCCACCGAGATCAAAACAGATGTGCCGGCTGGTCCCGGCGGGGTATCGGGGGAGGGACCATGCGGCTCAACGTGCGGCCGCACAGCCCCTCCTCCCACGCTCCCCCGGCCGCCCACCCTCTGGGAGACGGGCGGGTGCTGCAGCCAATGCAGCCGCACCGCCCCCCC
>QEPC01008366.1:1866901-1909287 GCA_003113815.1 Sphenodon punctatus | reverse complement strand
AGAATGGAATATCAAAATGTAACAGCTGGAAATGTATTTTCAGGTTAATGTCTTATACCCTTGGGACCCTTTATCCACTCTTTCCTAAAATTGGCAGAAATATTAAGCATATGGAGGGATGTAATATGCACAAGTTTCATGAACATTGGATGCAAGATAAAGAAGTTGTAGTCATGAATGTGTATGGAGCTTTTCTTAAAATCACAACATTCAATTGCTTCTGAAATCGGTGTCCTTTATCTAATCGTTCCAAATTTTGGTACACTTGGCGCCCTGCATTGGGGGTACAATCTCCCTAAATTTAATCAAAAAGTATTAAGAAAGAAAAAGTTATAGCCAGAAATATGTTTTTTAGTTTTTTCCTTTTATTTCAAAAACCAAATGTCATTTTCAGTTCCTGATTGCACTGAAATAAAGACCGAACCGATCCCGATTGAACTGAATACCGAATCCGAACTCAACATTCGACCCGAACCACCGAACGGCCAAACATCTGAACTGACGAACCGAACGCACCCGAACCGAACGGGCGAAACGAACGCAGCCGAACTGAACGGCCGAACCCGAACCACGATCTGTTCGCCCATCCCTAGTCAAAAGTACAGAGTGAGGCCAGGGGGGTTATTGACAGGAAGCTGACTAGAGGTCCTCTTGCTGTCTTTCTGAGGCAAGTGGGTAATTGACATGAAACTGACTAGAGCTTAAAGTCTTTGTGACCGAGCTGGCTTCTGATAAAGTTATGTGCTTTTAAAAAGTAGAGTCATGTAACTTTCCTTATGCTGTGTTTTGCCGATCAGCAGCCGCTCAACTGCGCATGCGTGAGCCAGAAGAACTGATTTTTAAATCATTAATAATTCGGTTTTGGCTGCACCAATCACTATCATATTACCGAAGCAGTTGTTAGTGATCTCATGCTCCAAGCCTGTGATGTTTGGGGGCTCAACTCATCCAGGGGGAGGAGATATTGATAATTCAAAATCGTGAGGACCTGTGCATTTTGACCACAACCAATTAACCTTTAAACAGTCATACCATTTTATTTTCTGGATGGATCTTCTTCAAACTTTTGTGAGTATGATGGTCCTCACAAATTATAGCCATGAATACATTTTCAGAAATGTAGCTCAAGCGGTTTCCTCAAAATCGGGGCTTCAGCAGTCCCCTGTTTATAATGGAGAGTGATTGTGCATTTAACTTCCTTACAGCTACTGCTGTAAGGCAATCCTCCCCTTAAGCACACTTACCCCAATCTGGCCTGTGGAGTTTGTACTAATTCTCAGAGTGGTGTGTGGTAGAGAAGAGGTTCCCACCACTGCTTTAGATCCTAGAGGCCCCAGCTAAGATCAAGGCCCAATAATGGTAGGTACATAGGAGACAGTCCTCACCTAACAGAGCTTTGTTCTAAATCAGTGGTTTCCACTCTGTAGCCCATTACCCAATGCTGGTTCCCAAAGCCATGATAGTCAACAGCTGGGCTGAAGAACTGAGCATGACAACAGCAAAGTAGGCTTTGGTTTCTGGTGGCACTGCCATCGCAGTCATCTCTACAGTGAAGGGGACTGGGGGGATGACTAGGAGACACGTATTCTAGCTGTGGGGTCTCTCTATCAGCAGAGATGGCTGTGATGCTTTCAGGGACCAAGACTGCCTGCCTTCTGCAGCTATGGTCAGTCCTCAGTGAGCATGTGCCAGCCTACGGCTCTCTCTGGTTGCTCTCCGGGTGCTTGGTTCTCCATGAGAAATTCTGAGGGTGATCAGTGGCCCATTTGTCTGAACTTGTTGGAGATAGCTGACTGCTAAATAAACAAGCCAAATGTGGGGTGGGGACTAGCAGTAATTATTTTCACCAGTCTACAGGGGGGAATTGAGACACAAAGTAATTAGGTGACTTGCCCAAGATTACTCGAGGAAACTGAGACACCGAGCCCAGCATGAGATGTCAACAACCATCTCACTTCTGACCCATCCTGCAGAACTGGCTCTGTCCCACATTGCATACATTATTTTGCATCCACTCTTGCCTGTACCCCTCCACAACTTGCACAGTCTTGCACTTAGGGTACCTCCCCTTTAAAAGAGGCCGCTTATTAAAAATGCATGGTGCAGGGCTGCACTGGAATCAATGCAACCCTGCAACATGTATTTTTCATTAAAATCCTCTTTTAAAGGGGAGGTATGGCCACCGTACTTGCACTTAATCCTAGCAAGAAATAAACTGGGATTAAGCCTGGGATTGTTCCTTCATTCCGGTACCACTGCAGACTTTCCCTTTTCACATCCAGCACAAACTCCTTGTCTTCACCTTCAAGGCTCTATAAGGCCTTACTTCTCCCTATCTTTCTGCCCTTATTTCCCACAAAGTTCCCTTCTGGGAATTTTGCTCTGCCTCTGTCACCACCCTCACCTGCCCCACATCCTCCTGGTTCCTAAATGATCTTTTTCTCTTCTCCCTGCCCAGAACTCCCTCCCCAAACACATACCCTCTGCTTCTCCCTCCCCACAACCTTCAAAACCCACCTAAAAAATCTCTCTCTTCCATCAGACTTTCCCCTAGCTCCTCACCCCCATAGATATACTTGCGTCTGACTGTCCATCCTCAAGATCCTGTAAGGAAGACAAGTGTGCGCACCTGTAACTTCTCAATTTCACGAATGTCTCCCTGTCTCTCCTTAGGCTCATTCACACGTGCAGCAATTATCTGGATTTTAAAAAAATCATTTCCCTCTAGTTCGCTGTTAACAATGCCAGTTGCATTCACATGAGTGCCATACCGTTGTTCCCAACAGCGAAATAACGCATTCAGACCTTCTTGGAGCGTGCGTGTACCCGCCTGTTCAATGCAGTTCAATTACAGGAAATTACAGCATGGCTGGGCAGCAGGCTGCAGCCAGCTTCTCCCCCAATAAGTTCCTCTACCTCCCCATCCCTCACCTGCCTCTGCCTCCTAGTAGTGCCCCAGCAGCGGCATTAGCAGCAGTGGGGACATGCACATGGGGAGGCTTTGTTTGTAAACAAACAGCATTATCTCCGATCGATCGCTCGGTGTCCCTACTGTGCTGCTGCTGCTGCATCCCGTAGGCACAGGAGTAAAACAGCGCACTTGAAAGCAAAGTTGCCTTCACATGCAGGAGAAGTTCGCACCAGTTAATACCGAATACAATGTCGCTTTCACACTGCTGTAAAGAGTGGATTTATTTCAATCGGGCAGCCTAAAGGTAGGTTTAACTAGCTTTGAACTGCAGATTACCTAGGTGGCATTCAGACGTGTGTTTAAATCGCACAGCTGCTTCAGCGGCATCGTGCGATTTAAAGAAGCCCGCACTTCCGGGCTGGTGTGAATGCGGTGAATGCGCACATTTCCACCTAGCCCGAATGTTTGGAGCGTGGTTTGAAAAGCTGCTCGGAGCAACTTTCAAACTGCGCTCCAAACATTTGGGCTAGGTGGAAATGTGCGCGCTCACCTCATTCACACTAACCCGGAAGTGCGGGCTTCTTTAAATCGCACGATGCCGCCGAAGCAGCTGTGCAATTTAAACACACGTCTGAATGAGTCCTTAGGTGCGATATTGATGACAATATTTCGAATTAGGGACTTCAGACATGCAAGATACATTTGCATTTTGTAAAATTCGGACACAAACTGAACGTCTGAATGCCACCTAGGATTGCCACCTATGTACATTTTTCATAAGTGTTCCTTTAAAATGTGCATAGGTGGCAACCCTACTCCTTACACCCCTCCCATTTGCTTCCCCTTCTCTTGTCCATCCTGGATTGTATGCCCCTCGGGGTGGGGACCTATCCTTATTACAGCTGTTCAGCACCAAGGACAATGAGTGATGAACAAAACAATAGCCAATCGGTCCATTAATTAGGTCCCATACGGAGTGGGAACACATTGCTGATCTGTGTTCCCCTCACAGCATTGTCCTCAAGATTGAGGAGGACATCGTGAGGGCTAAGGCAGGAATACGTGTTGACCCCTGGGCCAATGTGTATTCCTGCTGTTTAATAGGTGATCACGCCAAGTGAGTGTAGCTGATGTGCTCCCCTGCAGCACTCCCCTGCATCCCAGTGCTGGTTGAGTTCAAGCCAAGAAGCAATTCCTGGTTTAAAATTGATCGGGGGGATCTTTGCTGGAGAGTGTAGTGCTGCTCTCCCCAGTAAGCATTCCCCATTCCTGGCTGGTCTATTTCAAGCCAGGTCCAGGATGAAATAGACCAGCATGGGAGATGCACCCTGTGGAGGAGGAGGATGCCAGCAGGAAGGGGACCAGAAGGGCACCTGTTTCCATCTATTAGGTGCAACACCTACCGGATGTGAGCGAGTGGCACACAAGCATGCAAGGCTATTGTTTCACTTGTTATCACCTAATGTCTATCAGCTGTTTGGTGGGGGGGAAACAGACTAGCCTTCCCTGGTTGTCCTGGTCCCCCAGGCTGCACACAAGTTTGCTCCCACAAATGACCACGCATGACCATCCAGTCTCACCTATAGAAGGGGGAATATTTCCAGTGAGCAGGTCCTTGGGTCTCATCAAGGCCCACTCCCTCTGCAGGGCTTTGCTGAGGTAAAATCAATCCCGATCTCAGGCCTTAATCGCAAGAGCAGATTTCTTCTCTCTTTAGGTCACCAGGATAAGAATTCTTTCTTAATCCACACACAAGATATTTTGGGCTTTGAAACGAGACTCCGTCGCCCTACACCTGTGTGCACACCCCCCCTCTTCCGCTCATTCCCCATTTGACTGCACATGTTGCAACGGAGATTGCTTTGCTCTTTAACTCAAGCTTATAATCACAAGGAAGGCTCACATTTTGACCAGCCAAAGCCTTTGTGGGGCAGAAGTTCAAACTATGGGTCAGACTTGCCAGCTCCTCTAGGTTTGACCTGGAGGGGACGGCACTACACTATAAGGGGGTGGCCAAGGGATTCTTCCACCCCTTTCAAAGCATCTTATTTATTTATTTAGACTTCTATTCTGCCCGTCCCTTAAGGCTCAGGGCGGCTTATGTAAAACACAAAATAGAAATACAATAAAACTCCCTTTAAAAACTTCATTAAAAAGAAAACCCACCCTAAACCCCGAACCCCTATCCCCACCTGGCAAATGCTTTACCAGAAAGAAACGTTTTAAACTGCCTCCGAAATAGGCTCAGGCTTGGGCTTCTAGGGGAAGAGAGTTCCATAATACCAGGGCAGCAACCGAGAATGCTTCCCTGCGGACCCTTGTTGTACAGACAAGAATGGCTGGTGGTACCCGCAGTGGAGGGTTCCCGGCTTACCGACTGCAGTGGCACATGGAAGGGAAGGTGCTCTTCAGATAGGCAGGTCCCAGGCCGTTTAGGGCATTAAAGGTCAAACCCAACACCTTGAATTGTGCCCGGAAGGCTATAGGAAGCCAGTGCAGACTATAAAGCACAGGTGTAATGGGCTCACGGCAACCCACCCCTGAAAGGAGCCGAGCCACCGCATTCTGCCCCAGCCGCAGCATCCAGACCATCACCACGGGCAGCCTCACATAGGGTGCATTGCAGTAGTCTAGCCTCAAGGTGATGAAAGCATGGATGACGGTGGCCAGAACGGAATCAGAAAGAAAGGGACACAGCCTCCTCACTAGAGGGAGTTGGGGAAAATCATGACATTATGACGTTCTTCAGGGGGTGTTGTCACATCAGAAAGGGACAGGACAGTCCCTTTGCCCCATCCTCTCAACGTGGCTGTACCCACCACAACCCTGAATGAAGCCTCAGGTCCTCTAGGCTATCCCTGAACCCAGAGAAATCATCAGGACTTCAATCAGAGCCTGGCAACTCTGAGTTAAAACTGGGGAGCCACCCTACTCAAGCCCCGAAGTGGGGTCCTCCACTTGTGGATGGGGATCATGGTCAGATTGGTGCTTGATATACTTTGCCTTGTCTTTGCTTCTGTCTGGAGTCAGAGGTTCACATATAAGTCTCCAAATGGGCAGCGAGACCCTGCGGCTGAGACCAGTGGCTACGATGAACCACTGCTTCATCATGTGCCTCCTACAACTCGTGATGTTATTCTAAATGAAATGCCGCTCACCTGCCCTGTGGCGTGGCTCTCAGCATATTTTGCTTCTGGCTTGTAGGGTGGCTGGGAGCGATGCCAACATATACCATTGTATATGTTAGAGAGGGCTTTCTGAGACCGAGCCCACCTTGATGTTCCTGTTCGACATCAGAAAACCTCATTATTGCTCTGCTAGCTCTTCAGCGCAGACATGACTCCGTACAATAGTTTTGCTTTAGGCATTTTTGTCATGCTGTTCAACTTGACCTGACATGGCTGTTAAGCTCCCAGTCTCATGATATGCTTTATTTCGGTCCCATGATTTTGTTTTCACCGTTTCTAATGTGGGGTGGGGGAGGGGGTTGGGAGTCAGCACTGGCTTTGTTGTGATGCTGCCGTGTTTAAGGAGACGTGGGTTGTAGTCAGATGTTTAACTGATGGAGTTTTGCAACCACGACTTTGAAAAATCAGAGTTCATGAGGCTTGATGGGAAATGTAGTCCTCCTAAAGAGGCTCTGAGTGTGCATTTTAATAATACTGGTAGTTATTTATTTCATTTTTCCGCACAGTCACAAGCACTGAATACCAATCAGCACAAGTGACTGATGAGCATTGGAAGCAGAGTGGCAGAGCTAAGAGGTTTTGATTTGCATTCCCTTAAGCATACCCTCCAACAGTACCTTTTTGCTTGATACAGTAATGTTTGTTTTTTTATCTCATACCACTTTCCCAGCAGTGTAAGATTTGTACCAGATTTAGCAAACTAATAATAATAATTATTATTATTTTTATTATTCATAATAATAAAAATAAATATTATTTTTATAACACTCCCCTTCCTTTAAATGGCACTTGGAGTGTTTTACAGTCCTAAAAATATAAAACAATATAAAAACAATTCAAAGGGCAGAGGTAAAGAGGGAGGACTGACTATGTTAAGGGGAACTGGCAGTGAATCCTAAAAGCGCCAAGAGAATAAATAAAAAATGAAACAATATTCATTTCCATCTTCATTTTGCTTTCCAAATATCCATTTCATGGAGGTCTGCCTTAACAATTCTTTGATACCAGAGAGAGAGGCTAAAAGTCCTTCTCTCAGGGTGGGGCATTCCCTGCCTATCAAGTAACAGAAATTAGGGCTGAACAAGCAGCCATTTTTGTTTTGTTTTTTCACGAAAATTCTCATGAGTTGGGGCACCAGGATCAATTTCCCGGGAACTGGCAGAGCCCGGGACAAATTCTCAGTGGAGAAATTAAAATAGATAAATTGCTGTGCATGCGCAAACGGCCACCGGGTTGTTTTGTGGATGTACAAAATGGCTGCCACCCTTAATAAAAATGGTGGCATTAGTGTTGCCCCCATTTTCGTTAAGGGCGGAACCCATTTTGCACAGCAGCCATTTTGCACATCACAATGATTTGTTTTATTTATTTTTTCCGGGTAGTCAGTTCATCCCAAGATGAATGGAGAACCGCAATTTCATCAAGTTTATTCAATTGGGCAAAATTTCATTTCAGCTCTAGAGTCAACCTCGCCACCTACTTGACTACTTCCTTAGCTAGAGCATCAGCCCAGCAACAGCAAGTGCTGTTATGAATGGTGACCCCCCAACCAAACCACTCTCCAGACGAGCAATTCAGGAGGGGGTGGGGTGTTCACAAATATAGATGTAAAATTTCTGAAAATTCTGACGGTATCGCAAAAGACAAACATTTTAAGATAATATGAAATATTTGAAATATTGAATATGAAAACCAAACTTGGTAATATCCTTTGGGCTCAGAAATGATATGTAAAATAGAAATGCCCTGGCATCATGCAGATACAAAAGAATCTCATGTTTGTAGAGAAGCAGCTGGGAAATTAATATATTCAGGTGTATCCAAAATATTGTGACAATCCCACCAGATTTTATTTTTAGTGGAATGTGCATAAATTTAATAATTGCAGACAAAACTAGCCACACTGTGAACCAATATAACTAATAGTTACTATTCTAACTTGGAAAAGCCAAGGAGAGCTTGAACTTTTTCTTACTTACATTGATTTACAGCATGCCTAGAACAGTTTCTTTTCAATTATTCCCCACATTTCCAAATTTTCCTTGGGGGGAAAAAAATGGAAAAATTCCAGTCCCCCCCCCCCCAAAGTTTTTATTTTGTTTTTGGCAGACTTTCACATTGCTATCCCCAACATACGGCTCTTGAATCCACTAGAAATAACAACATATGAGTTGACAGGGCCAGTGACACAGGTGTCCTGGCCCCTAAAGGGGATGTTACATTTAACTGAACATGAAAAATCAAGGACGGTAACATTTTCCTTTTGCTAATGGGTGAGTCACTGGGTGTTTTCAGATGTGACGAGATCACAGTGAACCACGCTGAATACCCACCTGTGGTCACTGTGCCCTGCACGTCTGTTCGGCGGCCGCCAGATGTTCGCCACACTGAATACCCACATGGGGTCAATTTCAACCATTCTTCCTGGGCTCCTGGTGCTATAATCAGCTGAAGCGTGGTGAACGTGATTCCAGGCGGGCATAAAAAAATAGTAACGTCTGGTCGGCTATCACGGCCCGGAATCCCCGGCGGGATTCCGGGCCGTGGTGAACTCGGCCAGATGCTGCGGCGGCATTGGCCTCGCCGCCCGCCCGTCTCCCCAGAGGGCGGGCGGCGAGGCAGCGTGGAGGGGGCGGGGCGTGTGGCCGCACGTTGCGCCACGCGGCCCCACCCCCTCCCTGATTCCCCGCCGGAATCCCCGACATGTCTGTTTGCTGTGCCTGGGTGATCCCGGCAGGGAATCTCTGGGTTGTTTTCGGGATGGGGCAAAGCCGCCCCGTCACGTCTGAAAACACCCACTGTGAGCATATGGGAGGAGGCCTACCCCCAGGGCTGGCATTGGAATTTGCAAGGCCTAGGGTGAAAATAAAATGTGGGGGCCCCATGGCCCTGCCTCCCATAGCCCCACCCCTTTTAGTGTGAAGTGAGGAAAGGGAGGAGCAGGACCCCACAAAAAGGAGCCACCCCAGAGGCTGAGAGTTGCAGGTGAGGGTCCTACAGAAATAACTCATCCTAGCGCCTCAGGAGCGCTGGACTCAAGGATACCAGGACTGGGCCTCCCAATGGGTGGCTTCCTCCAACTCTTGGGCTCAGGCTATGGCCTCCACTGACCCTGCTTACGGCTGGCCCTGCCTACACCACCCATTTTGCATGGCACCATCCGTCACAGCTTTATTGCAATTTTTGCATAATTTAAATAATTTGCTGGGGCTGCCAACCCCAGGCACGAGGCCTCGGCTGGTGTGGGGCCATGTGTGACCGCACATGTCTAGGGCCAGCCCTGATGGGTGCAGCCCAGAACTTAAATTGTGTGTGTGTGTGGGGGGGGGCTTAAATTCAAGAGGGGCCATGCTGAGCCCCGGAATGTGCACCCTGAAATGTGAAAGACCAGGAAAGGCCAATATTGGCCATTTCAGGGTTAGAAATGAAAACCGCAAGACACCTGGATGGTTTATTTGGCTTTCATGAATGACTTTCCTGCTCCGCTCCCTGTGCTGGTCATCAAATAGATTAAATCACAAGAACTCCTGTTTCATATTCAGCTGTAGAGAGGCATGCTAGTCTAGTGGTTGGGTCGCTAGCTGGAAAACTGGCTTCAGGTCCGTGCTCTGACAAGCTGTGAGCCAGGAGGTGTGGCTTCTGGGGCAGATGTGGGCCCCAGCAATTCAGGTTTTACAAATTAAGCACTGGGTGTACCCTGCGCGTAACCTAAAGACTCTCAAAATGGCTGACAAAAAGGAGACAACAATTTCAAATAAGGGAGGTCGTAATACTTGAGGCAGGTGGTCAAGGGAGTGAAAGTGGTCCTAACGCAGTAGTCAAACTGCATTACTGACAAAGGACTGAGACTAGGGCTGTAGGAATGGGCCCTGGTGCAGAATAGGGTCCCCCCTGCAGTCGCGGCCACCTCCCACTGCCAGGGAGTACAATTGCACCAGGAAGTGGAAACCCACCAGGCTTATAGACCCCAGTGTAACTGCACACCTGGTGGGACCAAATGATGCAGCATCCTAAATGCCTCACTCCTGTAGGACTTAAGAACTCGCTACCACAATAGGTAACGATGGGAAGTTAACTGGACCACAGGGCCTGCCTTGCAGTGGTTGCTAATGATATGTTAAAGGCTGCAATGACCACCCTTGCCTCAGGCCCACCTCCCTGCTGCCCCCACCCCCTAGCAATGGCATGAAGGGGTGAGGTTTATGGGGTGCACCAGCCCTGTTGGAAGCATGCAGTGGGAGGATGCAATGCCAGAGTTAGTGCCCGACACCCATTGTGCTGGCACTAACAGGTCTGAGGATCACACAGCCTGAGTCAGGCAACAACATCCTGGGTATATTTTGGAACTGGCTGGAATTTGGCCAAGACAATGG
The DNA here is from genome assembly GCA_003113815.1 of Sphenodon punctatus. NCBI lineage: Eukaryota > Metazoa > Chordata > Lepidosauria > Sphenodontia > Sphenodontidae > Sphenodon > Sphenodon punctatus. Next base: position 1,898,815 of record QEPC01008366.1, on the reverse strand, counting down.
ATGTGTTGGTGCCAAAAGGAGAAGAAGCAAAACCTCATTGCTATGCCTCATGTGAGAATAAGCCCAGCAATTAGTCCTCACCACCCCACTGACCTCATAGTCACCTCTTCCTCTGCCTGCTTACTCCACTTCCCTAATTCTCTCTTCCTCCCTCCCACTCTCCCAGGGATCTCCACAATTGGACCAGAAGGTTGGCTCTTTTTCATGCTGCCTAGTTTGTCTGCAACTCTCTTCCTCCACCTAGACTCCTGAGTCACTTCCTGTCATTAAACTTCACCTCAACGTCTTCCTGTGTGAGAATTCAGAGCAACTGACATCCAGGGCCATGGGAAGATCTAGTCAGCAGTCGTAGCAGGAGGCCACTGAAGTAAAAAGCCAATCCCCTTCCCCGCTGCCATGCACTCCTCCCCTCGGCACGTACAAATTAGCTTCAGCCAATGAGGTAACAATGAAAGTTTGAAACCCACGACACAAAAAACAATGGGGAACAAAGAGTTCGGTGCTCTCCTCAGTGGTGTAATAATGGTCCAAACAGAGGGTGTGTATGTGTGGTGTGAGTGTGCATGTGCGTGGTCACGAGGGCCAGCTTGTCCCCTCCCCTACCCGGAGGTGGCTGGGGCTATTTAGCTCAGCAGCCAGCGGCTCTGCTTGGATACTGACACCTACCTGCACTGATCCATCTGTGGCTGCGGGGGGAGGGGGGTCCGCTGTTGCTGCTGCCGCTGCTCCATGGCTGTTGCTCTGCTGGACCCTCGGGGGAACCTGTGGGGAAAAGACAAAGATCTCCGTCAGTGCTGGGGGGGGGCGGGGGGGAATGAAGAAGCCGGTCACGAGGGCTGGCTTGTCCCCTCCCCTCCCCGGAAGTGACTTGGGCTATTTAGCCCAGCGGCCAGCGGCTCTGCCGCAGGCCGTGAGCCACAGGCTGAGGGCCAAAGGTCTGCGGCCAAAGGGCACGGCACTTAGGGGCACTTCGGGGCCACAGGGGACGTGAGGTTTTTTTTTAAGCTGGTGGGGTTATTGGTTGTTCAGGGTTAAGGAGTGGGGGGGGGGGGGGGGGGGAGGGTGGGGGGGATCCCGGCGCAGAACCCTGGTGGCAACAGGGGGAGGTGTGGGGAGGTCACTGGTGGTAGTGGGGTGCCGACTCCCTGTGAGAGAGGGAAGTTGGGGGGTGGTATGTTCTACGCCGGCCCCTGGTGACAGAAGAATGGTCGGGTGGATCGGGGAGTGGATTGGGGGGTGGTTGGTGAGGGGGGTGATGGGTCGTTGGGTGAACAGCTGGGTTTATGGGGTCAGGATTGGGTGGTCGGGGGAGGAGGCGTGGCTATAGGGGTGGTTCTTGGGCGTGGATGGTATGGTCCACAGGGTTGGATGGCTTGTGCCCCTAGGGGACCTAGGTGCCTGCAGGAGGTGCAATGTGCCATTCCCCCGCTGGGGTGGAGGGAGGAGCCAGGTCCAAGGTCTGCCCATGGGGGGCTGTTGCTGCTGAACGCGAGGTCCGTTGTCAACAAGGCCCAAGTTGTCTGGGATTTGATCTTGGATGGGGCCGCGGACCTCGCGTGTATTATGGAGACCTGGCTGGATGAAACGGCTGGACCAACTTTAGCAAATCTCATTCCAGCCGGGTATGCCGTGCAGCATCAGCCCCGCACAGGTGGTCGGGGAGGTGGTGTAGTGATTGTTTTTAGAGAGGACTGGCCTGTCAGGAAATATCCAGTGCGGGAGATTGTAGGTATTGAGGCCCTCCATGCGACGGGCCTCCACATTCTGCACTAGCTGCAGCCTCCGAATCAGGATCAAGGGTAGCCCCACGTAGAGCGCGTTGCAGTAGTCCAGCCTCGAGGTGACGAAGGCATGGATGAGGGAGGCTAGGTCCAGGCCAGAGACGTACGGATGCAACCTCCGCACCAGATACAACTGGTAAAAGGCAGCCTTCGTCATCCCCTCTACCTGCTGCTCCAGGTGGAGAACCACGTCCAGCGCCACCCCCAGACTCCGGACCTGTTGAGCTATGGGAGGGCAAACCCCCGCAGTCAGGGGGGCCAACACCTCCCTCGCTCTCCCCACCACCATCACCTCCGTCTTATCGGGGTTGAGCTTCAGTCTGCTCTGCCACATCCATTCCGCCACGGCCTCCAAACAGGGTCTGGGTCAGTTGAAAAAGAGAGGTACAGCTAAGTATCATCAGCATATTGGTGACAGCGCACCCCGAACCCTCTCACGACCTCCCCCAAAGGCTGCATATAAACATTAAATAATAATGGAGACAGAATGGAACCCTGCGAAACGCCACAGGACAAAGCATGGGGGCAAGATGTTTCAGCTCCCAGCACTACCTGCTGGCTTCTCCCCAAGAGGAAAGAATGGAACCATTCAAGAATGGTCCCGTCCAGCCCCCCCAGCCACCAAACCAACAGCCCATGGTCCACGGTATCAAAGGCGGCAGAGAGATCTAGCAGGACGAGAAACGTTGAACGTCCTGCATCCATCTCTCGGTGGAGATCGTTGACCAAGGCCACCAATGCCATCTCAGTGCCATAGCCGTGGCGGAACTCAGATTGAAAAGGGTCCAGGAAGCCAATGCTGTCTAGATGCACCCTAGCAAAAATAGAGCCTAAAGAAAGGAAGGACTTTCTCTCCTCCCTAATCTTGGATGGGGGGGGGGGGGGGGAGTCACTATGGCCCTTTTCAAACAGACTGGAAGGGGACACGGTGATCCCCCTAAGGTCACGGGGGGGGGGGGGGGGGGGACATTTCCTCTCCCTCCCTTCTGTTTTGCCCCCATAGCTCTTTAGCCTTAAGCTCACAATACTAGCATCTTTCATTCATCACTCCATTCTCCTCCCTTGAGTCCCACTTTTGAGTTGTGGTCTTCTGAAGTTCTAAGCTGGAGAAGAAAAGCAGGCTTAGGGGCAACAGACACACGTAGGCTATGTAGAGCTGAAACGAGTACCTGCAAAATGGATATACCTGTCAAAACTGCAGTACTCCACTCAACCCAGTAACATAGGATACTAATCGGTACCCAATTAGTGCCCAACCAGCTACCTGATATATTGATTTACCATTTTTCTGGTCCTGATTTTCTGAGTTCCGGCACCAATTTTCCAAGTTCTCATCCTGATTTTCCAACTTCTGGCACTGATTTTCCAACTCCTAATATTCTGACTTCCGGTAAAAGAATTTCAACTTCTTGCTCCAATTTTCCGACTTCCCATCCCGATTCCTGTACAATAGTACTTTACTATTTTACCAATCAGTAAAATGGTAATTCAGCAACAGTAATAACTGGTATTTTTTTGGTTATCAGGCAGCTGGCTTGGTCCTCCTCAGGTCCTGATCAGCCACCCGATAGATTATTCAAAAATTTGGGTATTACTAGTGGGTAGTAAATGCATTATTCATTTCAGCTTGAAGACTGTGAAGTTGCACAGTGCCCCATGTGTTAGGGGCCCCCACAGGATCCATGAATCAACTTGAAATTACAACATACCCAAGAGGTGCGCTGGCATAAAATATGGGGTGTCAGAGCCTCAACTGAAGAGAGTCCAAGCCTACTAGGGACCTGCAGCAATGCAGCAGGGGGCACCCAATACAGAAGGGGGCTTCCAACATACTGTGTCGATGCGTAAACTACAAATAAGAACCTATCCATAACACAGAAGCGTGTGGAGTCTGCAGTGGAAGGAGTCCCAGCCCTTGAAGGGGATGTTGTGTTTATCTGAAGATTGAAAGTGTATTACAGTAACATTTTCCTTTTTCTTATCAGTGAGTCAATGTGTGTCTGTCAAACATCCCTTGGTTAGGAGGGGGCCCATACCACCCATTTACACCAGGTTCCAAATTCCCTAGATCTGGCACTGACCATTAGCCAGTCATGCCTGTCGCATTCTCTCTCCAACTCTCTGAAAGTGTCCAGCTGCAGAAATGAGAAAATTGAAAAAAGGACAGTAAGGAAATGATTAACTATATAAATAATCCTGCTTAGCATGGCTGTGCCTTTGGAGAATTTTGGTATTGTGATTTTGGACGTGAATGGGTTGCAATGATCCTATGACAAACACTGACCATCCCAAAAAAAAAAAATGTGAATTGTGCAAGTAGCCACTGGTGAAAGCTGTAATTCAGAATGGCAGCTCTGCAATGAGGTCATAAATATGTCATTGGGGATTCATTTTTAGTTGTGTTCTCTGTTGGTACCAGCAAGTAGAATGTGATGGGCTGATTAGAACACACCACAAACCAGTTGAAATTTGATGGCTAGTTATCGCTGTTGTAGACATTGCATTTAGGTGACTGAGGGCATTTTTAGATGAGACCTTATTTCTCCCAGACTTCTAACCCATGCGGGGGGGGGGGGCGGGGGGTGTTAGACGTTCACTGCTGCTACCAGAAGTTGGCCATTGGAAACAGCGGGCGCTGGAGAACTCTCACATGCTTGGAGATCTGGATTTGTAAATCCCCGATATCGAGGTTTTACAAGTCCGGACCTCCAAGTATGCACGAGTTCCCCAGAGCCTGCTGTTTCTAATGGCACCTGTCTGACTTCCAGTAGTGGGGGTGAACATCTAACACACACCAATCAGTACCAATCAGAGAGAAAGTTTGTTTCTCCCAGACTTAGAAGTCCAGGAGAAACAAAGTCTTGTCTAAAAATGCCCGGCAAAAGGAACTGTCAGGTGGGCATTTACGGTCAGGATCAATTCTGACAGGCTGAAAAATCTGATGCCAGCAAGGACCCCTGGAAGAGTCCTGAGTGGCCTAGGTATAATGTGTCATAAGCTTCTATATTATTAATGGATCTCATGTATTATTAGTGTTGTTTCCAATCCATATCTAGTTCACCGTTGAGGTGGGTCATTAATTATTATTCCCATGTTACAGATGAAGAAGTGAGGCTGGGAGATAGTGGTTTGCTCAAGGTCACCTAAGGAGTTCATAGTTGTCAGGATTTGAACGCTGCTGTCCCACATCCAGTCTAATGCTTTACGCAGTAGGCTATACCAGCTCTCTAGCTGGTGTCAGCGCTACAGGAAGTCCCATTGCGGAACAAGAAGTTGGTCCGCTTGCACCACGGTCAGCAAAAAGACCCTCAATGCAACAAGCAGAAGACTTCTTAATTGTCTCTCAAAGCTGCTGATCCAGACTGGTCACCCCAACTCCAACCAAGAGATCAGGTCTGAGAGAACGACCGTGTAGAACACCCCAGGAGGATGTATTTTGTTCTTTCTCAGGCCTGGAGCTCAGGTGAGAAATAATCTTCCTTCTTCCCTTCCTCCTGTGTTGCTGGGGTTGGAATTGATCGGAGCCTAGCTGAGGGAAGGAGGCTGAGTGGTGTTGAACACGCAGGCTTGAGAAGTGTTTCATGTGTGTACATGCACACTGTAGATGCTGGAATAAGCCAGGTTGAGAAAACGAGATGCTATCTGAGCATGAGTGAGCCTAGCCCAAACTTAGCACGATGCCAAAGCAATGAGCTAGAAGGGGCTGCTGGTTCTGCTGCCTGGGAAAGGCTGTAGGAAGCCATTTCATGGTGCTTACTTTGACTACTTCCAGGGGGCCCACAACGGCCCTCATTTTCATCAGGGCAGAGCACGGGGAACCCACTCATTTCCAATGGGGATCCAAAGCCAACCACCTCTAGGGTCCCACGGAATGGGCCTCCAGGGACCCTGCATTTGCAAATGTTAAGGCTGGCTCTGGATCTGAGGCATAATCAATTGTGCAACTCAAAACAGCAAATATTTCTGTGACAAGAACAACAAATCCTCAAGGCACAAGCTTTGAATTTTGCACAACTCTTTCCTGAGGTCTTTTATTAACTTTTACAATTGCCCTTATGTGGCATTCTCTCCCTTGATGGAAACAGGACCTTTCCATTGTTGGAAGGAGGGAGTTTCTAGTGCAAGGAAATGCTGAAAACTCAGAAGCTTTTCATGGTGACTGCTCCCCTTTCTGCTCATGGACAAAGTCACCATAGCTATTTGGGCAATCAGCAACATCATTCGTGTTAGTAGGCGGACTAACAAACACCTTCACTGACATTCTGCACAAAGGGGAGGGCTCAGTTGTACAAAATGATGAGAGTGGTGTGGGCCTGCGGTTGTTAAACTGTGGACTACAGATGCTGGTGGTCCATGAAACCATAGCAAGTGGTCCACAGATGTTCCACAGAACTGGCCACTGCTAAAGCAAACCAGGCTTCGGTTCCCATCACTGTCATGGCATCAGTAGGAAAGAAGGAAGATGACTTTAATTTGAATGAGCTGGTCACAGCTTCCACTTCCCCCGGAGATCACTGAATGTCGGTGAAGACCGTAGCTACCTTTCTTGTGCAGCCATGACAAGCACACAGGGAGTATTATTCACTGGGTCGTCTCTGGCAGGCATGTGATGCTTCATTAGGGTTTTTCTGGGTTGATGGTGGCCTGCTAGTGCTGGAACCACAAATGTTGAAGCTTTCATCTGTCAGACAATGCCGCTGTTTTCCTGAAGATACCTCTGCAGTAGTTTGCAAAGCAGAACGTCAGACTCCTTTTCAGGACGCTTCCTCCCAAGCTTGGGAATTTTAGAATAGCATGAGCGAGACGTCAGGTCAGCGGTGTTCATCTGAAAACCCTTCCCTTGTGTAAATAGCCACTTGTGTGTGTGCATGTGGTTTCCAATGATGGGTGTGTGACAACCTTTGCCACTATGGAGCCTTGCATTTGCCAGTGTTGCTTGAGGAGGAATAAAATGGCATCACTGGGTGTTTGGGACAGAAGTGTGTGGATTCAGAAGGAAATTAAAACCATGGAAATTTCTCTCCATTTTACATTGCAAACCTGAAAATGAGCCAGTTTCTATTTTTTTAAAAAGTGCAATAGTTTGGACCCACTTCCTTGCAATGATGTAATTGTCCCACTGGACAATTCTGTTGGAGAAAGAGAGAAGCTAGATATTTAAAAATATGGATCCCTTTCTTGCCTTATGCAGAGAACACAAGGTCACCAACTATTAATTCTATGTTTCTAGCTAGATTCTTTCACTTTCTTTGTTGAGAGTCAGTGTAGCCTAGTGGCTAAAGCTTTGGACCCAGGACACCAGGGTTGAAATCCTGTCTTAGCCATGAACTCCCTGGGTGGCCTTGGGCTAGTCACTATCTCTCAACAGCTTCAGTTCCCCATCTGTAAAATGGAAAAAATAATGACTTGCCTCACAGGGCTGTTGTGAAGGTGAACAAGATATGAGGTAAAAACAGATGTGCGGCCAGCGGGAGGGCTCACTGGCCTGCCCCAGGGTGGAAAAGCATGGACCAAGCCAAGCACACGCACCTGAGACTTTACATCCGCTTGAATGTTTGTTTGTCTTCTCCCCTGTCTCTCCCACTGTCCCCTCTCCCTGTCTCCCCCTCCTTGTCCATTTCTAGGTTCTGTACGGTGCCAAGTACATGACTGGCGCTATATAAATGTTTATAATAAATAATAATAATAATAACACGGCCTGGGCCATGTCACGGCACCAGACACAAATGCTCGCAGCCGGAGAGTTGGCCCTGCCCGTCTCCTGCTCCCAGCGCCCCACCTCCCCCTGCCATGATGGACAGCCATAGCGACCCCTGACCCAGGGCAGGTATGGCAGGGGCGCACAGATGTGCTGGACTGCATTGGTGATTATCTAGAGGTCACAGCCCGGGCTAGCCGTCTACCCGCCCCAGGGCAGAAGTAGGCCAACATCTGTCAGCACAACAGATGTTCCAGTGACTCCCAGGCTACAGCGGGCCACCGGCATGTCTGTTTTGACTCAAGGTTGTAAAGCACTTTGAACACTGAAAGCACTATATGATTAATGAATGATTACAAATGATCTAAGAGACCCACCCTATTTTGTTTACATAAATTATTATACCCATATTGATTGTGGTTATTCTACATAGGAATCTGTATATTATGACTATTGGTAAGCTGCATTAACATCAATTTCCTAAGGCCCCTCAATCCCCCTCTTATATTTGTCTTCTCTCGTGGAGGCCTAAATAAAAAGTTTAGCCACTTAAGAAAATTGGAACCCTTTGGAGATGAGTACAGTGGCTTTGCATTGAAAACTTGAAAGAATGGTTTTTTATTTGTCTTCAAAACAAAATTAGAGATTTGAGCTAGGTTTACAATCAGGCGACACCCGCCACCCCTGGGCCCTGCTATTTTCTCTACTTCCAAGGCCCCACAACGGCCCTCATTTTCATCAGGGCAGAGCATGGGGCACCCACTCACTCCTAGTGGGGACCCAAAGACGACCACCTCTAGGGTCCTGTGGAGGGGATCTCCAGAGGTCCTGCCTTTTATCTTTGCCCTCAGCCCCACAAATTTTAAGGCTGGCTCTGGATTTGAGGCATATGCAGTTATGCAACTCAAAACAGCATTTCTGTGACAACAATTCCTCAAGGCACAAGTTTTGAATTTTGCACAACTCTCGCCTGAGGCCTTTTATTGACTTTTGCAATTGCCCTTATTTAGAAAAAAAAAAATCCATCATAGTGTAACAAGAGATGTGACAATATCAACTCAATGGCTTTGAAGGGGTCTCTGTGACTGACTGAGCTGGCCCCGTTAGTCAGCAGCTTGACATCTGCTGTGACATGGGGCTGCACTGGAAATCTGGAGGAGGTACCATGATGGAAGAGCTGGCTAAATAAAGGCTTCCCTCCTCCAGAGTTCCGGGAGCTGAATTTCAACATGATATCTAGTCACACAATGTGACATATCCTCTCATAATACAAACGCCAAGCTCGGGCCTCTAGTTTTGGTGTCGGTGGGCACCCAGAGAGACTGATGTATGGGGTCACCGCTGAGGTAGTTTATGGCAATGGTTTCCCAACTGTGGTCCACAAAACCAGAGTAAATGGTCCACAGAACTGGCTGCAGCTGCAGCAAAATGGTGTTCTGTCACCTGCAGAGGACAAGGGCTGACCCACATTGAGCATGTGCTGGCTCTGAGCCAAATCCACCATCTTGTGCAGTTATGGCCAACTAGCTGTGAGCAACACCTGAATTGGCCGCTGCGGTCGACTGGGAGTGCCCTCCTCTGAGTCCCCCGAGTCTCTCAGGTGATGACGATGAAGAGGGCGTTCTCAGTGGCCAAACTGAGACTGTGGAACTCCCTCCCGATGGAGGTCCGCTTGGTCCCAGACCGTCCCTCTTTCCGAAGACAGTTTAAGACCTGGCTGTTCCTCCAGGCTTTTGGTGAGGGAGACAGGTGATACGTGGGGGTGAGGGAGGGGTCTTTTTAGCTCTGCTCTGAGGTATTTTTATGGCTTTTTAATATTACTTTGTATTTATTGTGTTATTTATCTTTATATATTTAGGGGTGGGACATCAGGCCAAATACCGGCTACCGATTTTACCGGTTACTGGTTTACAAAAAACCGGATCACCGGATTAAAACCGGATTACTGGTGCCGGATTTATTGCATTGATTTCAATGGGGAACTGTCCCCATTGAAATCAATGGGGAAAAAAAAATACCTTCCCCCTCCCCCTCCCAGGCTGTGCGGGTGGAAGTGGGGGCACCCCCCACCCACCCTGCCCAGCCTGGATTAAATTTTTTATTTTTTTTTACCCTAAGTCCTTACTAGTGTGGGCTCCTAGCCGCCACCAGTGACCCGGAGCCCGCACCAGCAGGTACTAGGGTGATCCCTGGGGTGGGGGTGGTTTAACACACACCCCACCCCAGGGATCAACCTACCTCCCCACCCAGGGATCGCCTACCTTTGGTGGTCCGAGCGGCGGCGGTGGTCCGGCAGCGGTCCGGCGGCGGTCCTGAGGTTTCAGCGCTGGCTGTGGCTGCCGGTTTCAGCGCTTTCTAGGCCTTCCGGAAGTTCCCCGGAAGGCCTAGAAAGCGCTGAAGCTGGCAGCCACAGCCAGCGCTGAAGCATCCGGACCGCTGCTGCTGCCACAGTCCAGAGCACCAAAGGTAGGCGATCCCTGGGTGGGGAGGTAGGGTGATTCCTGGGGTGGGGTGTGTGTTAAACCACCCCCCACCCCAGGGATCACCCTAGTACCACAGTACCTACCTGCTGGTGCGGGCTCTGGATCACCGGCGGCGGCCCGGAGCCCACACTAGCAGGGACTTCGGGGAAATTTTTTTAAAAAAAATCCAGGCTGGGCAGGGTGGGTGGGGGGTGTCCCCCCTTCCACCCGCATAGCCTGGACTGGGGAGGGAAAGTGTTTGGGGGGGGTTGTTTCTTTTTTTAAATTGCAGCTATTCATTTCAATGGCCGCAATGTAAAAAAGATCCGGTACCGGTACCCCCAAATACCGGAGTAATCCAATACTGCCGGTACACCAAAATACCGGCAATATCAGATACCGGATGATCCGAACTTCCCACCCCTAATATCATCTATCTATCTATCTATCTATCTATCTACATGTTTATATGGTTTTAATATGTTGTAATCCACCCCGAGCTGCTGTAGCTAAGAAATTTAATGAAATAAATAAATAAATAAATAAAATAAACACCACACCTCAGCCAATCCCTGTCAAGTGCACGCTGGTCCACAAATATTGTGAGGATTGACAATGGTCTATTGGTCCAAAACATTTGGGACCTGCTGGTCTATATTTTATTTCCTAAAAAAACATCAGTGAAGATGATGTGCTAATCAGTCCCCTTTCATGGTACTTGCTGTCTTTTGTCTTACATGAAGAAATGACTAGTAGCAGAGTCATAGAGCAGCCAACTTGGCAACGGGTTCATCTAGTGCAGACAGTGTAACCTCTAGCAGATAAGATGTTGGAGCTGGACCTGGGAGATCAGGGTTTAAACTCCATCGTAGCAATGAAGCCTTTGGGCAAGTTACTCTCTCAGCTTCAGACCCCCATTTGTAAAATAGGAATAATAATAATGACACAGGGTTGTTGTAATAGTGACCTAGATAAGGATAGGATTGTAAAGAACTATGAATACTTAAGGAGCTGCTATTGAGGTCTAGGGACCTTGCTATGCAACAGGATCTAGCCTAAATAGGAAATTGGAGAGTGGTCCCAGATTTTGGGTCAATTAAAACTAATTTTGCCCCAGAACCTTACCTGGACCTCCTCACTAGTAAATCTTTGAGGAGGAATATCACTCACCTTAGATTTGCTCAGATTAATACAGCTGTTCTGGCAGGTCGTTATGGGGGTCTCCCAATTGTACAGAGACTGTGTTCCTGCTCATTGCATGAAGTGGAGACATTGGAGCATCTTGTCTTATGTTGCCCTTATTACTGTAGAATTTGTGACACCTGGCTATCCCTCTTAATAGATTCTGCTATGTGGGAGGGTTCAGAAAATATTTTAAAATCTCTGTTGAATCTTTCATCTTCAAACTCGCTTCTTGCCTTGGCAATTTTTATTAAGCTGGCTAATAAAAGGAGACAGAAGATTATGGCGTATCACACTGCATTGGGAAAATATAAGTCAGCCGCTTAGGTTGGGTAGTTGCGAGGACTGCCATCATTGATAGAGGTATTACTAGCTACATTTTCTGTTCTCCAGCTCCTCGATTGGGGATCGGTATTGCGTATTGTATATCTGTACAGGCTAATGGCTTTGGATTAATTAACTTTGTCCTTATTTAATGGACCTGGATTATTTAACCTTGTTTTTATTATAATTTTTGTAATTTATCATTTTATGTATATGTACTTACTATTGTGTTTTTGGCTATGGCGAAAGTCAATGCCATAATAAACTTATCCTTATCCTTATCCGCTATGAATACTGAAAGTGTTATATAGATAATAATATAAATCTGGAAACTTTGACCAAATCAAGACTGCTTCAGCTATTGCAAACAACTGATTTGGAAAGAATGTCTATTGGATAGGTATTAACTTCAATTATATTTCCTCTTCATTAACAGCTAGGAATGTTATTGAATAATGGATGGCATTAATTCAAAAAATACTTACATTGCATTACTAATATACATGTGTAAATCTGAAGCATAAAACAGAGGTTCTTTCAAGTAGGGTCTTTAAAGATCCCAGCACACTTTTTACAGAAATAGAGAATTAGCCTCAATATCCTGGCCAGACAATTACATTCTGCCCTTGGTAGTTCCCCTTTAACCTAAATACAGGAGACTTTCTTATTTCCTTTACTAAACTGTTATGTTGTGTTGCTGTGCGCTGTTGGTTTCTTCATTCCATCCCAGAAGCAGCTGCATTTCAGTGCTGGAAAAAGCAATTCCTGTTTGTCTCTTGCAAACCCCTTGGGATCCTTCCAAAGGAATGTCTTTCTGAATGAACTCCAAAGTCAGCTGCTGTTGCTCTTTTAAAAAACAGTTTGCCATGGTGTTTTTGCTATAATGGAAACAACCAGTTCAGGCCCTAAACTTACAGTTGCGTCTACCTAGGCACAAGGGTCTCCCATAAGTGGCTCTGATTGAAGGCTAAGGTCCCTTGCTACCACATTAGCACAAATGCTAAATAAGTACGCACAGAGTCTGCAAATCTTTTGGATTCAACTTCAGTGTTTATGTGCATTGTCCAGAGTACATCTATGGAACTTGTTGCACCTGCATCCATTGAAATCAAAACAAGCTTTACCGTAGACTTTAGTGTGAAGAATTTCAACCCTGTAATTTTGGGGGGGCAGTTTATAAGCTTTAGAAAAGGGAGATTTTCTTTCTTTCTTTCTTTCTTTCTTTTATTTTTTGGTAAAAATCAAATCAAATCATATACATTGATTTTCTTCTTCTCTTGGTTTTTAAATGAGAGCAGATGAATGCTTTGGCGTGACATTTTACTACAGCAGGTTGTATTTCACATCTATGCTAATGTGACTTGACAACGTTTCTTTCTAAGCATGTCTCTTCTGTGCGTCGAACCGGTCTTCATTAGGTCTTTATGAAAAGGCTAATTTGTTCCCCACCTGCCCCTGAGTCTTCTGCTCCTCAGAACGTATTTGTCCTTTCTCCCAAGCTGTCCCCTATACCTAGAACTCCCTGGCTCTGCTCTGTCCCAAGACTCCAATCCCTCCTGAAAACCTACCTCTTCCATCACGCTTCCCCCAGCTCCTTATCCCCACTGGCTGGTCTCTGGTGCTCCTTTCCAGCCTTCCATTCCGGGTCCTTTTCTCCCCTGTAACCTAGCTACGCATGTGCACCTGCCAGTGCTCAGCTTTGTGGGGATGTAGCCTGTCTCTCCCTTTGTTCCCCTCACCCTTGTCTTTCCTAGTTTGTAAGCCCTTGGAGAAGGGACCTGTCTCTAATTAATTGTTGTACTGTGCCAAGCACATTGCATTTTATTATAAATAATAATAATAATAATAATATCACCATTAAAAGGCTAACCTATTTGAATCCTTTATGTTTGTTTATAATATCTATGGATATGCCAGAGGAAGAGACCTAAGTCACCTCATTGTATCATGGGTGGCTCTGCAGGAAAGAAATATGTTTGATTTCAACCAGAAATGGCCCATGTTCTGTGGGAAGTCAGAGTGGATTGTCATAATGGGGCCTTCTGGCCCAACGATATATATAAAACACAACTAAACTGGACAGCCTGGTATTTCCATCAGTGAATTCTGAGTGTGCCCATTTCCATGAGAATGAATTATAAGGATGTGATTCAGCAGCTTTCTAGAAATGCCACAACCTGAAAGAGGCAAAGGCGGAAGCTTCCCCCTTCACCGTCTTTCTGAGGTGTGAAGAAATACAATGTTTTGGTTCTCTCTTCAGGGAAAGGAGAAACTGGCCGCGAAAGTCCCTGAACAGTGAACACCCACAACGGCGCCACTGGCATGCCCTTGCACAGTTTTCCGTTTCACAACATCTGAGCTGTTTTGAAACAATAACATATTTCCCCCCAGAAGTGCCATTCACTTTAGCTGCATCCACCTGACTCCTAGCCATCCTCAGGAGAAAAGATGTTGAATTTTCTTAAAATAAATGGTGACAGTGCTCGTTCACGACATCCAGGAAGGAAAGCTGTGGAGACCCATGTACCCTATCTGTTTTCAAGACAGACATGACTTGGTCAGCTACAATACAAGCTTTCCTGGAGAAACTGTCCATAAGGATAAGAAGACAGTTTAGCCTCCATGCTCGGTCCATGGGTGGAACAAGCAATAACGATTCCAAATCAATGTACCTATTCTAGTTGTGTTGTGTGACTGGACAAGCATTTCTCCAGGATGCTTTTAGGTAGAAGGTTTTCTCATAGCTGGATTTAAAAAGACTGTCCATAAGGGTAAGAAGATACATTCTTGGAGAATAGGTCCATTAATGGCTATTAGCCAAGTAGGTTGGGGGATGTATCCTCTGACTGTCTGTCGGGAGCTGGGAGTGAACAGCGGGGAATAGATCACTCCGTTATGACCTGTTGGGTACTGCGACCTAGAATGGCCACTGCGGGAGACAGGATGCTGAGCTTGATGGATCGTTGGTCAGACTCAATATGGCACTTCTGATCTGCCAACATTTTATGCAGCCAAGGAGGGACAAGCCCCATCCCCTCTGCCAATAAGCCCCACCCCTCAGTGAATTAGATCCACCCTTCAGGCATTTTACACACACACACATTCCTCCTAATATTCCGAGATCATAAAGAGGGACAGAAGCACCCGATTATCAATCCACTTAGGGTGTTATTATATGTGATGGCGGCAAGACACTTTCATGCACTTACATGGTCCGGAGTGGGACCGGCACTGCAACAGAGACTAGTCCCTGCCCCTGAACTAATGTGATGCGGGCTGGGCCACCAGGGAGGGCAGAGAGACACATGGACATGCATCCACCCCGCACAGCACCCAGGAGCCCACCTCCCCCCACTCGTGATGAGCAGCCATGGCGGCCAATGACAGCCAACATGGCGCCCAGACCTGGCAGGCACTCCAGACCGGGTCCAGTAAAGCGAACTTTCAAACGTGAAAGCCTGCTTTACATCCAGTCAGGCAGCCGGATCCCGTCCATGGTAGCAGCTAGCGTGGGTGTGACTCAGAGACTTTCCCGAGTCACAGTTCGTAGTAGCCGCCACCACCACGGCTGGGATCTGTCCTGTACCAATATCTGGATGCTTGGTCTGGGAACTAACGTGACAGTGGCCTGCGGGTTAAAGCAAGTCGAAGTGTGGTAAAGCGGGCCCACGGTTTGAAAACACCCATAGTTTCTTGTCATTTCATCATCTCCCCATTGTCTTCTCAAGTGCTTTTCCTGGGAAGTAACCAGGAAAGAGGTGCCTTTGGCTTGAACTCCAGACTTTTTGTCTCTGTCCTGGAAAGAGGGACTTTGACCCCCTGCAAGAGGGACAGTGGGATTCAGCACCCAAAGAGGGACTGTCCTTCCTAAATTGGGACCGTTGGAAGGTATGTATCCTGCTTCATGGCAGAGAATTCATTGTGAGGCCCCTTCCAGCTCTAAGTTTTGTTATTCTGCATGGTGACTTTTCAATACAGCAGAAACTCAATTATCCAGATTTCACTCATGTAGGGACATGACATGTCCCCTGCATGGATGGAGTCTGGAAGAGCTCAGGCAACTATGGGAGGCAAAGGAAGGGATTGGAGCTGGAGACCAGTGATGTTACAGCGGGCAGGTCTCTTGATCTGCATTGATCCCTTCATCTGCCTCTGTCCCTTTCCAAATGATTCCTAACATTCTGTTTGATTCCTAATGAATGATTCCCAACATTCTGCAACTACTCTACCAGGAAGGACCAGCAGCAGAGGTGACCTTAGAAACACAGGATTGTAGAGTTAGAAGGTATCTCAAGGGTCATCTAGTTCAGCCCCTGCTCCAAGCCAGATGCCTTGAACACGGTGCCCATTCCTGAGCCTCACTGAAAAAACAAGGCGCTTGTGGTGGGAAAATTGTTGCCTTGGATGAGTTTAACTGTAAAATATCAAGGTCGATGGCAACCGCAGCAATAATTAGCTTTGCAGTCACCATGGGATCCAAAGTGAAATGACGCCTGTCATCCATAAATCTTCCTCCAGTAACTATTACATGCGCTGCACCCTAATGAGAACTCACCCCGTTTTCTAATCACTCCGTGCTGCTGCTCTGTTCCTCCTGGCTTCCTCTTCAGAGCTGGTCTTTAAAAGGTTCAGCTGAAAAATGGGTCAGCATTGTATCGGGGAGGGAAATAGAAGAAAATACTGGGGGAGCCAGTAGTGTAGTTGTATGTCCATAATCTTCCAACTTGCCAGTGACTCGCTGAACACCTCCAGCTCCAAGCTCCAAATGCTCCCCTTCAGAGTTTCCAGATAAGTCAGTCGCAGGGCTCCACCCTAAGTCTGCTTCTGCAAATGGATGGTGTGACAGGTTCACCCCAGCTCGCTCCCTGCACAGAAGTCTGTGCCTCGGTTCTATTAATTATTATTATTATTAGGAAGCATTTATAATAGTGCCAGCAATGTACCTAGTGCTTTACAAAGTAATAGACATGATTTTTTGGGGGGGAGGAGACGAAGGAAGGGGAACAGAGGGAGAGACAAGGAGTGTAACATTCACAAAGATGCGAGGTCCCAGGTGCACGCGCTTGGCTTGGTTACATCGAGAATGATGGCTGGCTGGTCTGTGTGGTGAGGATATGAGACCTCAGGTAACAGATTGTACTGGATAGAGGGTATCAGCAGGAGTTAGGTGAGGAGAGCAAGGAGTTGGGGAGGGCAGAGCGGAAGAGGTGGGTCTTGAGGAGGGATCTGAAGGTACGAAGGGAGGGGGCGAGGCGGATGTGGGCAGGGAGGGAGTTCCAGGCGTGGGGGGTAGCTAGGGAGAAGGGACGAAGGCGGTTAGGGGAGCAGGGGAGGTGTGTGGGGGGGAGAGGTTTTCCCTTGAATAATGCGCCAAAAACTCACTGCGCTCCCTAAAATGGCTTTGTAACAGGGAGAAACATAATAAGGCTGTGGTGCCTTTAAGAGAGGCTCAGGGAGGTGGAAGCCACACCCCTCCCTACAGTATAAAGTCAAGAGAACAGGAAGTGAAGCTCAGAAGCTGTCTGGGGGCGCTGAAGGTTTGAGGAGAAGCCTGACTGAGGAGCTTAACCAAGGAGAGTGAGTTGCCTGTGAGCCAGTCAGTAGACTGTTGCCTGACTGAGCTTAGCCTTAATGGGAAGACTGATATGGAGAAGCTATATAAAGACTGTGTTGTACAGAAATAAACTAGAAGTGCTAATTCCCATGAGTGACTGTGCGTGACTGACCTGATCCTGAATACACTTACCCTGGCAAGGCCAAATCTGCTACAGGCTTTTCTTTTATAGTCTCCCCTGGTCACTGAAAGACTCCCACCTGGCCATGGACATCAGTACACAAAGTCATTAGCAAAAACAAACACAGAAAGCCCTTCACTCAAATCTAGTCTCCTACCGAGTGTCCTTTGCTCCGGGGGCCACTTCCCGACCCAGACATCTCGCCTCAGCCCAGAGGCAGCTCCTTCTCCCAGCTAGTCCTTCCTGGCGGTCTCTCAGATAAGCATCCAGCCCAGCCGTAAACACGCTGAGCTTCTGGTCACCTGACTGGCCTCCAACCAACCACATACCCCACTTAAGCCTAGCAGTATCACCTGGGCAGCTCAAGCCCTCTGAGCGAGCCTCAGGATAGAAGCCCAGCAATCAGGGCCAGTCAGAGGACTGCTGGAGCAAGGGCAGCCAAGGCAGTGCAGCTCACCCTGCTACAGATGGTCTGTAGGACACTGTCGCTAGACCAGACAGTTCCCGGATGCACCAGCAACAAGGAGACTCTGTGCTGCTATAAATATGAAATCAGACACAAGACCTCACAGGGAGCAGAAACGGTCAGTTCTTTGCTCTTCTTTCCTCTCCATTAACATCCAAGTCCCTGCACTCTCCCTGGATGAAAGAAAAAAAAACCAGAAAATTTCTTCCTGAACAAGGAAAGCAAAGATTGGGCGCCAAATTCAGGCTTTTAGCCTGAGATTAACTGCACACTCCCCAAATCCAGTCTTGGAAACGTCTGACCCCTGTGCACCAGCCTCAGGTGCTGATATTTGCACCTGGCGGGACCTGTGACACCATAGCATTCTCAAGCAGGACAAATTGTCAGTAAGTGAGCTGGTGACTCCCATCCCTGTTTTGTTCCTGTCAGGGGTCAAAGCAGGAGGGACACTGTGTGCTCAGGACACACTGTGCAGTCTGAAGCAAGGGTGGTTGGAAGAAAATACTACAGAAGGGCACCGGGCAGGCCTCGCCCAGGATTAGGTTTTATAACATGGTGATTTGGTGCGATCTCATTCAAGAGGATTTTGAGTGTGCTCCCTCAGCAAGGATGAGTTGGCAGCTGTGCTGTAACTTGAATTTTTCCTGCCTGGGGCAGCAGACGTGCCTGCAGAGGTGGTTCCCGTGGTATTATAACTCACAGTTCCTTGCCTCCTTATCCTGGAAGTCCCTGACCACTGACCCCAGTGTGGTTAGATCAAGTGGTGCAGAATTCTGGAGCGGGACTGGCCAGCTGCTGTGTGGTGGTGTCCCCAACTGGCAATCCCCACCGCCTGGCAGATGCTGTAGTGGTCTGGGACTACTGGGTTTGGTAGGGCTACCGAAGCTTCAGGCCCCTGGGGGTCCTGGATCCCTGAACTTAGGCTTTTGGGCTGGATCATTGGGGTCTTGGGTGGGGAGGACAGCTGGGTTGTGGTGCTTCAGTGGTTCTGCCATACCCTGGACCATACAAAGATGCACCCACCATGGTATGTGCAAGTGAACCATGCGTATGCGTAGCACACTTTGTTTTGAAGAGTCCTATTTGCTCCACCTCCAGACCTGCACCTGGGGCACGTGTTTCAGGGCTTAGCTTGTGTCAGGACTTGCTAGGGCTCAGCTACAGCACCTCTTCTGGAAGACCCTGTCACTGCTGCTTCATTGCAAGGTCCCACCCATGACTGGATGAAAACCCCCCAGCCCCAGTCTCTCTCCTGACAGAGCTGGAGCTGAATGGCATCATCAAGCAGCTGATCAGTAGCGTCAAGCAGCTGATTAGCTGATCAGTGGCATCAAGCAGCTGATCAGCAGCATCAAGCAGCTGATCAGTGGTGTAGAACAGCTGATCAGCAGTGTGAAACAGCTGGTCAGTGGCTGTAGTTTTGGCCCTGGCCTCTATCAAGCTTAATCCAACCCTAAGGAATGACAGCTAAAATATGCACAGTAACAAGGGTTGGCTGAGTGGAGTGGGGGCTAGTTGAGTGGGGGGACTGGCAGGGAAGTTTCATCAGCCCTTCTGAATACCCCTCATGCTTCCAAGGTAATGAATGGGACTTATTGATCCCCACACCACATTTTCCACACAGCACTGTTAACAGAGAGGTGCACACCCTCCTAGATCCCCCAGGCACATCATTCCCCATATACCACATTCTGCTCCCTACTCTTCCCTTTCCCATGACATGTATCCTCCTTCTTTGGGAGTTTCAGAGACAGACAAGTGTAAGTACACAGTCGGGTTGACGCAACACATGCTACTGAGTCACACCTTAAAAAAAATCCCCCAAACCCCATGATTAGATATGAATGATCATAGTAGCTAATTGTCTGCATTCTGCATGAACCAGCTTCAGAAGGCAGGAAAACAGCTTGCCTGCCAACTCCAAAGTTTGATAGCACAGTCAGTCTACTGTTAATTTCCACCCTCCTGCGTCCTATTAAAAAAGGATTATATCATTCAAATCATGCCACTGTTACATAACGGCAAGTTGGTGGGACTGACGCAACACTATCAATGAAGCATGGTCTCTTGAGTAAGCAGACCCAATGCTCTGGAAGGGTGAAGATGGAATTGGAGATGCATTTAGATACGGTTAAGGCACTGAATGCCGAAGATTCAGGGTATTAGAGAGAGTATTAGATCCATAACAGAGTATACTCTCTAGGACAGGGGAGGGCAAAGTTCCCCCAGCCCCAAGAGCCAGGAACCAGAATTTTCTTTATACTGGGGATGGATGTCACGGATTCGGATTAATCTGTAGCTGCTCATAATGGGCAGTTATGGATTAATCGGTATCAAGCCTGGGGCAGCAGACGGGCCTGCAGAGGTGAGATCTTGACCGGACCGACTTCACGCTCCTTTTCGCTCAGGTATTTCCCATGCACTCTTAGGCTGCATTCAATCATGGGGCCAGGCCTGCACTCCCTTCCCCCTCAGGCCTGCCCAGGCTCCTGAAGGAAGGCATCCCAGATCACGGGCTCTGCAAGCTTCCCTTTGGGCACAGCACGGAGTGGATGTGTCAGGGGTGTTGTGGTCATAGGGGTGAAGCAGCTGTCCCTCTCTTCATCCCTATTCTGGCCTCCTGCTCTTGCTTCTTCCCTCCCCATGCCTTGCTCTTGCACCTTGCACAACTCCTCAGCCTTGCTCTCCCAGCCTGGGACCCGACCAAGGGTGCCTGCAGAATCAAACTGGGGGGGGGGGGTGTGTCCCTTTACCTCACCGCTTTCTGACATGGCCACACCCCTTTCCAGGTGCCATGATGATGTCACAATTCTCAGAAAAGGGGCAGGGTCTCCCTTTGCCCCGCCCTTTCTGACATGGCTATTCCCTCTCACAGAACATTGTGATGTCCCAGTACTTGAAAAGGGAGCATGGCCACATCAGAAGGGGGTGAGGGAGCTCCCACCCATTTCCAGTGTGGCCTTGCCTCCTCCTGCCTTAAGAGCTCATAAGAGGTGGGGCCAGGGCTGAAATTCGATCTTGATTTTCTCTCAGTTCTTGCTAAGAATCTCGGTTTTAGTCAAGAAACTCCCCGGTTCTTGACACTTACTCAGTTAAAAAATTTTCTTGATTTGCTGTGATTTACCATGTACCATTTATCGTGATTTACCATGTACTGTATACCGATTTATTATGTACTGTTTACCGTGCATCGTGTACGTCCCAGTAATGCGCATGCGAAAAATGGCTGCCCTTTTCCCAACTGGCAGTGACGCTGCCAACACCATCTTGAAAGAGGGCTGCACATGCACAGAACAGCTGTCGTGCCCACTTTGCACATGCATGTTATCAGGACAAACATAGTACACAGTAAATCAGTATATGTTACACAGCAAATCATGGTAAATCAACAGTACATGGATGAGATTCTTCTCGAGATTCTTCTCGAACCGTTAGTGAGATTGTCCCGAGATCTTGGTAACGATTCACGATTCTTGCGAGACTTTCAACTACACCTCCCTCCAACACTGAGAAACCCAACCCCACTCTCCTACTCTCCCTGCTCGATCCATCACTGTTCCCCAATTTCCATCCTTACCCTACTTTTGGCCTTGATTCTGGCCCTAATCTTGACCCTGCTCCCATTGCCAACCTACGTCCTGAAAGAACCCCCTTCCCCTGACAGAATGCATTATTATTATTGATTATTTTATTTTATACATTTATATCCCTCCCCTCCTGCCTCAGGCACCTTGGGGCGGCTCACAATAACGTCATAAAATAGATCACATAAACAATATAAAACATTAAAAATACAAAGATACAAATGGTGTGCTATAGAACATCAACCCCCGCACCCCCCCAACCCACCCTTTAACCCTCCCGTCCACCAAACCCCTGACAGAAGAGCCAGGTCTTACACTGACGGCAGAATTTAAGAAGGCTTGGGCTGAGGCAAACTTCCACCGGGAGAGAGTTTCACAGCACCGGAGCGGCCATCAAGAACCCCCGCCTGTTGGTCCCCACTCGTCTATAGCGGGGAACCTCCAGGAGGACAGCCCCCGACAACCTCAGGAGCTGCCATGGGGCCCAGGAAGTGAGGCAGTCCCTCAGATGAGTAGGGCCCAGGCCACTTAGGGCGTTATAGGTTAACACCAGCACCTTGCATCAGGCCTAGAAGACTATAGGCAGCCAGTGCAGTACCCAGAGCACCGGCTCCCTACGACCCATTCTGGTAAGCACACGGGCCGCAGTATTCTGCACCAGCTTCAGCTTCCAAACCATCACCAAGGGGAGCCCCACGTAGAGCACATTACAGTAGTCTAAACTCAGGGGCCAAGTGCCCCTCGCGGCTTGTCTTTGTGTGGCCTTTTTCTGGTTCCTGCATCTGGCCCCTGGATCCAGTTTCTACCTCCAAGCACAGAAACAAATGAGCTCAGGGTAAAGAAAGAGAAATGAGGGCATGCACACAAGGATAGGGGACTGATCCATGGCATAGATCCATGAACTGTCCCCTCCTTGACACCCCTTAAGCACCCTGCTCCCCTAACTTCTATTCAGCCCTCAGAGCGGGTAGTAATTTTCAAAGTGGTCCCCAGGAGGGGAAAGGTTTCCAACCCCTGCTCTAACATGGCCTCCTGACAGACTCCTAAGGATTTAAGGTAACTGAATGATCAGAACACAATGCTCTCCGACCGTATCCCCTCCCTGCTCTTGCTATGGGGTCTTGAGCAGTGGGCATTGTCGGACGAGGCCACGTCATGGCAGGGGGCAGGATTTCCATCAGGCTGGGGGAGGGAGACGGGGCAGGGGCAGGCACCCACTCCTGCTCCGGCCGTGGCAGGAGCTCTGAGAGTGGCCCCGCTGCCCGGCTTCCTCGTGTGCCCAGCTCCTCGCACTTGCCCCGCAGTGTGGCGGTGGCAATTGGCCACATGGGGATCGAGCCCCTGCAGTTCGTCTGGCTGTACCCAGAGAGTGATCTGCTCAGCTGGCCTGTCAACTCATGACAGCTTTCTTATCTGGTGGCCATGAAAAAGAGTTGAAAAACTCTGCTCGAAAGCATTAACAGCTGAAAAACAGAACTCAAAGGCGGAGTATAAGAGCACCAGAGTTGCCATACTGTGTCTCAGAACAATGCTCCACCTATCCCAGCATCCTCTCTCTGATGGTGGCCAACTTTGGTTGCTTTAGAGACCAGCACGACAGGTTGCAATGTCATCATCCAGTCCTGTTACTAACTTGACTAATAGCCATCGGCGGGCCTATCCTCTCAGAATTTTCCAGTCCTTTTTTGAGTCCATTTATGCTCTTGGCCTTTACTGCATCCTCTGGTAATGAATGCCATGGGTTAATTGTATATTTGGTATGAAAAAGATAAGGGACAAATTCAGCCTGAGCCAAACCTACTCACCATTCACAGTTCGATGGGACGATTGATGGTTCCCAAATCATGGCAGGGTGGCAGCAGAGAGTTATTAACGCAGTGTCAAGTCAAACAGCCAATTAACTTCATTCATAGACCCCTCGGACACCATACCGCAGGGATGGGGAAACTTTGCCCTCCCAGAGGTCACTTTCAAAATTAGGACAAGTTCCAATAGCTACATAGAAGTTGGGGTACTCAAGGGGTGAGCTCTGGAAAAGGAGGCTCCAGATCATGGCTCTCTGTCATGGATCTGTCCCCTCTCCTTGTGTGCATGGCCCTCATCTGTGCTCCCTTCCCCTGAACTCGTGTCTTTCAGCGTTTGGGGGTAGGAACTGGATTCAGGGATTGGAAAGAGGCTACATAAAAACTAGCTGTGAGCTGCATTTGGGCCCCCCAGGCTTCAGTTCCTCCACCCCGGCTGTACAACCTCAACAAAACATTAGTCCTCAGATTGTTCTGACCAGCTGGTTATTCGTTTTCACAATGTTAAAATCAAATGCTACCCGGAAACACAAGATACGCAGCACTGTCTTTAGTCCATGCTTAGAAAGTGAAACATCTGTTCTTTGTTGTGGCATTAGGTGAGAATTCATGCAGGGAGTGGGGGGTTGTGTTGAAGCGAGGGCTGAAGCTCTCAATGTGGCACATCTGGAACAGCTGCAGAAGTCCTGAATGTTCTTTTCTTTCTTCCCTTCTGTCCTGGGGTGAGGGGTGGGGAGGGTCAAAGCTAATGGGTCTGCAATTGATCCCACTAAGACAGAGTGGGAAACCATTTCTCTCCCATGGGTCACTTTGAAAATGATTACAATCTCCACAGGCCCCATAGCCATTGGGGGTGGAGATGCTTAAGGGATGTGCTCAGGTAGGGGGGAATAAGGGAGAGGGTCCAATTCCTTGCAAACATGCCCTTATCTATCCTCCCTTCCCTGGAAGGTGCTGGAAGGTAGGAACAGATCCAGGAACTGGAACAATTAAACAACAGTCATGGGCTGGATTTGACCCTCATACTAGAGTAGGTCCCCCACCCCTGCGCTAGGAAGTTACACCTTAGCTTCCCTTATAGAATCGGTTTGTGTATCTTTCCCTTTTATCTATCAAGGAAGCATTTCTGCTGTATTCACCACCATAGTATCTGGTCGCCGTTACTGGTGCAAGGTTGCTCACATGTTCTAACTCCAAGGGGGCTGTATTTCAGCACTGGGTGAGTGATTACGGTAGAGCATATGCTCTTTGCAGTATCTCTACGTGATGGGCACCACACAAACACAAGTTGCTACCATGACTCGTCTTCGAGTGTTATAGAGTGGGTGGTGGTAGAGCCACTTCCTCCAATGCTCTTTCGATGCTGTGCTATGACCAAAACACTTGGAAGAGGAGGGTGGAGAGATGTGAGTCATTCACAATCCCCCACCCACTGAGGACCTCTGAGACATACAGGAATTCTGCCATGTAGTGACCACACTACAAAGAGATGTTTGCCAGTTGCCATGCCGCTGGTTGTGATAGCTGCTGCCACACAACACAGCCACATGGGCTAATATGCAACAGTCACAGTGATAAGACAACGGTGGGCAAATTGCTCCTGTTTTAATAGACAAAGGGGCTCTGGCAGCTCAAGTGCTTTGAGGATTGGAGCCTGGACTAGGAAAATGTATCAGATGCACAGGTAGCACAAAACCAGGCCAGATAGCCAACACCATGGAAGACAGAATTCAAAACAATCTTGACAGGTTGGAAAACTGGGTTCAAACTAACCAAATGAATTCCAACAGAGAGGCGGAAAACTGGGTTGAAACTAACCAAATGAAATTCAACAGAGAGGCAGAAAACTGGGTTGAAACTAACCAAATGAAATTCAACAGAGAGGCGGAAAACTGGGTTAAAACTAACCAAATGAAATTCAACAGAGAGGCAGAAAACTGGGTTGAAACTAACCAAATGAAATTCAACAGAGAGGCATGTAAAGTTCTCCATTTGGCGCAACAGGGATGGCTTCACCTTCCATGAAATTCAAGCACTGGTGACGATCACAGTGGCATGCGTGGCATTACCCTCCTCCCTAATTTTGGCTCCCTGAAACCCCTTTGCTGGTGGGGGCATCCTGCTGCCATTGTGGGGGGGATTTTCCTCTGCCCCCAGCCTCAGGGGAGAGCATAATTTCTCTTCCTCTGCCTGTTTTTATATGTATGCCAGGGCAAGACTGACTGGGGTGTCAGGATCCGGGACCAGAACTGGCACCCTTGAGAAGGTAGCCTGCTGCTCTGCAGCACCGCCAGTGCGCTCTGAGGCCATTTTTAGATAAGATAAACCCCCACAGCTCCACCCATCCCACATGCATCCACACGCCCATCTGCAGGCACACTTCTGTGACCCACACA
Organism: Sphenodon punctatus; assembly: GCA_003113815.1. Lineage (NCBI taxonomy): Eukaryota > Metazoa > Chordata > Lepidosauria > Sphenodontia > Sphenodontidae > Sphenodon > Sphenodon punctatus. The sequence continues at coordinate 1,873,385 of QEPC01008366.1, read as the reverse complement.
CCACCCACTCGCAGAACATCGGGGGGAAATCCGGGATGCTCCATGTGGGGCATGCAAAAACGTGCGTAGGTAGAGGCGCACACCCATCCCTGGCTTGTTTGAATCTCCCCCCCCCCTGCCCCTCACCCGACATGCACAGGTGGTCCATGGCTGTCCCACGCAGCATGCACAGACCTGCCCCCCAGCCATGCCCCTTTAAAAATGGCCTGAGTCCTGTGCTCTATCCTGTCAGAGCGCCCTGCCCACCAGGTCTTGATTGGCTCCTGACTTGCCTGGTCCTGATAAAAGACATGTGACAGGAAAAGGAAGCCAGGCAGAGTGTTGCCTAGGTTCTGTGACTCTGTTCTTCAGTCTCCTGACATCATGCCCTCACCCTTGTTTCCCTCTCCAGACCTTCCCACCTATCTTGGACTGACCTTCTGGCTTGAACCCTTTGGCTTATCCCTGACTATGCTTCTGGATTGCTCCCCCTCTGTTTGCTTAGCACCGATCCTGACAGAACCTATGCACAGACGTGCTCTTGATTTAATTAAGGCTGGCATTACCTGCCTGGGCTCTGACCTGATGCCAGGTGGGGCTGGCGACAGTGCTGCCTGACAGCTGAGTGTTTTGCTGCTATCCAGCCTGAGCCACCCAAATCCAGCTCTGAGCGGGGGCCAGTATTAGTTGGGGTCAGGGGTGAGGGCTAGCAGGGCAGTTTCCCTACCCGTTATCTGCAAACTCCTAAAATTTACTGTAACGAAGCCAAGAACGTGTACCTGAGTTCTCACAGCCTCATGAATGTTGCATCCCTTGTCTCTCCCTCTGTTCCCCCTTCCCTGTCTCCCCTCCCCCTGTCTTCTTTAGATCGTAAGCCCTCGGGCAGGGACCGTGTCTATTTTATTCTCTGTACAGCTCCAGGTACATCGCTGGCGCCATATAAAAGCTTAATAATAATAATTAATAATAACAAATACTTTCCCTGTTCTCCCGGAGGTCAAGGGTTGCCTCAGTTCAGCAAATGATATTGTTTCACTTGGGAGGAACGTGGTCATCCAAACTGCATCTCTTGCAGTCTTGACCATGCATGAATATTTCCCATTCCGCATAGGCTCCTTTTAATGTGGACTCCAGATGCGTTCGCAGAAACAGCCGTGCCCTCTGCCTTGCCTTGGCTCACGCAGACACAGCTGCTTGAGGATACAGATGGGATCGGGCTGATGAAGATCTCAACTTCCTGAAAGTTCAAGGGTAATTAGGCCCTGGAGGGTTGGCTTGGCTTTTTACAGAGAAACCGAGCAGCACCGTTTGGAGACTGCTCCAAAAATCAGTGGCGATCAAATCCTGCCTCCCCTCGAGCGCAGCTGACCTGGAAACAGTTTTTATGACCTATGTGTTCTGAGGAAGGAAACTGTGCATGTTATTAAACTCCAATACAGAACACTCTGGCACCTTGTAGGCCAAAGGGCCTACACAGCTTAAATAAAACTTTGTGGGTATCTCTTCCTCCTCCACTCCAATGCACACGCTGCTAGGGTTGCCGCCTATGCAAAATTGTAAGGAAGACTTACGAAAAATACATGTTTCAGTCTTCAGAACCTGCATTGGCGCCTTAAGTATGTGGCGGCGCCTGCGCAGCAGAGCCCCGCATGGCACTTGGTGGGCGGAGCCAGGAAAAGCACGCGCGAGGCGCACGGCCAGTTGGGGGCATGATCGGCTAGGAGGCAGACGCACCTGCTTTCTCTCCAGCCAAGCTAACTGCGTAGGAGGGCCTACGCAGCAGAACTGAGCCAGAGGGCCTGACCTGAGGCCCAGAGACTGAACCCCTCAGCGGGGATAAGGACTTGAGGGATACACCCACTGTGTATTGCTGATACCTCGCTGGGTGAATAAAGAGTGTTGAAGAAGCTCATGGTTTGTGAGTACTTGGGCTAGCAGCCCACAGCCCCTTGTGCCCTAGGCCCCCAGGGCTCCAGCCAGGGACAGCCCCCCACTAGAGCCCCACCCGGGGGGCAGGGCATCACATGGTGTCAGGAGTGGTCTTCACTCACCAGTGAAGGAGGAAACCCCAAAGATGGACCAGTTCAAGCCACCACCCTCTCTCAGTTTTGATGGGAATCTCGAGGAAAATTGGAGGAGATGGGAGCAATGGTTAATGCTCTACCTCACTGTTACTGAGGCAGCCAAGAAGTCAGAGGAGTACAAGGTAGCGGTTGCCCTGCATTGCCTAGGAGACAAGGCCCTAGAAGTATACAACACCCTATCGAATGTATTTGCAGACCCTGCCAAGCAGACCCTAGCAGAGCTCCTCAGCGCTCTTCAGAATTACTGTGTCCCTAAGAAGAACCTTGTATTTGAGCGGTTCCAATTCTGGCAACTCCAGATTGACGAACAGGCTGGGATTGACCCCTTCCTCACAGCCCTCTGTGAGAAGGTGCAGCATTGTGAATTTGGCCCAACCGTGGACCTGATGCTCAGGGACGCGTACTTCGCAGCACACTGCCAGCAACCACCCCAGTCCTCACGCCAATGGTACCCCGAGGCGCGCATGAGACACTACACAAGCAGCAGGAGAAACAAAAGGCTTGTTACGACAGGCGAGCTCGTCCCCTTCCCCCCCTAGCTGTAGGGGACACGATCCGGATGGCCACTCCGACTGGATGGCAACCAGCCACAGTAGTAGCCAAATGGCCAGAACCCCGTTCCTACGTGGTGAGAACCCCCCAGGGAGCCATATATCGCCGAAATAGGTGACACTTGAGGCGGGCTGAGTGCCCCACAGAGCCATGCACGACCTACAACCCACCGCTGCCACCTGACACTGCACCACAGGAGCAACCCCAGGAGCTGCCCCTACCAGCGTCCATTGAACAAGAAACACAACCAGCAATGGTCAGCGATCCTGTTCCCGACAGCCCTCTGGAGTCTCCAACTATGAGTGAGACGACCGGAACCCCTCATCACCTGACAGAGTCGCCATCGTTGTGTCAGGAACAATCAAGGCCGCGCAGGGAGACACGAATCCCTACCCGCCTCCAAGACTACTACGTGGGGCAGTGGTAAAGACTGCCTCCCACGATGAATCAAGTACTAGCAACCTCTGACTCTCGCACACGCATGCGATCATTACACATGTTTCCTGTTAGGGTCAAGAGGGGCATCGTGTCGTGCACCTGAGCATGATGCCACTGGGCAGGGGGGATGTGGCGGCGCCTGCGCAGCAGAGCCCCGCACGGGACTTGGTGGGCGGAGCCAGGAAAAGCACGCGCGAGGCGCACGGCCAGTTGGGGGCATGATCGGCTAGGAGGCAGACGCACCTGCTTTCTCTCCAGCCAAGCTAACTGCGTAGGAGGGCCTACGCAGCAGAACTGAGCCAGAGGGCCTGACCTGAGGCCCAGAGACTGAACCCCTCAGCGGGGATAAGGACTTGAGGGATACACCCACTGTGTATTGCTGATACCTCGCTGGGTGAATAAAGAGTGTTGAAGAAGCTCGTGGTTTGTGAGTACTTGGGCTAGCAGCCCACAGCCCCTTGTGCCCTAGGCCCCCAGGGCTCCAGCCAGGGACAGCCCCCCACTAAAGCCCCACCCGGGGGGCAGGGCATCACAAAGTAGGCCTTAGTCACCAATGCAGGGCCTGCAACATGTGTTTTTCATAAGTGTTCCTTGCACATTTGTATCGGGGGCAACCCTGCGCTGCACACACAGTGCCAGACAGTACCCCAGGAAGCAACTCCAGGTCTACTCTCTCCAGACACTGGTCCTGCTTAGGGCACTATCCAGGCCAGGCTTGGCCTTACCACAGGGCAACCGGGGACCATTGCTCTGGGCTCTGCTGTTTTCTCTTTTTCCGACCCCCAACTTCCTCCCAGCAAGGCCTCAAACTTGACCATCTCTAGGACCCTGTGGAGGGTGCTCCCCAGGGGGCAGGGTCACAGGGGAAGGGCCACCAGGGGCCATACATTTTATTTTTGCTCCCTGAGCCCTGCAGATTCTAAGGTCAGCCCTGATCCAGGAAAGTACGTTGGCTCAGCCCTGTGGTATTCCAGGAGAGTGAGTATGGTGTAGCGGATAAGGTGTTAGGCTTGGACTTAGGAAACCAGGGTTCAAATCTCACCCTTGCTAATGCACTCACTGGGTAGCTTGAGAAAGCCTCAGTTCCCCATCTGTAAAATGGGAATGTGTGTGTGTTTCCCCTCATCATTGTCTATCTTAGATTGTAAACCCACTGGGCAGGAACCTGCCTTTGAAAATCCATGACTGTAAAGTGTTGGGTCTTTGTAGCAGTGCTATAGAAAGGAGCAGTAGTAGAATGCCCATGTTCCATCCAGACCCATCCACAAAGCTTGCTTCCCTGTTCAGCTTTGCAACGGACCCCTCAACGTCGCTAAGTGATATTTACAGTGCAGGCTAGTTCCCTGGAGCTGAGTTTGCTGTCGTTTCACGTGCACAAGCTGTGAAATCCTTGCCCTCTGGACGCTGACATTGCCGTGACATTTGCTGGAAGGCAAGCGCACTGCGCAGCTTTATTTGTTCCTATTGGCTTTGTTCTTTTTACACAATTAGCAAACTGGAAAGGACTGGCTTCATCCTACAAGCTGGCCCCGTTGCTACACACACAACTGTTCTCACCTCGTTAAAATCGAGAAAACCAACACTTCCGTAGACACTGGCAACCACACTCTGCCCAGGGATGGATTCCCAGAGGTGGGAAACCTTTTCCTACTTGAGCCACTTAAGAGGTGTGTTCAGGATGGGGGTAGAAGAGGAAGGTCCAGATCATGGATAAAATCTGGGGCCACTGGTGGTTCCACCCCGTCCATTCCCTGTGGCCCTGCCCCCTTGGGGGCATCATTTGTGGGGCCCTAGATGTGGTTGTGTATAGTGCCCTACTGGGAGGCCCATTGTGGGGTCCCCAAAAGTAGGGAAATTAGCAGTCTCTCCAGATCGCCCGGTGGTAAGGCCAGTCCTGGATCTATGCCCTGGATCCGTCCATTATCCTTGAGTGTATGCCCTCATCTTGGCTCCCCTCCCCCTGAGCATGTTCCTTCATGGGCCAGATCCAGGCATTGGAAAGGGGATAAATCCGAACCAGCTGGGGGCCAGATTTGGCCCACAGGACGGGAAGGCCCCATTTCTGCCTTATACTGACGATGTCGTAGTGTGGCCTAGTGACGTCTTTCCCCATGCTTGGGGCCAGTCGGTGCACATCTGCCGGCTTTGTCTGATAGCACACGCACTGCTGCTTCTAGAGTTTGCATTATGGCTGCTGGTAGCAGGGGAGGCGCGGTGGCACCAACCAAACCCCACTCCTTTGTCAGAGTCAGGGCAGAGTTGAAGAGAATGTGTAGGAGGGGATGGTCAAGGAGCAGAGGCTGGACTGGGTCAGGCCTTGCTACTTGCTGTATGTAGACAATAGGGGTGGGACTAGCGGTATCGGATTAATCCGTTAATATCAATAATTGTTGATATTGGATTAATCCGTTAATACCAATAATTGTTGGTATCGGTATATCAGTTTTTTAACATTGCCGCTTTCTCTCAGATTTTTAACATCGACGCCATTTAACAATGGCGGCAACGTTAACGATCCAAGGAAATCAGCAATGTTAAAAAAACGATATACTGATAAATCTGATATCAGATTCATCTGATACCGATAAAACCGGTAACTGATAATTCCCCTGGAGTCCCACCCCTAGTAGACCCCATTTCTGTGGTGTCAGCTGGGCTCTGTGGTGATAATGATTAGCTTTAATCAGTTTCTTTGTTGTTGCCCTGGCCCTGCTCAGAAACAGTGACTCCCTCCTCACTATGCTCTGCTGGAAGGGAGGAGCCGCTTCAGTCCGGCAGGCTGCAGCACACCCCTCCTCTGCTGAGGAGACTGAATATGGACTTGCATCCTGGGCCCATTTTTCTGTGTGTGGGGAGTGGGGTGGAGTAGGAGTCAGGGGAGCTTCCATTTGTGTGTGGACTGAGCAGGGGGGATTGCTGGGGCATGTGGGTAGGGGAGAGTCTATGGGTGGTGGTGAGGGGTGGGGTAGTTGGGGAATGAGGCTGGGGATGTGTATTGCGGGGCGTGTTTCTCGCGGTGTAGATGTGTAGGGCTAGAGGCAAAGAAAGCGTATCTATTGTTGGGTGGTTATTCTGGGAAGTAACTTTGCATAAACAAACATTGCATTATTATGCAAATGAATAAATTATGCATATTTTAATGCTTGCGGTGAACATGCAGAATTTGTTTTCCAGGCTGCAGAATTTAGGATTTTGTGGCTCTGCAAACTCTGGTCCCGTATGTAGGTGATGTGGATATGGACCCTCCAACTTAACATGGAAACTTCACATGATGCTTGAACCAAGCTGTGCCCACAGCTGTGGGGATAGGGGGTTGTGTGGATTGGAGGAGCTGCCTGCCACTCTGCTTTCCCCTCCCCCTCCCCAGGTAACAACTGCCAGGGTGGGGCCCTGTGGGCACCAGCCCTTGGGTGTCGGCCATTAGTCGGGAC
>QEPC01008366.1:1834140-1849054 GCA_003113815.1 Sphenodon punctatus | reverse complement strand
ACTGTTGTTCGCCGCCCCGGGCTGCCCTGAGGGCAGGAGGGGCGGGATACAAATGTTAAATAAATAAAAACCTATCACACTGGTGATATCTGCTTGGGTCCCCCACCCCCTTCTTTCCTTTGAATCCCCAGACACTGGCATCACATGATTACATGAGTCCCTCAGCATTTTTAACGGATTAAAAACTTAATCTAGAGAATGTTTGGAAATTCACAAAAGAACTTGGGCGGTGGAATGAGTAACGTCAGTACCGACAGATCAGCCATTGGTGTCAAGCAAGTTAGCATGATTTTGGAATAAGGAATAGGAATGATTTGAAGATTGCCCCCGAAGTTGCCCCTGACCGGCAAATCTGAAGTTTATCCCATTCAGGTTTAGAGTCATTATTATGATGTGGCTGTTTGCTAAGCAGCAGAGCGAGTCAGTTCTTTTGGATATCATTTCTCATGACGTCTTGCGTGTTGTGTTCTCCTCCTATTGGTGGTGGTGTCCAGTGATATGTTTGAGGTGATGTCGCCGGTCTGAGCGGAAGGACGGCCTGAAAATGTAAATAAAATTTTAAATAAATAAATAAAATAAAAATGTCTCTCAACCTCAGGATGGTGTCAGATATCATCAGGTACCACATCAGCTTGGGGTAATGTCTCGGCATTCTACAGTCCCTTGGAACAGAGGGATATAGAACATCCCACCTTTCTTATGATAAGTTTGAGGACATTGATGGTGTAGCCTTGCTCGAGTCCTGGAAATGGAACTTTTCCCAGCCCAAACCCCTCAAACGGCACTACGTCTCTGTCCCGCAGAGCACCGTGACATCACAGCACACCTTGAGGACAGGGGTATGTCAGAAAAGGAGTGTGGTCAATATGTTTCTGTGCCACTTTCACGATGTGGCTCCACCTCCCATGGTGTGCCGTGACTCATAGCATCCAAGTGGGTGTGTGTGTGTGTGTGTGTGTGGGATTGGCACTTCGGTTACATTGGGCTTAAACTCAGAAGACCCTAGTTGCACCAGGACTAGATTTGGGTCGGTCCTGATGCCATTGACCTTGAACTGAATTTGGGGCCCTATGTCTCACTCTCTTAGAGTGTTGGCCAGCAGGGCTTAATTCTCATTTTTCAACTCTAAGCTTTTAGCCATGATGGTTGTATAGAAAAGATGGGAAACATAAAATCCCCAAAATTCAAAACCCAGGAGACAAATAAAAAGGAGCCCTATTTTTTTTATTGTTAAAATCTCATGAATTTGGAGAGGAGCAGGTGAACTGACACACAGCAACACAATGCTGAGAATCTCCGAAGTCATTCAAAAAATATTTTCCTTTACTCAAAGACGCTTCCATCGAAAAGGGTTTTTGCAAACAAAAGCGGGAAGAGGAATGATTGCATCAGTCTTAGAACTGAAAGTTTATGCAAGATGAGGCAGGCATCTCCTCGAGGGAAATCTGTCAATACTCCCTCTGTCTGGACCCAAGAATACAAGAACTCTCCATTAAGACGCTGTGTTTAGCAAGGGGACTCTACAATCCTTGGCAACCTCCGGTAAGGTCACCAGTAATTCCAGACATGGAGGTATGTTTGCCAAACACATCAACAGTAAAAAGGCCAAATAGTGGTAGATTATCTCTGACCCTGAATCATAGCCTGCCACCCACTCAAGGAATGTACGAAATGTCTCCAGGAGCATGCAAGCATCAAGCAATCCAAGGGCACGCATTTGTCCACAAACAGAGAGACTTCAGACTTTGACCAGGTAAAAATCTGGGCAGGGTCGAAGGGCAAAGGCAAACCAGTCTTCTAGTCTACTCTGATCCTTTCCAACAGAATGTTCTGATTATTTCTATTGCTGGATAAAAGGAGTCTTGGAACTGAGAATAATTTTTTAGGGTAAAGGTGGAGAGCATTTTCTCTCCCACGGGCCACTTTGAAAGTAAGTGCAAGTTCCACGGAGCAGATAGGAGTTAGGGGCACTTAAGAGGTGTGCTCAGGAAGGGAGGAGAAAGGGGAAGGTCCAGACCATGGATCTATGTTATGGATCTATACCCTATTCTGGTGTGAATGCCCTCATGCATGGATTGGATATTAGTCCAAAACCCCAGTCCTGCACACTTGGAATCAAGGGTATGTTCAGAATCCTAAATGGCTCTCTATAGCTGAATATGAAACAGGAGTTCTCAGGATTTAATCTAGATGATAGATAATTATGGGGATAAGAGCATTAAGTAATGCCACTTATGTAATGCCAGTAAGGGTCAGGCCAATGGTCCATTAAGCCAGCACCTGTCTCCGACAGTGGCCAAACTCGGTTGCTTGGAAGAAATACCCGACAGGTCAGAATGGAGTAATGGGTTCCCTGTTGTTCACTCCCAGCTCCCAACAGTAACATATTTCATTCCCCCAAATCTACCTGGTTAATAGCTGCTAACGGACCGATCCTCCAGAAACATGTCCAATCCTTTTCCAACCCAGCTAGACTGGCCTTGACCACTTCTTCTGGCAATTCCACACGTTAATTGTGCATTGAGTGAAAAAATACTTTTTTTTATCAGTTTTAAATCTGCTACATGTTAGTTTCATGGGGTGTCCTCTAGTTCTAGTAATATTTGAGAGGGGAAATAACCACTCCCTATTTACTCATTCCCCACCACTTCTGATTTAACTTCTATCATATCCTCTCTCAGTAGTTTCTTCTCCAAGCTGAAGAGCCCCAACCTATCTAGCCTCTCTTCATAGGGGAGCTGTTCCATACCCTTGATCATTTTTGTAACATTGCCCTTCTCTGTACCTTTTCTATTTCTACTACATTTCGATCTGGTGACCATCATCCATGCCTTTATTACCTCGAAGCTAGACTACCGCAATGCGCTCTACGTGGGGCTGCCCTTGAAGACTGTTCAGAAGCTGCAGCTGGTGTAAAATTCAGCGGCCCATTTCTTTACGGGGACAGGTTGCTGGGAGCACGTAACACTGGTGCTTTGGAATCTGCATTGGCTGCCTGTTGTCTTCTGGGCACAATTCAAGGGGCTGGTTTTGACTTTTAAAGCCCTAAACGGCTTGGGACATACTTATTTGGCAGATTGCCTGACCTACCATGTCCCATTGCAGCCTCTGCAGTTGGCTGGGGACTCCCGCCTGGAGATGTCAGTTTGCAAGCGGCGTCCGTTGCTCTGTGGGTGGGTGTGGGTGGAGATGGGTGTTGGCCGGGAGCAAACACTAACACCCACCGGAAGTGGTGTTTACACAGATGCCCCCACCCATCTCGACCCAGGGAAATGCTCCCCACCCACCGGCCAACACCCATCTCCACCCAGAGGAACTGGGTAGAGGCATCATGTGTGCACAGGGCCCATGGTGATTGGCTGCAGTGGTGCCCTGCAACATGTATAATAAAATGTAACACNCTCCACCCAGAGGAACTGGGTGGAGGCATCATGTGTGCACAGGGCCCATGGTGATTGGCTGCAGTGGTGCCCTGCAACATGTATAATAAAATGTAACACCCATTTTATGGGTGTTAGAGCGTCTGTGTAAAAAGGGCCTAACTAACTAACTAACTAACTAACTAACTAACTAAATAAATAATTTTTTTGAAGATGGGGCGACCAGAACTGCACACAGTACTCAAGGTGCAATTGGACCATAGATTTATATAGAGGCATTATAAAATTTCCACTTTTATTCTCTATCCCCTTATGAATAATTCCTAACATTCTGTTTGCCTTTTCGATGGCTGCCGCACACTGAGCTGAGGATTTCAGTGCATTGTCCACAGTGGCCCCAATCCCAAGCGGGATCCGAGCAGGTCCCGCAGGCACAATGCAATCCCTAGGGAGATGCGTGCGGTTTGCATGCACATGCACATGCGCAGGATGCACACAGCGGGCGCAGGGCATAGGATTGCCCTCAATGACTCTAAGGTCCTTTTCCTGAGTTGTAACTCCTAATTTAAAACCCAGCATTTTGTGCATATAGTTTGGGTTATTTTTCCCTATGTGCATCACTTTGCAATTGTCCACATTAAATTTCATCGGCCATTTAGATGCCCAGTCACCGACGGCGCTTTCCCGCGTTACCCAAAAAACACTTTATTTTTCTTCCGCAGATTTTTAAAAGCTGTATTCTAACCCCCTATTCCCACGTTACACATCTGTGCATAATCCATAATAAGTGCATAGTTATTTATGTGCAAATAGCCATTTCCAAGTTATTATAGCAGGGAGGCCAGCAGGAAGCTCCTGGAGGGAGCACAGGAGAACCTGGGCACTGCTAGCTGGGAGTAGGTCTGAAGCGGAAGCATTGTTTGCCGTTCTGCTTTGTGCTGCTGCTTTTTTTATTTGTCTGCCACCAGCCCGACAGCAACCGACGGCAATTTACAATACTTCACGGCAATCTGTGACAGTTTACGGAAATTTGCAGCATTTTACAACAGTTTACAGAAGTCGTGGCACTTTACAGCACTTTGCAGCATTTACAACAGTTCATAGTTGGCGACAATGACAACAGTTTTAGCAACATTTACGACAATTTGCAACAGTTCCCCCATAAATGTTGCGACAGTTTACGGACGTTTACAGCAGTTCCCGGAACTTTACAATAGTTTCCGAGATTTGAAAGCTGTTTACAACAGTTCCCGGAAGTCCCTGAGACTTTCAAAATGGCTGAAAAAGGCGACAGGCTTGAGCAAATAGCGGCAGCAAATATCGGTCAGTGCTGCTGCTTCACTGGGGGTTGTCATGTCATTAAGGTGGTGTTGGATTGGCCATTACTGACAAAAAAAAAGCTGTCGCTGTCGATGCCATTCCACCACTAGCCGGGAGCAGCACACCCCAGGGATGAAGTAAACAAGAAGCTGCTGGGCTGAAGAGCCGTCAAGACATGCAGTGGCAGACCAGGGAGAAGCCACTGGAGTAAAGCCCAGCCAGCAAGCCAGAGATCCGGGAGGCTGAGCCAGAAGGGTCGGAGTGTGGTCCAGGGCGGAAGTCAAGGCTGGACTGCAGAAGCCCCCGATAGCCACATTCATAAAGACCACTACAACCCCATGCTGGCAGAAAATGGCTGATGGAGGACTGATAGGCCAGTTCAGGCACAGTTGTCCATTCCCACATGCACAAGTAGGCGAGTTTGTCAAGTGTGCATAGTTTCATGCTTTCCCACGTTCACAATTTGCAGATATTTCAACATGTGACCTAGGAAGAGCTGGATTTGGAGATCCAGTAATGCGGAGTGGGGGGGGACAAGGGTGTTTCACCTAAAACACATGGGGGAGGCCATTTCCAGATGTGCAGAACATGCGGGAAACTGAAATAATTGCAAAATTATGTAACATGTGAAAGTGCCTCGAGTTTTGCAAGATACTCATGCAATTCTTCACCGTCTGCTCATGTTTTAACTACCTTGAATAACTGTGTCATCTGCAAATCTGATCACCTCACTCCCTCTTCCAAATCATTAATGAATACATTAAACAACACGGGCCCCAGTACAGATCCCTAGGGTATGCCACTATTTACTTCTTTCCATTGTGAAAACTGACCATGTAGTCCTACTCTTTGTTTCCTATCTTTAACCAGTTACCAGTCCACAATAGGACACAGCCTCCTATTCCACTATAGTCTCTCATGAGGGAACTTATCAAATGCTTTCTGAAAATCCAGATACACTATCTCAACTGCCTCAAACCTGTCCACATTCTTATTCAGTCTCAAAAATTCCAATAGATTAGTGAGGCATGATTTTCCTTGGCTAAATCCATGTTGACACTTCCCCATTAAGCCACGTTTACCAATATGCCCAGTAATTCTGTTCTTGATAATCATTTCCACCATTTTGCCTAGCACAGATGTGAGGTTCACTGGTCTGTAGTTTCCAGGATCACCTCTGGAGCCTGGGCCCTTTTAAACTATTGGTATTAGATTTGCTACCCTCCAGTCCTCAGATACAGTGGCAGATTTTAGAGACAGGTTACAAATTACAAGTAGTAAGTCTGCAATTTCATATTTAAGTCTGCAATTTCATATTTGAGTCGATCTGTAACAGTTCTTCTGATTCATCACCTACAAAGAAGAGTTCTGCCGTCGGTATCTTCCCAACATCCTCTGCACTAAAGACCAAAGCAAAGAATTCCTTCAGCTTTCCTGCAATGGCCTTTAGAGATGTCCACTACAGGTGTGGATTAATCCGCAAGTGCTCGTCACAGGCTGTTATGGAGTAATCCATACCGGTCCATAACAGCAGTCCACAAATTATGAATCCGCTGTTGTGGACTCAGGTTTCCCACCCACACCCTGGTATGGTGCTTACTGGCCTCGGGTGGGCTTGATTGAAGGTCTGGGGAGGCTCCTCCTGTGTGGAGCCCCCACCCCCACCCCGCAGGCTCCCTTGCTGTGATGTGCTGTGGCGGTCGCTGCTCCACAGCACGTAGGCACAAAATGGCCCCCGGAGCCATTCTGCGCATGTGCAGCCCTTTTGCAAAATGGCGCCAGCAGCATCGGTGCCATTTTGCAAAAGGGCAGCTGTTCTTTGCATGCGTAAACGGCCCATTTGCGCACACAGGTGGCGCGGGGGGTGGGGGGCGGTGCTGGACCTTCAATCAAGCAGCAGCATACCAGGCCTTCAATCAAGCCCACCCTGAGACTGGTCCTGTGGGGGTGGATGAGAAAGACGAGCGTGGGGCTGGAGGTAACCAGTTTGGGTTGTTTTTTAAAATTTAATGACGAGTCTGTATCCGTACCTGTAATTAAATCAGAAAAAAACAACACCGTCGTACCCGTAACCAATTTGCACCTGAAAATCGGTGCGGGTTGACACCCCTAACAACCTTTTCATCCGAGCACCCCTTTTGCCTCCTGGTCATCTAATGGCCTAACTGACTCTCTAGCAGACCTCTTGCTTCTGATGTACTTGGGGGGAAAAAAAAGAAAAGATTATTAATTTTTGCCTCTTTAACAAGTTTTTTTTTTTCAAATTCTCTCTGAAGTCACACATTTCCCCTAGCAAATTTCTGTCTGCGGCCCCTCTTGTTTCCCCTCCCCTGATACAGTTCCACCTTCTGGATACTGTCAAGCACAAAGATCTTCATTTGTTTAGTATTTCTTCTGGGGCGGTGCCCAGGAGGCCAGCAATTTGTATACAGTCCCTGGCTGGGCTCTTTGAACTCTGAAATGGAGCCAGGCACCTCCTCTGCCCTTAGCTCCATCTCCAGCGCTGTATTTGTGACCTCAGGCTTCCAGCCACGCCAATCCTCAACAGATAGGAAAACCTTTGACAAATCCCCTGTGCTAAAGTCCTGTTATCTTATCTAGGCAAATATGCCTTCTGTCTGGCAACCAGGGACTCTCCTTGTTCAACATGAAGCAACAAGCCCCGACCTCACCCCCCCCACGAAACAAAAGATTGCTTTGAGGGCCAGCAGAGTGATACTTTGCATGCGTGTCACAGCTGGCAGCCAGGAATCTCATATGCTTCCCGGGGATCTAGTCTTTAAGTCTCCCAGTGTCCTAGGAGAAAGCTTAAGGATTAATGTACTGAGTGGTTCTCAAGTTTTTTTGTTTGCATCAGGGACGTAGCTATCGTATGTGCAGGTGGTTCAGCTGCCCAAGAGATTAAGGGCCCATGTGTATCATTTCACTTGCACATGTATTATAGCTCAGCCATGTGTACTTGGCTGGTGCACTGAGGGGGCCTATTTCAACGTCTGCACCAGGTCCCATTCTCCAACGTAGCAACACCTCTGGGACGGATGGCATCGCAGCAGCAGTAGGGCTGTCTCTTATACACATCTAGATGTGTATAAGAGACAGGCCCCGCCCTTAGTAGAATAGTCAGCTAGAACAAGAGGCAGGTGGGGACATGGCAGGGGATGACCCCTCTTTGCATGATCCTTCATCTGTCTCTTATACACATCTAGATGTGTATAAGAGACAGGCCATCCCACGCGCCGCCCTTAGTAAAATAGTCAGCTAGAACAAGAGGCAGGTGGGGACATGGCAGGGGATGACCCCTCTTTGCATGATCCTTCATTGAGACTTGACTATATTTCTGTGACCCTAGTCAGCAACAAAGACACAGAAAGTCCATGAAATATCAACTGAGATGGCGTGACCCCGCCGATGGAGGCTCCCAGCCCATAACGATTTGACAGCTGATCTTGATTTCCTCCCAGTCTCTTTGTCCCTGTGCTTGGTGTATTCTCAGGGTGTGTCCAGAGAAAGGAGTCACATGTGGCAATGAGTATTATTTGAATACGTTACCCAGGATGTTACACATGTTAAAGTACTTTTGTAGACCGGCCTGTGGGTGTCTCTAGACATAACAAAGATCAAGTGTCAAAACCCCTAAGCGTGTGTTTGGCTGTTGTGTGTAAACACCATAACAATCCCAACACCAATTTGGCTGCCCGTTGAACACGTGAAGTGAACACCATTGCATCACAAGGACAATTTGTGTGTTCCGGCTGAACACGTGGCCAACGTTGTGGCCAATGATATTGCGTGGCATGTTAGCAGGTACAACACGGGGAATGAGGTGGCTGCGCTTATGTGCTGAGATCGGGTGGCGAGCAAAACACCGATTTGTCCCAAGATGAGGGGTGTGTCTAAGCAGAGCCACATGGTGAACACAGGGTCAAACCAGTGTTCATATCAAGAAGTGTCTAGATATAACATCAACTGGTGTCTGAATGTGTGTTTTTACCTTGATATGAACACCGATTTGGCCCTGTGTGCATCATGTGTCACTGCTTAGACACACAGCCCATCTTGGGGCAAATTGGTGTTTTGGTTGCCATCTGATCTCAGAACACAAGCGCTGCCCCCTCGTTCCCCATGTTATCCCTCTAACATGCCATGCGATATCATTAGACACAAAGTTGGCCACATGTTCAGCGGGAACACGCAAATTGTCCTTGTGATGCAAGGTGTTCACATCACGTGTTCAACGGGTGGCCAAACTGGTGTTGGGATTGTAATGGTCCTTACACACAACGGCCAAACACGTGCTTGGGGGTTTTGACACCCGATCTTTGTTATGTCTAAAGACGCCCAAGGTCAAAACACACCTGTTGATGATATGTCTAAAAGACACCCCTGGTTAGCAAGGCACGGGGTATAGTTTAACATGGGTCCAGAGTTACACATATTGACATGGGACGCTCACAAGCAGAGCTGGAATGCTGGTTGGATCTATTTGAAGCTGAGATGGCACGGTCCAGAGAACTTGATCTCAGACACTTGGCTAATGGGTCTTGCTCATACACTCGGGGGGGTAAAAACAGACATGACTTTGGGCTTGTTTCTTACAAATAAGGTTTTTTATAAAACTTACATTGTCCGTGGGGGAGTGAGTGGACTCAGAACACCATTCCTGTGCCACACCATGGGCTGGGACTTGCAGTGAAGGAGAAAGAGCTTTTGCTGCTCAGACGTTTGGGGGAAACAGCACAAGCTGCTCCCCCCCAGAAGGGAAGTGCAGGGCAGCACAGCCAGGAGAAGGGGACCTTGTCTGTACTTGGGAAGGGGACATCAAGGAGCATGGATTCTGGACAGCGGGAGGGGTGCAAGAGGGTGCAGTTTCAGCCCCTTGTCCCTCTCGATCCCTCCCAAACATTGGGATGTTATGATGCTTAGAAAAGGGACATGGTCATGTCAGAAAGAGGCAGGGGCCTCCTTCACCCCGCCCCTCTCTGACAATCATGATGACATCACGATGCTCAAAAGGGGCATGGTCACATCAGAAAGCGGCAGGGCAAAGCGGCTCTCCTACCCCCAAACATAATTCTTCTTGAACCCTTGGTTCTGGGGATGAGGTCCACATGTCTCCTAGCAAATTTCTGACTGCAGCCCCTCTAGTCCCGCCTCCTTCTGGATAGGGCAAGTCAGGTACAAAGCTCTTAATTCCTTTAGCATTTCCTCTGGAGCCAGTGGTTTGTATCATCACGATGACATCCCAGACATGACTGTGGCCTGGGCCCAGCCCACACATGTAAACACGCACCACCAGGTGTGGGCCCGGGATTGCCCCAGGTGACTAGCCCGGGCTGTGACCACTGGACAAACTCCAAGGTGTGTCTAACTGTCCCCACCCCCTCGAGGTTTCTAAAAGCAGCTTTTTAAAAGCTCCTGCATTGGCTGCTCATTTTAAAACGCCCACCCAGTCTTTCACATTATGGTTCTCTGGGCCCGTCCTACGCAGGCCCCTCCTAGCCCACCCCAATTCTCCTCCTCTGAGCCAGGTTATTGATCTCTAGCTTGAGACCGCCCAGCTTGGCCCTGTGCCAGCTGGCATCCAGGGTTTCTCTTTGGGGTCTTAACTCAGGCTCCTTCCCTCTCGGAGACCCCTGCCCTGAGGCAGAGCCTTTAGGCTAGCTGTCTCTCCCTGGTGGTTCCCCCATGAGATCCTCAGCTCACTCGTGTAAGCTGCAGCTCTGTTGGCTTGCACAGCTGGAGCCACTTAGGTGACCCTAATTGCTGCCTCTTTCTTTACTTGGCCCCTTAAGGGCACAGTGCCTGCCAGAGTCCAGCTTGCTCTTAGAGCTGCTCCTGCAGCAACTTACCTCAGCCCCACAGGCCTGGTCCTTCAATGACTTATGTAACTGTCAAACAGACCCACATTTCATTTTTTTGCAAGTTGCTATGAAGACAAAAAAGAGGAAACCAGGTCCCCTCACCCCCAAGAATGCTCTGGAGGGTNGAGTCACATGTGGCAATGAGTATTATTTGAATACGTTACCCAGGATGTTACACATGTTAAAGTACTTTTGTAGACCGGCCTGTGGGTGTCTCTAGACATAACAAAGATCAAGTGTCAAAACCCCTAAGCGTGTGTTTGGCTGTTGTGTGTAAACACCATAACAATCCCAACACCAATTTGGCTGCCCGTTGAACACGTGAAGTGAACACCATTGCATCACAAGGACAATTTGTGTGTTCCGGCTGAACACGTGGCCAACGTTGTGGCCAATGATATCGCGTGGCATGTTAGCAGGTACAACACGGGGAATGAGGTGGCTGCGCTTATGTGCTGAGATCGGGTGGCGAGCAAAACACCAATTTGTCCCAAGATGAGGGGTGTGTCTAAGCAGAGCCACATGGTGAACACAGGGTCAAACCAGTGTTCATATCAAGAAGTGTCTAGATATAACATCAACTGGTGTCTGAATGTGTGTTTTTACCTTGATATGAACACCGATTTGGCCCTGTGTGCATCATGTGTCACTGCTTAGACACACAGCCCATCCTGGGGCAAATTGGTGTTTTGGTTGCCATCTGATCTCAGAACACAAGCGCTGCCCCCTCGTTCCCCATGTTATCCCTCTAACATGCCATGCGATATCATTAGACACAAAGTTGGCCACATGTTCAGCGGGAACACGCAAATTGTCCTTGTGATGCAAGGTGTTCACATCACGTGTTCAACGGGTGGCCAAACTGGTGTTGGGATTGTAATGGTCCTTACACACAACGGCCAAACACGTGCTTGGGGGTTTTGACACCCGATCTTTGTTATGTCTAAAGACGCCCAAGGTCAAAACACACCTGTTGATGATATGTCTAAAAGACACCCCTGGTTAGCAAGGCACGGGGTATAGTTTAACATGGGTCCAGAGTTACACATATTGACATGGGACGCTCACAAGCAGAGCTGGAATGCTGGTTGGATCTATTTGAAGCTGAGATGGCACGGTCCAGAGAACTTGATCTCAGACACTTGGCTAATGGGTCTTGCTCATACACTCGGGGGGGTAAAAACAGACATGACTTTGGGCTTGTTTCTTACAAATAAGGTTTTTTATAAAACTTACATTGTCCGTGGGGGAGTGAGTGGACTCAGAACACCATTCCTGTACCACACCATGGGCTGGGACTTGCAGTGAAGGAGAAAGAGCTTTTGCTGCTCAGACGTTTGGGGGAAACAGCACAAGCTGCTCCCCCCCAGAAGGGAAGTGCAGGGCAGCACAGCCAGGAGAAGGGGACCTTGTCTGTACTTGGGAAGGGGACATCAAGGAGCATGGATTCTGGACAGCGGGAGGGGTGCAAGAGGGTGCAGTTTCAGCCCCTTGTCCCTCTCGATCCCTCCCAAACATTGGGATGTTATGATGCTTAGAAAAGGGACATGGTCATGTCAGAAAGAGGCAGGGGCCTCCTTCACCCCGCCCCTCTCTGACAATCATGATGACATCACGATGCTCAAAAGGGGCATGGTCACATCAGAAAGCGGCAGGGCAAAGCGGCTCTCCTACCCCCAAACATAATTCTTCTTGAACCCTTGGTTCTGGGGATGAGGTCCACATGTCTCCTAGCAAATTTCTGACTGCAGCCCCTCTAGTCCCGCCTCCTTCTGGATAGGGCAAGTCAGGTACAAAGCTCTTAATTCCTTTAGCATTTCCTCTGGAGCCAGTGGTTTGTATCATCACGATGACATCCCAGACATGACTGTGGCCTGGGCCCAGCCCACACATGTAAACACGCACCACCAGGTGTGGGCCCGGGATTGCCCCAGGTGACTAGCCCGGGCTGTGACCACTGGACAAACTCCAAGGTGTGTCTAACTGTCCCCACCCCCTCAAGGTTTCTAAAAGCAGCTTTTTAAAAGCTCCTGCATTGGCTGCTCATTTTAAAACGCCCACCCAGTCTTTCACATTATGGTTCTCTGGGCCCGTCCTACGCAGGCCCCTCCTAGCCCACCCCAATTCTCCTCCTCTGAGCCAGGTTATTGATCTCTAGCTTGAGACCGCCCAGCTTGGCCCTGTGCCAGCTGGCATCCAGGGTTTCTCTTTGGGGTCTTAACTCAGGCTCCTTCCCTCTCGGAGCCCCCTGCCCTGAGGCAGAGCCTTTAGGCTAGCTGTCTCTCCCTGGTGGTTCCCCCATGAGATCCTCAGCTCACTCGTGTAAGCTGCAGCTCTGTTGGCTTGCACAGCTGGAGCCACTTAGGTGACCCTAATTGCTGCCTCTTTCTTTACTTGGCCCCTTAAGGGCACAGTGCCTGCCAGAGTCCAGCTTGCTCTTAGAGCTGCTCCTGCAGCAACTTACCTCAGCCCCACAGGCCTGGTCCTTCAATGACTTATGTAACTGTCAAACAGACCCACATTTCATTTTTTTGCAAGTTGCTATGAAGACAAAAAAGAGGAAACCAGGTCCCCTCACCCCCAAGAATGCTCTGGAGGGTGGTGTCCCCGGCCAAGAGTGTTCCTGGTACAGCCATACCCTCCCCAATTCCTGGCAGAATTCTCCAATCTATGGGTGTGAGTAAATTTGGATCCAGCCTGGGGTGGTCAAGAAGGTTCTCCAAAGGCTTCTACCGCCCCCTCCCCCTCCCCCATCAGATTGGTTGGTGACAGGATTTATTTTTCACTTTCTCCTTCATCTTCAGTTTTTATTTTCCTTTATTTTTTGCAGGAATTTATCAGCGTTTATTACAACAACAACAACAAAAATGGGTGAAATTTCGTGCAAAAAAAAGACTCATCATTTCTCTGGGTACCACATGCCTGTTCTGAGCCTTGTGCCACTTAGGGAGAGACGAGGGAAGTGGGGTTACATTCATGTGACAAATCTTAAATCTGTTAACTGCTAATACCATGAAATATGTACATGGCGAGTGTGAGATTCATCACTACATACAGATGTGCACACACCTCTGAGCATAAGTGTGAGTATAGTTTCCACTACACTGCCTTACTTCAACAAACAGCTTTCCATATACATGTAGACTAACTTATTATTAACATTCCATTATTAAAAAACCTCTGGTTTAAAGTAATAGTTAAGGCTCTTGCAAATTCAATCATGCGTTAAAAAGCATGGAAATTGCAAGTTAACGCTCCTGCCTTAACTTGCGCGCCATGTTAGCAGTAACAATGTTGTACAGTCTCACATATTGTGCTTGATTCCAACTTAGGCTCCATGCCCCCACACTTTGCATTGGTCTTTCTGTCCCAATCCTCTTCCGCTGCAGGTTGGAGACAACTCTGAAGCTGGGGAATGGAGGAGGTGAGGGGACAGCAGCAGAACTGGGATGAGCCCAGGGCTGGGAGAGCAGGGGCTGCGGGTGGGGACTGAGGGACAGGGCAAGGGAAGCAGGGGCTGCGAGTGGGGATTGAGGGGCAGTGGGAGAGTTAAGGAGGAACTTGGGACTGGAATGGTGGGGGCAGCAGCAGAGCTGCGGGGAGCTCGGGTAGGGGAACAAGGGCTGCAGGTGTGGCTTGAGGGGCAGTGGCAGAACTGGGGGAAGCTCTGGTGGGTGAACTGGGGTGCTGGTGGTGACTGAGGGTTAGGAGCAGAGGTGGGTGGAGCCCAGGGCTGGAAGAGCAGGGGCTGTGGGTTGGGATTGAGGGGCAGCAGTAGAGCTGAGGGGTAGCTCAGGGATGGGGGAGCAAGGGCTGAATGGGGGGATTGATCCACAGCCCCTGATCTCCCAGCTCTGGGTTCCCCCAGCTCTGCCACTGCCCCCTCATCCCTCCATTCCCCAGCTTCAGTGTTGCCCCCAACCGCAAGAGGATCGGGACTGAAAGACCAATGCAAAGTATGGGGGCATGGAGCCTACATTGGAATCAAGCACAATATGTGAGACTGTACAGTGTCTTTACTGCTTACATGGCGCGCAAATTAAGGCATGAACCTTAACTTGCAATTCCATGCTTTTTAACGCATGATTGAATTTGCAAGAGCCTTAACTATTACTGTAAACCAGAGGGTTTTTTATTAATGGAATTTCCCATTGTTTTTTAAAAGGATATTCGATAAAAAGTTAATAATTGCATCTAATTATATACTATTTAATTGTAGACCTCCCTCACCCTCCCAAGCTCCCGCAATCCTGCTCCCATCTCCTCCCAGCCAGCCCCTCCCCGACATTCTCCCTTAGCTCCCACCAATCCTACCCCCATCTATCAGCCAGCCCTTCCCAAACACTCCCCTGC
>QEPC01008366.1:1762968-1833453 GCA_003113815.1 Sphenodon punctatus | reverse complement strand
ACACACACACACACACACACGGTGGGGGCACAAAGACAGGCTTGAATCTTCTAAAATGATGTCAAGTCCTGGCCCATAACTAAAAAACTTCCAGGCTGGTCAGATCAAAACGGTTGGGAAAAAAACCCCTGCTTCTCAGCCTCCAACCTTTCAGATGTTGGATCTCAGCCACTTTAAGTCCAATTTCTCTGAAATTTGGACAGATAAACTTCTCACCCAAGCAACTCTTCATGCAAAATTTCACAATGAGAGTGTAAACTATCTCAATTTTATAAGGAACAGAATGTTCTGGCTTTATAATAGACCATGTGAGTGCCTTAACTATCCAAGCACTCCCGTGCCTGGATAATAACACATAGCTAATGCAATGTATTTATTTTCCTAATAAAATGATCTATTTTTATGTACTTGAGTGATACAAAATTTGAGTGAAAAATCAATAAAAACTGAATAATAATTTCTGTAAAACCTGAGATTTGTGTGTGTGTGTGTGTGTGAAAATTAATTTAAACTGAAAATCATGGGGCTTAAATGTGAAATGGCTCTCTTGCCTAAGGCCTCTGGGTCTATCTCTCCAGACCAACTCCTTGCCATGGCAGAGGTTGAAACAGCTAGTTCCTCCCTGCTGCCTAATTAATTTAAATTGTTGTGAGGGGTTAAGGGGATTTTTTGGGCTGTTTTTTATTATTTATTTATATTTCTACCCTGCCCTTCTCTGAAGACTCTGGACGGCTGTTTTATGTAATGATTAACTAGAATTGTTTTCTGGATACTGTGTTGTTTTTTATATTATTTAAGACTTGGGCTTTTATGTAGGGGTGAAAGGGTGGATCTTGGCTGCCTGTTGCACACAGAGAGTTAGGCCACTTTCAGACATCTCCCCCCGCCCCTGCCCCAACGCATATTTTTTTGGGGGGGATGCGCAGCCAGAATATGCACCGGGGGGGAGGGGATGTCTGAAACACACACACACCCCCGCCCCCACGTGGCTTTGCCGGCAGAGCTCGATTTCCTGTTCTGCATCCCTGTGCGTGTCTGCTGGCAAAGTCGCATGGGGGTGGGGGGGGAGCTTTCAGACCGGCCGATCCCCGCACAAGCGCTAAAAGAATGAGCTCATGGAGACGGTGCAGAGATGAGGGTGTGCACGTGAAGATATGGGACTGATCCACAGCACAGATCTATGATCTAGACGATCGGAGGTGAAAATGAGTACCACCGAGGGGTGTACTAACAGAAGTTGGGGGTGGACGGGGCATACTTAAAGGGTGCACTCAGGAATAGGAGGGTCCCTATCCTTGTGTGCGTGCCGTCATCTTTGCTCCATTACCTTGAGTTCAGTCCTTCAGTGCTTGGGACTGGATTCAGGGCCCAGGAACCAGAAAGGGGTGAAATAAAATGTGGGCTGCATTTGACCCCCAGGCCTGATGTTCCTCATCCCTTAGCTAGATCATCCTGTCTCTTTCCCCATGATCCATCTTGAACACATCCACACACTCAGTCTAGCCAAGTTCCCCATGCCTGGTCTGGATGATATGGTGCTTCCTCCAGACTTTGTCCTCTCAGAAATCTACATTAGCCAACACCTCTTGCCCAACACTGTTAAAATCACCCGCATTGAACCATCATGTACACATGCCCTCAGGCTATACAGGGGGCTGGCCAGCTCTGCTCTAGGTATATGTCTTAGAGTTGTTCTTATATCAATCGATCTCTGTGAGTTCTGGAAAGCAGAGAATAGCTACAACGAATTGTACACCATTCACAGCCCCTGTTCGCCCCCCTACCCTGGGGTCTGGGAACAGGGCCAGCAAGAGAGAGATTGTCTTGAGGCCATTGTCATCACTCTAATGCCTTTGCACATTGACCAAACACCCTAAAAAGATCATAGCCTGATTGAAAATCATGCCCTGGAAAATTAAAGAGTTTAACAAAGAACTCACAGGAAGTCAGTGGCAGAACAGGGAAGGAAAACTGGGAGTCCTGAATCTCAGCTGTAAGGCCCACAAGATATTCTCATCGTAACCAAGCCAAGTACGTGCACTTGAGACCTCGCATCTTCATGAATGTTAGACCCCTTGTCTCTCCCTCTGGTCCCGTGTCTATTTTATTACTTTGTAAAGTGCCAGGTACACTGCTGGCGCTATATAAATGTTTGTTAATAATAATAATAATAATAATATTGGTTTCGCCCACCCAACTGCTAACACAAAGGCCTCTGATTCAGTAAATGAGTGAGAGGTACCGATGCTGGTTCCACCTGACCTCAGTTGTGAGAGACACACCTTTCCTTCCTTTGCACCAAACCTCTGCTTTTCCCTGCCCCCACTTTTTTTCCCTTCATGGCACTGGCTGGATTTAATCAGCCGCTAACCTCAGCAACCTGCTGCCTCAATGGGACACTTTCCTAAATCTGGTTCCCATCCTCTCTGCCATTGCCCTTGGCTCCCCCCACCCTCCATTCCGTGCCCAAGGCTTACCTCCGCTCCGCACTATCCATCAGCCGACCCAAATACCTCCCCCAGGTGGCATTTTCAAGCCTTTAACGTTTGGGCCAGACGATGAAACAGTGAAGAATTTACCCGACTTCAAAACCACACCACGAAATTGCTAAGGACGGTAGGGATTCACAATGGGGTGAATTCAGGCCTGTGTTTTATCAAGCTATCAGCCACTGGATTACTCCCAAAACACAGACATTTGTCTAACACAGCTGAGCACATTGGAAACAGATGTAGCATGTTCTGCCTCTGTTCCCACTGGGCAGCTGCTGTTGTTACGTAACATCTCAGCTGGGGTAGCATGCCTCTTTCTGTGGGTGGCAAAAAGCAGGCTTGGGACGGCTTCAAGGCCCCGTCCTAACCATTTCCCGTCTGCGTGGGGGGGGTTTTCAAGAGAAAACGCCGTGAAAGTGCCTTTTTGGCACGGCATTCTATGGACGTCTTTCCCCTGCCGGCGATGACTCCATTCAGCACGAATAATAGCTGAACACATTGCAGTCAGGTGCAGCCAGCACGCTCAGCCTCCGCTGGGTTTCCACCTGGAGCCCTGCCCGCTCGGCTGAGCCACTTCAAAGCACTCTCACAAACAGCAGCCAATTAATCTGAACGCTACCCCTCTGAGCTCCTAGGAACGGCCCCATTGCTCAAGCCAAAGCGAAGGAGGTTAAGGGAGTTGCCCAAAGGAGCAGGGTTGCCCAGGACAGTTTTGAAAAATACATGTTGCAGGGCCTGCATTGGGCCCAATGCAAACCCTGCACCATGTATTTTTCATAAGTGTCCTGAAAAAATGTGCCTAAATGGCAACCCTCAAAGGAGTCGATTTCTGAGCAGTGACTTGCGGGTGTCTGGCTCCCAGCACTTGCTCTGTCTGCTCAGACTGCAAACAAATTATTCCTGTAACACAGGCTGCTACTGCACTTCATGTCACACCTCTGTGCATCCAGCCTGGACCCAAGCCTGCCCACCCTTTCCCTGCTGCACCCTCTCCCTCCTCAGCCCTCTCGGAAGGAAGGATATTTCCTCCCCTACCCTTCCAGGGACTTGTGCCATTTCTAAGGCCGGGCTAGGAGGAAGAATCTCACTCTCCTTCTCTCAGTCCCAATGAAATCAGCAGAGATTCACTGAGGTGGGGCCTGGGTAAATGAGGCCCCATTTACATGTCTGAGTTACCCCAGGGCAACTACCCTTAACTTGGGATAAGAGGCCATATGGAGGCCTCCAACCCAGCCCTCACGGGCCCCGGCACGCTCTCTGTCCACGCTCCTCGGCCTTGGGAAGGGCCCCCTAGCTGCACAGAGCTCCACCCCCTACAACGCACTGTGACTTCATGGCATTCTGAAGGAGGTGTGGCCAGATTTAAAGGGGCAGGGGAATGCTTTGGCCCGCCCGCTTCCTGCCATAGCCCTGCCTGTTACGTGGCGCTCCATGGGAGACAGAGCCATGTTGAGAAAGTGGAGGATGAACGTTGTAGCCCCTCTCCTGTTCTGATGTAGTCTGCCCCTTCGGGGTCATGGTGTCACAGCACTGGGGGTGGGGGCACCCAGCTACATCAGATCTGTGTGCTCCGACGAGCCCAGGTGCATCAGGGTCAGGAGAGCCCAATGCAGTCAAGCTTGTGCTCATTTCTGTCCTGTCTGGGCTCTATGGTCAAGTATCCACACACGGCTCAGTCATGGTGTACGTTACCCCGCAGTCATTTGCATGTCTACATCACCTCACCCCTGCGGTTTCCACAAGCATTGACCCCAGAAGGAAGTTCCCCCTCCTTCACTTTACACCCTCTCAGTGTTCACACAGGAAAGGGTGGCGGAAACAATTAGGGATCCGTTACTGATTCTTTCTTAAGCAACAAGACCTAGGGGATGCCCAAGAAAATTCACAGGCAGCAGGTCTGGCACAAGCACAAGGAAATGCAGGCACAGGTCTGACGTCTGGAACTCACTGCTGTGGGATTTGGCTAAAGCCAATAGTATCCGTGGGTTCAAAAAAGAATTAGACACATTTATAGAGGAAAGGTCCCCCAATGGCTTTGGGACAAGGTTGGAAAGAGGGTGCAACCTCATGCTCGTTGTGTCTCTAAATCTCCAACTACCAGACTCTAGGGATGAAGGATGATGGGAAGGGTCATTCCATAATTCCTTGCACACTTCCTCTAAAGCATCTGTTACTGGCGGCCAGTGTTGGAGCCAGGATGCTGGGCTAGATGGTCCATGGGTCTAATCCAGTATTATTAGTTGGAATGTATACCTCACCCTAACTCAGAGGGTGGTTTACAATAAAATCAATCTGGATTAAAATCCACATATAGAAACCTCCCTCCCCTCCCCCCATATAGCCACCCCTAATTCCAACCTTCCCCATTGTTCATATACTCTCATCTCAGGGTGTATTTGCATCCCCCCAGTGACGTTAGTCACATTACTTGTACCCTCAGGCAGGCATGGTATTGCCTCAATTACCATCCCCCATTGTTCATAACCCCCCTCTGCAAGGGGGCGTGTCATTCCCACCCTTCCTCCTTCATTTCCTATGGCATGATGACCTTCATGTATTCATACACTATTTATTTATTTGTTTCTGTGCTTATTTATTGATGCTTCTAGCCTGCCCTTCCCCTAAGGCTCTTCCCAAGTGCTGTAGGTGACAGCCCTTGGGAGACGGTCGACTCTTTGTAAAAAGCCAAGTGCACGCCCCTGGAGGTAGCTTACTCCCCTCTCCTTTCAAGTGTTCCTGTGAATCCGGGCAAACTCAGTATTAACACGGATTTGCGTGCACTTCTTACCACCTCTCAGCGCCGACCACACATTCTGTGTGTGCAGACAGTCCTGTCCCCACTGCAGTCAGTGCCTCAGCTGTCATTCACTTTCCATGTTGCACCTCCCTGGACCATGCCATGGTTTGCCCCTGGGGTACCCGCCGCCTCCCCCTCCAAGAGTGGCTGTAGCTGCCCTGTGTCTGCATGAGCATGAATCAAGAGTTTACACTGAGGTAAGGCAGCTTTGCCCTCCCTTGGGGCACTTTGGAAATGAGTTGCAAGTCCAGCAGGGTGGATAAAGGGGAGAAGGGCACTTTAGGGGTGCACTTAGGATGAGGAAAGGAATGAAGCCGGGATGACGCTAGAATAACTAGTTCGGACGAACAAAGGGGTGGCAAAGGGTATTGTCAGGGGAGCAAGGGTTTTTGCTAAGCATAGTGCGAAGCAGACTCCTGCCTGCATCATCCCTGGGATTTGGGGGTGGGGTGTCCAGATAATAGATCGATGCTCTGCCATGACTCCAAACACCCCCCTCCCCCAGTGTATGCCCTTCCCTTTTCCAGTGTTTGAGCCTGGGCTGGTAGTAACTGGATCCAAGGGCCAGATCCAGGAACTGGAAAGGGCCAAATTATTATTATTAATAATAAAAAATAAAACCCAGAAGTGGGCTAGGTTTGTCCCATGGGGCAGGCGAGTCTCCAGGGTTTAGACCCTCTGGGATCCCTGGTGCCGAGAGAGAAACTCCCTAGGGCAGCGGGCGGGTGGGTAACGTGCCTGGAGAGGCGCCTCGGGGCTGGGTGCTAAGCTGCCGCGTTGAGTTTAACGCCAAGGGGGGAGAGGCAGCACATGCCGGGCTGGGAAGCCAAGCCAGCCCCTGAGCCTCTTAAGGGGGGTTTAGTGGGAGCCTTTCTGCACGATCGGGGGTGGGTTGTGAATGTCCCTGCGGCTGAGCTGTGCGTGTCACGGGAAGGGAGGCTCTGGGACACCCAGCTCGGGAAGAAGGGGGGGGCGGTTAAGCAGCGCTCACGTTTTGACAGCAGCCGCCACCGCCTGGTCCGGGCGGCCAGGAGCCGCTTTGGAGCCAGCCAGGGCGCGGGGGAAGCGGAGGGAGGCGAGAGAGCGTTGCCCAACACGTGAGGCTCATGTGATGGTGGGGAGAGACGGGGGGGAGGCAGGGCTGTCCCTCCCCGGCGGCAGCGGCAGCAGCAGCCAGACGTGCCTGGAGTCACAGGGTAGAACACGTAGCTCCAGTCCACCCACTCGCGCCCATTTAACCCAGCCTGCAGCCTCGCCGGTCCCGCACGCTGCGCAGCGCACCCGCCACGGACATGAGCAGCAGCAGCAGCCGCAGCCAGCACTGAGCTCCCTCTGCCCGCAGCCCCGCCGGGGATCCCCGTCGCCAGTGCCTCCCCGAGAGAGGATCCATNGCAGCCGCAGCCAGCACTGAGCTCCCTCTGCCCGCAGCCCCGCCGGGGATCCCCGTCGCCAGTGCCTCCCCGAGAGAGGATCCATCCCCCTGCCCGGCTCGCCTGCCTGCCTGCCTGCCTGCGCAAGTGTCCGGCCAGCCCGAGAGCCCCCGCCGCTGAGTAGCATGGAAAGGATCCCCAGTGCCCAGCCCCCGCCCGCCTGCCTGAGCAAGCTGGCAGCGCTGGAGAGCAACGAGATGCCAGGGTAAGCGGCCAGGGCTGCGGATCTCGGCAGGGTCAGGATCGCCCCCTTTAGCGGGGCGATCCTGCTGATCAGCATCTCCCCATTGACTCTCCCGGCTGGGAGTTAGAGGAGTTGGGGGCGGGGTGGATGGAAGCGAGGGAAAGTCAGTGCACTCAATGCCTTTCTCCCCATCACTTTATGCAGGTTGGGCTTCTCGCACATGTACCAAGTTTACAAGCCCAGGAGAGGGCTGAAGCGGAGTGAAGACAGCAAGGTAAATGGCCGAGCATTTCTTCCCCTGGATTCGGAGTTGACAGCTAGCTAGTGTCTAGCAGGTGGTTGCTCGCCCTAACCAAGATCAAATGGTTTTAAAGGGCGTGGATGGAGTGGGACTTGGATGGATGCTTTAAAACGAGGGGCACATGGGGATGGAGACGGGTCCCCTTGGCGTATAGGGCGCAGGAGACATCCTGCTTTGGGAATGGCTAAGATTAAAGTGCGGGCTGCTGCCTGCACTCCTCTGTCTGCAGGGGAGGAAGTGTCCACCTTGGGCTGGGGTTACACTACTTGTTAATCTCTGGGAGTTTGAAGCCAAGTTTCTCTGCTGTTCTGCTTGCCCGCCTCTGGTGCTTTTACTGGGGGACTTTGGTGGAGGGGTGGGGTGGCTTTGGTGGAGTGTGGAAACAGGTAGACTGTTGGTTTTTTTCATTTTTATTTTACCATTGTCCTGCAAAAGGAAATCATCCAGGCAGCACTTGCTGCATGAAATATTTTGCAATAACTACATTTAATGTTACCTTTTTGCTCCCTGGTCTGCTGCTTTTGTTTTGTTTTTTTGGTCATTGATTCCAAGGAGGGCAGGATTTTCCCAGTGTTATTTGGTCATGTCTAGCTAACCGGGTTTTTGTGTGTGTGTTTTTTTTGTTTTTAAAGCTAGAAGTGCCTCCCCATGATGCTAAGAATTTGGGTTGGTTTTTGCCATTGATTCCAAGGAGGGCAGGATTTTCCCAGTGTTATTTGGTCATGTCTAGCTAACTGGGTTTTTGTGTGTGTGTTTGTTTTGTTTTTAAAGCTAGAAGTGCCTCCCCATGGTGCTAAGAATTTGGGTTGGTTTTTGCCATTGATTTCAAGGAGGGCAGGATTTCCCCAGTGTTTTCTGGTCATGTCTAGCTAACTGGGTTTTTTTTTTTTTGTTAAGCTAGAAGTGCTTCCCCATGGTGTCAAAAAATGGAGGCTATATGCCCTGGGTGGGTTGCTACAGCCAACCAATCGCTTTGCCTTTGGTTTCTAGGAGACGTACAAGTTGCCCCACAGACTGATAGAAAAGAAAAGACGTGACAGGATTAATGAGTGCATCGCCCAGCTGAAAGATCTCTTACCAGAACATCTCAAACTTACAGTAAGTGGAAAAGCTGGCCAATATCCAAACCTTTCTTCCTTTGGAGGGGAGGGGGAGCGGGTTGGCTTAATGGATTTTCATGCAGGTAAATGTGCCATCTAGAGGTTTCTCCTTGGCACTGCAGATCAGAGTGGGAAAAGGCTGCTGGTTGTGCAACTTGGCCACTTTGACTCCTTCTGTTAGTGCCAAGTTTGGAGAATTTCTAAACAACGTGGGTCTAGGATGAGGGAGAAATGAACTGACACAAAAGAAATGATCAGTGAGTGCTTGATCTAATGGCATTTAGTGAGGATTTATTGGGGCTTCCCTGGATGAGCCACTAGAATGACTTGTACTGTGATTTGTGACACCTTTTGCAAACTGACCCCAACCCTAACTTATCTGAGAGTTTAGTTATTTTTAGACTCTGTGCCTATTCCAAACTAGATAAAATAGTAATGGCAGCAGCCTCTGCTTTTCTTGCAAGGCTACCTGCTTTTTAATAAGAGTGGTGGGGAAAAGCCAAGCAGCTTAATTTTATTTTTACCTGTAGAAGGAAACTCATGATGGCTCTTTAGAGCTCCTGTCTTGTTTTGCTGCCTAGGAGAAACCCTTTGATTGGATTCTCTGTGTTAAGGATACCAGCAGGGACAGCAGAAGAGAGAGAGAAAATACTTTTCCCCCTGTGCTATGTGGTTGGTCCCAAAATACCCACAGAAGGTTACTGTAGCCTCCCCCATATCCTTCCTTGTTGTTTGTTTTTGTTAACTTGCATAATTTGTGGCACTGGCCATAGATATGAAGTTTCTTTTACCTGGGAGGGAGGGTGGATAAATTGGAGAGTGTGTCATTGTATCTCCTTTCCCCCTATATTAAACTCTTCCTTTGTTTCACATCTCAAGAAATGATAAGTATTGGAAGGCCCCTTAGAATGTGGCTGACTAACCCGTCCCATTTATTTCCCAGACATTAGGTCATTTGGAGAAGGCAGTGGTTCTTGAACTTACCTTGAAGCATGTGAAAGCGCTAACCAATCTCATTGAACAGCAGCAACAGCAAATCATTGCTCTGCAGAATGGCTTACAAGCTGGTAAGTATTCAAGTTGTGCTTGTATCTGAGACAGGGAGAGAGAGATCTTCAGTAAATAAATAAAATATATAATATATATATATAGGGTACTTAGGCCTCTTCCTTTTGGGGGAGGAAGGAATAAAATTGGACCTCTCCTTGTATAACTTAAAGCCTCCTTTATGTGTGCCTCCAAATATTCATTTTGCTACTGTATCTGGTTCCTTTATAACTAGCTGCTAATTTGAAATCCAAACAGGTCATCAATTTTATTTAAAGTGCAATTTTGTCATCTGCCCGAGGGAGTCTTTCCAATGATGCCATTGGGCTTTGGATCAGGCTAATCTTTAACAAGCCAAACTAAAGTTAACTGTTTCGAAGCCAATTAACCTGTTGTGAGACTGCAAACATTTACACTTAGGGTATTTTCAGACGTGACGTTGACACGGTGAACCACGGTGAATACCCACCTGTGGTCACCGTGTCCCGTACGTGACGTTACGGGGTGACCCCGGTGGGGAACGAAGCCGGTGGTGCCGGTACGGGGCCAAAGGGCCCCGTATCGTCTGAAAGTACCCTTAGTCCCCTTGACTTTGAGACTGCATAAGTGTTTGCAGGACCGGGCCATACGGAGAGCTGTGTGTGAGTTCATGACTGGTTAATCTTTAGTTCCAATACCCAAATTTCACCGTAGCTGTTCAGTAGTTCCCTAACTAAAGAAAAATTGTGCTTCCCAAGTTTTGGCCATGTTAACTTGGAGTTTGTGAGCTTGAGGAGTGGCCTAATTGTTCCTTGTGTTTCCTTTCCGCTGGCTGCAGAGAAAAACGTTAAGGCCTCTTTTAAAACTTACGTGTCACCGGCAGGTCAATCCTCCACTATTAAAGATTTGACAAAAGTTGTTATAATCACTTGTCCCACATGACCATATCTTGTGAAGTAAGGCCCTTTTTTACTTAGCTTTTATATATCATGTTAGAGATGAAACAATTTAGTAACATTGTATTCATGGAAGTATTCATTTCCTGAAGTCAGTACCCAAATTTGGAGTCATCATTGCTCCTGCAAAAGTTGCCAAATTTGCAAACTTGGCACTTTGTTTTTTCACACTTTGGCACTTTATTGCATTGCCTGCTGTGGGTTGACCAACTGAACACCTTAAGAATTTTAAAAAGAAGTGTCCAAATGCAAATGGACAAACTTTGAAAAAAAACAAACTTTGTTTTGAATGGGGACAATGAATTCAGTTTGAATCCCACCAATTAATAAAGTGAATTCACCAAATTCCAAGTTTGCTTTGAATTTTTGCTTAGGCCTTATTTGTTATGATGAGACTAATGCATTTGCTCCGTACACGTTGTTCTGAAATAATTTCTTTAACTATGTTCAGATTTAACTTCTTTCTGTTGCTGTTTCCTCAGGTGAGCTGACATCAAGGAACCTTGACTCCAGCCAGGAGATGTTCCGATCTGGTTTCCAGATGTGCGCCAAGGAAGTGTTGCAGTACCTGGCGAAGCACGAGAATACCAAGGATTTGAAATCTTCTCAGCTTGTTGGTCACCTGCACAGAATGGCTTCTGAGCTCCTGCAGGGCGGGGCCAGCAGAAAATCGGCTGAGGTTGCCCCCAAAGCAATGGACCTGAAGGAGAAATCCAGCTCGTTGAGCAAAACTGCAGAGGGTCATGGGAAAAACTGTGTCCCCGTGATCCAGAGGACTTTTGCACACTCCAGCGGAGAGCAGAGCGGCAGTGACACAGACACAGACAGCGGGTATGGGGGAGAGCTGGACAAAAGTGACTCAAAATCTGAGCAGCAGTATTTTAAAAAGGACACGGAACTCAAATACGCCATGCATGAGAGAATAAGCTTCATCAAACAGGAGAGCGAGGATCCTCCAGCCAAAAGAACCAGGGTGGAAACTTCAGAGGACGAAGGCCCTTTTAGTAGCGACATGCTTGGTTCCTCCAGCAGTTTCTTAGGTCCTCACCAGCCTCCTTTGTGTCTGCCTTTTTATTTGATTCCACCATCAGCAACAGCCTATCTGCCAATGCTGGAGAAATGTTGGTACCCGGCCTCCGTCCCCGTCTTGTACCCTGGCCTCCCAGCCTCTGCTGCAGCACTAACTGGGTTGATGAACCCAGATAAAATCTCCCCTCCCCTGTTAATGCCTCAGAGACTCCCTTCTCCCTTACCGTCCCACTCCCCTATCGACTCCTCTGCTCTGCTGCAAGCTTTGAAGCAGATCCCTCCTTTGAACTTGGAAACCAAAGACTGAGCTCCGCATGCCCCTTTCTTCTCTTTTGTTGAGTTTGTGGCTATTTCGGTTTTCTCCGCTGACTGGACTGAGGCATGCGGATGAGGCTCGCTGTGTGTGTAGGAGGCCTGGCCCTCTTTTCTTTAACTAGCCAGGAAGCTTGGGAGAGGACCTTAAGGATGCACCCAGGTTATCCATGCAGAGGAGTTAAAAGAGGGGGAATATATATATATATTTCTTTGTGCTTTCCCCTCCCCACCAACAGTAACAGCTGACTGAGTCAGCCAGGATTATATTTCAAAGCTGTGAAGAAAAAAATAAATATATATATTCCATTAGGTGGATTTAGATGTTAAGGTCTGTGAATATCAAAAGATGGTACTTCTGATGAGGGCTTTTCAAGGAACGGGGCCCCCAGCCAATTGTGCAAGCTGAATTAAGTTGCCACCCCCACAGTTGCCAGTATTGGAGCTAGGTCTCTCTCTCGCATGCATAAACACACACACACACACGCACACACAGACTTGTCAATGGAAGCATCAGTGTTAATGCCACTAGCAAATCAGAGTAGCAGTCACTGGTTGGTAGCACGCAGTCAGTTGTTCCTGGAGATTTAAGATGGGTTTTCTCCCCACACTTCTGCAAAATGTTGTTGGTTGCTGAATGGAGGTGCTGCTTGGAAGCTTTATGGGTGTAAATCTAATTGATCCATTAAAATGCGCTTTTTCCTAGAACTGCCAGTTGTGGGGCAGAGGAGAGGATAGTCCCAAGGATCTCTGCTTCTGGCAACTGACTCTTTGGCTACCACTATACAGTAAGCCAAATGATTTGATCCTTTGAATAATAAAAGTTCAGCCATTTATGGCCAGCAACTAGCTGTTTTACTCTTTGGGGTCAAATTCTGAGCTCTTGCACAAGGAAGTCAGCAGGGCTACACCTATTTATGCCAGCTCTGAATTTTTCCCCTTGAGTGCCTTTGGAAGAAATCAAAGCTGGGTGTTGGCCAAGGGAGTTACGTGGCTAAATCTAATTAGAGCCAGGCTTCGATCTCCTTTCCAAACC
Source organism: Sphenodon punctatus (assembly GCA_003113815.1). Taxonomy (NCBI): domain Eukaryota; kingdom Metazoa; phylum Chordata; class Lepidosauria; order Sphenodontia; family Sphenodontidae; genus Sphenodon; species Sphenodon punctatus. The sequence goes on along the minus strand of QEPC01008366.1, from coordinate 1,820,790 downwards.
CCGGGCCTTAGTTGATATAGGAAATCAACTGCATTTAGAATTTCCACTCTTGGCCTCTGCACGCCCCTGAATCAATACTTTCTGCAGTGATTACGACTGTGTCTGATTTGGCTATTAAAAAAAAAAACAATAATAAAAAATGTAAAGAAAGAAAGTAAAAGGTAGCAACTTTTTCTTCTTCGTTTAGAGGGTGTGTGTCTGGAGTAAGCCCTGACCTCCTCTTCTACAATTGCACAAGCTGCTGAGATGCACTATGCTTGATTGCAGATAGTGTTTGGATGTTTATTTTGTTGTCAATATTATTATTATTATTATTTTGTTTTTGGTCTACAGTCGTTGCCTTTATCTGTAAAATCTGTTATAAATATATATGTATATATAAAATATATATATATTCTATAAATCTATTCAAGGTAAAACGTTTCAGAAATTTATTATTTGTATAACTACTTGAGCATAAAGAAAGTGGTATATGAATGTATTTTTTTTTCTGAAGAGAAATTTTTTTTTTCTCTAGGGAGAGGTACAATGTTTATATTTTGGAGCCTTCTTGAAGGGGGAATATTGTAAATATTTTTATCGGAGTCAATGTTAAGTTGTTGTTTTAAAATACTTAATAAAATAATTATTTTCCTGTGGAAGATAAAGTTTGTCTCCTGTGTTCTTGTGTTTGTTTGTTTTAAAATTGTAATAGCTCCCAAACCTTTGTCTAATGCCATCTTCAGAGCCTAAGTAAGCTGTGATTGCCATGGGCCCTCAATAGGTCAGAGCTTCTGTGATTGAGGCCCATAGCTAAGCTAAACACACACTTGTGGCTTCTTGACCTGCTGAACGTATCCCTGCCTCTCTCTGTCCCCCTGCTCCCGTCTTCGCCTCCCCTCTCTTGTCTCTTCTAGACAGTAAGCCTGCTGAGGCAGGGACCCTGCCTATAATTAACATTGCTGGCACTATATAAATACTTAACTTTATTAAGGGCTCTTGTGGAGCCTTCCAGCATATGGGGTGCTGTGTGGTACACAGTCTACTTTTGTCTGGATGCAGTGCAGCCCTGCCCAATGGAAGAGTTGTAAGAAACCTGATAGGTCATTTTGTCCGACCCGCTGCACTGAGGCAGGAGTTACTGTATTGACCTCCTAAGCCGGCCTAGGCAGACGTGTTCATCAGCCTCTTCTTAAAAACCTCCAATGGAGGAGATTCCGGGTTTTTAAGACCCTTTGCAAATTGTTCCGTTGCTCAAATGTCCATATAGTTGGGGCATTCCTCCTAATATTTAACCTAGTCTACCTTCCTAAACCCAAATAATGTATTACTGTAATGTAAACCAAGGGTGAGGAACCTTCCCCGGGGTCACTCTGAAAACAAGTACAAGCTCCAAGAGCCTCCCTCCTCAGAAAGAGGAGGGTTTAGATCCTGGGTCTGTCCCATAAACCCTGTCCCCTGTCCTTCCGAGCATGCCCTCCGATCTCTGCCCTGAGCTCAGTCTTTTCAGCGCTTGGGAGTAGGAACTGGGAAGGGGCCAAATAAAATCAGGCTGTGGGCCACATTTGGCCCCTGGGCCTGAGATTCTCCATCCCCCTGGTTGTAAAGCCATCAGGATAAACTATGTTGTGCCCTTGACTGGTTTGTGCAAGCTGGAAACAGCGGGCTAGACCATCAACGGCTGTAAACCCTGAATGGAGCCACAGCAATTTACACCAGCTGAGAATGTGGCCCAGTGTTTCAAATGGATTTCTCTCATGCCCTTCACTACCATGGGAAGCCTTTAATAGCGGATTCCGTAGCACGGGTGAAATGACCACATTCATAAGCAGTAATCCAACTGAAATGGAACATTTGAGATTCCTGACTGGATGGCAGGGTTGCCAGCCCCCAATGCAAATGTTTAAGGAACACTTATGAAAAATGCGTGTAGCAGTGCCTGCATTGGTGCTTAAGGCAGCCAGATTGGTCTTTGATTTGTAAGGTGGCATTAGGGTGGCCAGATACGCAAATTTTAGAAATACAGGTTGCAGAGCTGCAATTGAGCCAATGCCACCCTGCAACCTGTATTTCTCATAAGTGTCCTCTAGATATGTCCAGATGCATATGTGCATATGACCAAGTGTCCAGATATGTGCATATCTGGCCACCCTAGGTGGCATGCTTCTGGGAACCCAGATGGGGCTTATGATATAGAAGGATGGGACCATAAAGGAGAAGAGAATGAAGTTTTGGAAACATCCCTCATGCAGCTGCCTTTTGTCCCCAACTGGAGCCTTGAGCACCGGTGTCAAAGATGAACCCTCAAGACTGTTAGGCAAAGCTATGGGGCTACCTCTTGATTTTATATGCTCCCACTGAAGTGAGTGGCAAATTCCCCTTTGACTTCAAGGCTACCCAAATTTAGCCTGAAGTAAGCTAGAAACTCTCAGTAAAGAGCTGCTGCTTCTGTTTAGATTACACATGGGATTTTTCACACGGCACATTTTCGGAGCTGGTAGTGATCAGGAGACCCAGGTCGAGGGCAAAATCCTTCATTCACGGAAGTCAGTGGCTCAGCTCATTGACTTGAACGGTGGAGGAATGCGTCCTGAGTATTGTGTGAAATCTTTACTGCTTTCTGATGATCCCTTGTTTTCTGCAACGCAATGAAAAGGGTTTGCTTGTCAGGATCTGACTCTTCTAAGGTAGCAATGTGTGATTCCATTAACGTGGGGCCTGATGCATCATTTCCTCTTTCTCACTTCCTACCTCCAGTTAACCACAGAGGGGTAGCCAGAGTGTCCTGAGTGGGGATTTCCAGAACATTGCATGTAGGGATATCATCTGGGCAAATATTTCCCCATGCCTTTTGCACTGCAGGAAATTCCCCAGTGAAGTAGAGGAGGTCAGGAGCTATTAGTAAGTGCAGGAATCAACATCTGTATGAATGTATTGCTACAGAACAAGCCAACAAACACAAGGTAAGGCAAATGTAAGTTTGCAAGAGGGCCAAAGAGCATGAACCTAAATCTTAATGTGAACATTAATGTAAAGTACACAATGCACTTTTTGGCTGAGAAACCCAAAATTGCCATAGGGAGGTTTTCCTTGTGGTACAGGCTCTGCTCCAAAGGATAACGCTGCAACAGTAAGTGTCCTTTCAGGGTGAATAGTATAGGCATGTGACTTAGGGTGATTTCAGACGTGACGAGATCACGCTGAACCACACTGAACCACGGTGAACCCCGCGGCGGGGCGAAAGGCCCCTGAACGTCTGCACAGCGTGCGCCAGATGTTGGCCACGCTGAATCTGCAGATGGGGTCAATTTGAACCACGCTTCCCGGGCTAGCCGGGGGAAGGTCCCGGGAAGCGTGGTCAAATGGACCGCGGGCCGTGGCCAACAAAAAGTAACGTCTGGCCGCGTGCCACGGGCCGGGATCCCCGGCGGGATCCCGGGCCGTGGCACGATCGGCCAGACGCGGCGGCCGCACTGGCCCCGCCGCCCGCCCGTCTCCTCGGAGGGCGGGCGGCGGGGTGCGTGGAGGGGGCGGGGCCGTGCGGCCGCACGTTGCGCCGCGCGGCCCCGGCCCCTCCCACTTTCCCCGCCGGGATCCCCCCGGCACGTCTGTTGGGCCGTGCAGGGGTGACCCCGGCGGGGAACGAAGACGTTTGTTACGGTACGGGGCCAAAGGGCCCCGTAACGTCTGAAAATACCCATTGATGGTAAGTACGCCATCACGTCTCCCTAGCACAATGGGACCATGATCTTGATTAAACTCCCTGGGTATTAAAAGCACTACCAATAATAGGGAAGAAGACTTGAGGTGTTTTCAGACATGACAGTAGCCCGTATTTCCATACTTTGACTCATGTGGAATTGTGGGCTACTGTCACAGTTGAATGCGCCACCAGATGTTAGTCCAGGCTGTATCCCAGGTGGTGTTGGTACTTAGGCCACTTTTACACATGACAAAAATGGGTTCTTATAAATGCTTGAGATAATATTGGGTGTTATAGATGCTGGAGTTTTGTCATGTGTGAATGCACTATTTCTCTTTTTAGGCAGTGCGATCTCGCAGCCTTGTAAGACCCACCAGATGTGTCTCTTACAAACCTGTGAGATCTCACTGCCTAAAAGGGGAACAGTGTGTTCACACATGACAAAACTCTAGCATTTATAACACCCGGTATTATCTTAAGCACTTATAAGAACCCATTATTGTCATGTGTAAAAGCGACCTTAGTCTGGCTGTGACTCAGGAACATCCCCAGGTCACAGTTAAGTGCCAACACAGCCAGGAAATGGCTGCCGAGCGGGGAGTAAAGCAGGCTGTCACGCTCTCTGCCCGGCCGCCATCATGTTTGTTTGGCAGCTGGGCTGAGTCCTAACTGGAGTGACGGCTCCCATCACCACCTGGGTAAGTCCATCACTTCTGTTTTCAGCCTTGGTGGTAGACCACCTACTAAATGTTGATTTGAAGGTTTTTCCTGGGAGACCAAGGTTCAAATCCCTTCTTAGCCATGAACTCTCTAGGGTGGCTTTGGGCAAGTCACTGGTCACTTTCACGCACAACAATATCTCCTGTGATTTTAATCTTCCCGTGATCTTAAAATCATGTGATTTGTTTTCTGGGCACCCTTCTCATGAGTCATGTCTCCCACCATTTTTTTCTTTGCACATTTTACTAATCGCGCCGGGATCTACCATTCTGACAAGTGCAAATTTTGCACAATTTTTGTCCTTCCCCATCTGCCCTGCGCCTGCTGCCCAACTGACCTCAGAGCAGGGTTGAAATCCACAAGCTGGCAGCAGATTGAAATTTCCAAACCTGTGGCAGAGCTGGGTGAAATTAACAATTTGGGTGAAATTAACTAGCCAGGAATGAATCACTGTTCCCTCCTGCCGGTTTCCACACCTGCTTTTCCACAATTGTAATACCGATAGGTATTCTCATGTTCCCAATTTTGCACAACCATAACACCCGTCATTGCAAGAGTAGGATTTTGTAGCCCAGTAATCGCAAGAATTCAAGACAAAACTCATAGGATGAACACTGACTAATGCAGTTTACATACGGGAGCAAATTACAATTTTGCAACTAGCATCTTGTGTGAAAGCTGCTACTAGCCCTCAGCCTCAGTTTCCCATCTTTAAAATGGGGATATTAATGACCCTCCCGCCCCGCTGGGCTGTTTTGAGAGTGAACCAGATGAGGGATGTAAAGCACTTGGGTTAGGACGGATTTAGGTATGGGTTATTTTAATCTGGGGGTTTTAGGTTGTTTTTAATTTATTTTAATTATGTATTTTTAAATGTTGTTAGCCGCCCTGAGATGCTTATAGCAGGAGGGGGAGGCATATAAATTTTAGTAATAAATAAATAAACATGGAAAGTGCTCTAGAAATAATATACAAATAATTAATATTAATTGTAATAGTAATAATAATTTGAGGGGGAATCATTTTTGAAAGCTGTGAAACTTTTCACCAAAATTATCAACATTTCCAAAATGTTCTTTTGTTGAACATTTTTGAAATGGCCACAGTGTTGAGCATTTTTTGACATTGTGCTTAAAAATTTCCACCCCAAATTTGAAAGTTTCAGTTTTGATTTCATTTGAATTTTTTTTCTGAAACTGAAACCTTGTTTTTGACACAACCTGGTCCCATCCTCCTGCAATCACTACCTGAACAGAGTTCACACATCTCTTCTTCTAGTTCAAGCAGCAACACAAACCCACATTCTGAGTATTGCACATACCTCCTCGAGAATGCCCTTCTTCTCTGTTATTTAATGCAACAAGTGGCCGTGGGCTACTGGAATTATTATGTATCATTTATCACAACAACCCATTTTGCAGATGAGGAACCAACCAAGACCAACCAATAAGCTCATCATGGCAAAGCCAGGATTAAAATCCTGACCTTCCAGGCCCAAAGCCATCATTTTATCCACTAGGCTACACTGTTACTATGCAAGGGTAGTAGCTGCTGTGTGGATGGATGCACTACCCCGGGACAAGGCAAACACATATTAAAGAACAAGAAGTGAGTTTTCAGAGGGGAAGGGAGTTGTGTGTTTGAGCCCTGTGTGTTAGCATTTGCAGATCCATCCCTTGCCACTGACTTTCTTTGTGACCTTGGGCAAGTTGCTTCAACTCCATCTCCAACTCAGTTTCTCCACCTGTACGATGGAGGTGGTAATTGGTATCTGTCAGAGCAGGGTGGTGCGAGGTTGGCATGGTATCAGCACAGCACACGGCGATCCTTGCCTGCAACGTCCTACATAAACCCAGGGAGTTATATAACTCCCCGTGCCAACGTGTGCATGTGCTAGATTGCCTACCGGTCCCTGAATGGGCTGCTGCCTCATTTGCTTTGCAGCGGCAGTCACCCAAGATGCTCTCAGGCACAGACATTTCAGCAGATTCCATTGCCATTTGAAAGCAAACAAACATTAAATTTTAACAGGAGAGGGGGGAAAAAAAATCCTCTGGGGAGGCTGAGGCCGCAGCAGCTGAGGCAATCAGACTGTGACGGGGGCGCTTTGCACTTGTGCTGTTCAGACAGGGTGTGTTGAGTTTCCCCTGGCTTGTTTTCATGGTCTCACCCAGCTCTGACCTGCCTCGAATGTTGACACAATGTCACGTTTCCGACTGCAGTCTTTCATGTGCAGCCTGAGGCTAAATACGGCTGCTGGTTCCTGGAAGCAGACGTGCCTGGCACCCTTTCAGTAGAAACCCGATCCCCATGCAGGCTTGGCACCAAGGCTGAATAACATGGCAATAACTCTTTCAGCAGCATTTCAACCCATAAATAGGGCTTTCCGGGCATGCTCCTTGAAGCACAGCAAGAAATGTACCCTTGAATGCAAACCAGAGTGCAGGGAAGACCCGTGTGGGGAAGAGGTCATGTGGCAAGGGCCTTCAGATACGACTGGAGGACTAAAAACATCAGGGTCAACGGGGCCTCCAATTCGACCCAGCTCAGTGACATTTTGTCCCTACCTACGTGTAAATTCGTAACTTTCTCAGAAAAGGGATGTATTCTTATCCCAAGCGAGTTTGGGAGTGGCTGAGAGATGCTTGTGCTTTTTAGCATTTCACCACCTGTTTGTCCAGCCGTAAAGTGAATTCTGGGGCCTCCACGTGCATTTTTGATAAGCCTGGCAGTCTGGCAGTCTGCACGGTTGGGGGAACAAAAAGAATCGGCATGGCTGGGGAAAGGAAGAGAATCTCCAGTGAGGGTAGGGAAACGTTACTTGGGAAATGAGGGCAGGTGTTGCAGGTGGGGGTGCTTAAGATGGGGAGGATCCAGATCATGGATCTGTGCAGTGGATCAGTCCCCATTCCCAAGTGCATGCTCTCATCTCTGCAAACACTTGTGATGATGCTTGAAGGGAGGGACTGGATCCACAGCACAGAGCCAGGAATGGGAATGGGAACAAATAAAAAAAACCCAGCTGCGAGTTGGATTTGAGCCTCGAGGTTCCCCAGACCCCTGCTTTATACCGTACACTCTGCAGGGACGGAATCCCAAAATAATTATTCTACAGGGACCAAGGGTCTAAAAACAAGGGAGAGAGGGAATATTCCTCCTGGCCTGAGGGCACTCCCCTACATCCTTTTGGCTCCTTGAAGTCAATGTTGCAGGGCTCAAGTTAAGGGAGAAAGATTGCCCCCTGCAGCACTCTTCCCCCAGTACCTTTAGTTTCCTGGAAACTGGATGAGGAGGTGGATCCAGGAGGGGGCAGGAGACAGGGTCCTGGAGTCAAGGTGGGAAGCTGTTCCTCCCCCTCTTATTTTGGAAATCCCTGCCAGTTCTGCACATTTTAAAACACCTTTGTTTTTAACACATGCTGCTCTTTTGTAGGAATACGCATATGGCCCAGTCAGCAACCCCCACAAAAGGTCATGCACAGGGCTTCATTCCTCCCCCCACCCCCCGCCTCTCCTCCCACAGCGCACACACACACAGTCACACACACACACACCCCCTAGGCTGTGGGTTGAACCCTGTGAGAAACTGGTGTCCTTCTCCCGGGCCCTCCCTTTCATCTGTAAAGCGTGTCGCTGCAAGTGTGGAGTGTTTACCAATGCGGGCATTGCAAGATCCCTTGAACTGTGTCCTAGTACAAAAGAGGCTTTGAAACGAGAAACACGTTGTCATGGCATGTTCCCGGCCGGCTGCACTAGACTGAACCAGATAATTGCCATTCCTGCTTTAGCTGTTTGATTGCGGAGCGGTAGACCTTGCATCAAGGCATTCTTCACATTGGCTTGGGGTGCAGCCACGGGAGACACCTACTGTGCCTCAGTTGGGAAGCCTTACCACATGAAGCAGTGCATCGTGTGACCAGCAGCCGGTAGATGTTCCCTCCGCTGGGGGACGGTGACCACTCGTTCCAGTCCTGCACAGCCACATTATGGCTGGGGGTGGGATAGCGGTCAGGCCCCATGCAGCCACGTTATGGCTGGGGTGGGATAGTGGTCAGGCCCCACACAGCCACGTTACAGCTGGGAGTGGGATAGCGGTCAGGCCCTTCACAGCCACGTTATGGCTGGGGGTGGGATAGCGGTCAGGTCCCGCACACCCACGTTACAGCTAGGGTAGCGGTCAGGCCCTTCACAGCCACGTTATGGCTGGGGGTGGGATAGCGGTCAGGTCCCGCACACCCACGTTACAGCTAGGGTAGCGGTCAGGCCCTTCACAGCCACGTTATGGCTGGGGGTGGGATAGCGGTCAGGTCCCGCACACCCACGTTACAGCTAGGGTAGCGGTCAGGCCCTTCACAGCCACGTTATGGCTGGGGGTGGGATAGCGGTCAGGTCCCGCACACCCACGTTACAGCTAGGGTAGCGGTCAGGCCCTTCACAGCCACGTTATGGCTGGGGGTGGGATAGCGGTCAGGTCCCGCACACCCACGTTACAGCTAGGGTAGCGGTCAGGCCCCGCACAGCCACGTTATGGCTGGGGGTGGGGTAGCGGTCAGGCCCCGCACAGCCACGTTACGGCTGGGGGTGGGGTAGCGGTCAGGCCCCGCACAGCCACGTTACGGCTGGGGGTCGGGTAGCGGTCAGGCCAGAGGAGGGAGACGAGGTGTCTGTTCGCTTGACCAGTGCCTTGACCCACTTGACAGTGGCCCGCCCACTTGACTTCCCTGCTGGGGTGGGGGGGAACTGTCTGCCCTGCTCCCCATGCTGCCCCCTCAGTGTGGCAGCTACGCTTGCACCCCATGGGGCTGCACGGGGATTGGGCCCTCTGCAGCTCCCCTTCCGCACCCTGGAATGTTCTAGACCCACACACTTTGGGGAAGGCGGGGGTTATTCCAGGGGCCAGACATGTTCAGATCTAACCCTGATCAGCAGTGACAGAAGCCATTCCCCTCCCATCAGAGAGCTGTTCAGCGATGTATATGAAATTAATTTCTTGGTTTCGTGCCATGTAACAATAGTCAGTCACTAGGGTCAGTGGATGCTGACCCTACCATGTGACATGGGCTATTGACTTTGGGTAACCCTGACTCATGTGGCGTGACCAGGGGCCAAGAGTTTCTTACCGGTCCTCCCTCCATGTTCTGTATCTTTATGACAGGCCATATCTCTCCACTTAATCTTTCTCTCTCTGTCTGGGTTATTTTTATCACAGAGTAATTCTCACTCAGGGGCAGCTGCCCAGACAAAAAAAACCTCCTCTGCTAACTAGTCCTTTTTTTGGTTCTGTCGGCAAATAGCCAACGAATGAATAGGCAAAAGGTAAGTTTTAAACATGCCTAAATGACTTAGGGGCTTTAGTCCTGTTTTCAAAAGTTTCAGAGCCTAATAACATGATTCTCTAGGGCAGAAAGAACTGGGGCAGGGCCAGGTTTAAAGGCAGGGGGACTAGGCAGACAGCCAATTTAAGAGGGCAGCAAAATGAACCTGGATCACTCCTAGATCCTCTTAAATTCACTGCTGGGGTCTTGCCCTGAGCTAGGGCACTGCTGATTCCACGCTGGACAGCTAACTAGAGGGGAACCAGGAGAATGCAATCCCCCACCTCCAATGCAAGCCCCCAGCTCATGGCTTGCATTGCATGCAGGGGGAGTGCCGCCATCCCACCACTGACCAGCTGTTCAGCAGCCACCAGGAGTGTTCCTGCCTGCAGTTCAAGTCAGCTTGAAGGGTGCGGGTAGAGAGGGCATACTTTCATATTTTGCCTACGGCAGTGGAATGTGTAGAGCCAAACCTGTGCTGGCACAAGTGTGATTCGCTTCAATGGGACTCAGACCTGTGCTAAGTGCCAGTGCTATCTGCCTGGAGGATCACACCCTAAGCCTCAGTGAAGCGGCACATTCCTAGGTGCGCTAATTCCCATGAGAATGGAGCTGTGATTTCCCTCATGGAGCTCCCCCCTACCCCAGGTAAGGTGAGAAAGCAGTCCTAGTGCTGTTGAGTATGTTACCGATGGATTTCTGAATTGTCGTGATCATGGGTGTAAAAAATAGTGGATGAGGCGTGTGCGTGGAGACAGGTAGGATTGCCTACAGCGGACGTAGGAGAGGGCAGGGCCACGTTGACACGGGCACAGCAACGGGCTTTCTCGTCCCTTTCCGACATAAGCTCGCACCTTATGGGTGATGCTCCTGATGCTCCGCAGAGGGTGGGTCCCTGTCAGAAAACAGGGGATGTCATGACTTGTAACTCCACTTCTTACAGAGGGTATTTTCAGGTAGACATGGGGCTGGCCACCCCTGGACCTACTCCGGGGGCACCCCCCCCACACACACATATGCTTGGGTCCAGCCCCACTTGGGTCACGTTTAAATGGACCTGGCAGGTTCTCTGGCCACAGCACGCTCCCTCCACCACAGAGTTACACGCTAGAGCGACCGCAACACTCTAGTGTTGCCCGGGGCAACAGCTGGCTGGAAGTAGAGCAGCAGGCTGGGTCTGTGCATTAGACGGACATTGCTCTGCGTTGGGCATGTGTCCTGGGTTTGGCCAGCCTGCTCCACCCGTGGCACTCTGGGGTGTTCCGGAGCACTGTTGGCAGGGCTGCTGTGGTCCACGTCAGGAATATCTGGGTGGCACGCTGTGGGAGGAGCTGGGATGAGACCTCCCGGGCAGGTTGGGAGAGGACGGGTTTACTGCGATTGCCCACATGATACCAGTGTTGCAGATCAATTCAGCACTGCATTCTCCAGGCCCTATCGGGGTGTAGCTAGACTGGGGCAAAAGGTGTGGGCCCAGAGGCAGATGCACCTGCTGCCCCCATTATAGCTATGTCCTTGGGCCCTGGGGAAGTAGCCCCCCCCTTCCAGAAAGCAAAGTCTCTGGAGTTTGGGAAGCACTGATGTCTTTAGAGGCCTCTGTTTCCCATGGGTGTGTTTTGCTGCCTGTATGTCACACCCCAAGCTCTGTCGGCTTGGAAAGTCTGAGGCAGGGAAGCCGGTTTGCAAAGTGTTCGCAGACCTTTTTGTTTTGTTCAAGAAAGGGATTGTGAAAGGAGCGGGAGCTAGTAAAGGCCTGACTGAGCTGGCTCGCTGAAGCAAGCACTAGCTTCTTTGAAGCCACTTGTCATATGCAAAAAAAGGGCTTTCCTGAAAATGATTCTGCAGTTTGTGGATTTTACAACCCTCTCCCGTGAATTCAGCAACCTGTTGGGGAGCCATTTCACTTTGATGCTGCAGCCTTTTCCTTCGTCACTTCCTTAAAAGCTTACAACGCTGCCAGCAGCACTTGGGCTAGGCTCTCCGCTGGCCTGCCCCTCCTCTTGGAAGAGGCTCTCACCTCAGAATAGTTGCTGCTTCCACCTATTTCACGCTGATCATGATGTCGGCATAAGCTGCACAGAGCTCTGGAGACTCGGCCACAGAGGTTTCAGAATTTACTTTTCTGGGGAAAGTTTGATACTGTGGATTTTATCTACCGTACCCAGATCCAGGGAATTTGGAGGCCCTATGCGAAAATTGTTTTGTGGGGCCCATTCTCATTGATGAGTCACTAATTAGAAAAAGGGAAAATGTTACCAGAATTAAGTTTCGATCATCAAACATAACCCACTCACTCCCCCTTCAGAGGCCAGGGTTCCTGCACTGCAGCTCTTGAGGTTTTCTGGGTTATTTCTAGTTTAGTTATGGACCCCAATTGGTGTTCACAAATGTGACGCGGGCCCGGTTTGCCCAGTTCTGTTCTGCCTGGGCCAGCGCCGACCCCACACGTTTGTTCCAGGCCTGCCAGATGTGGGCCTGGTTCAAAGCCCATTGACAGCTGAGCCGGAAACATGGTCCTGGAATGAACTGGATCCACGGTCTGGCCCTGCGAGCTGCCCATCCAGCCCAGTGTGGAAGGTCACCATGGCAGCCAGCAATGGCTGCCTGTCATGGCAGGGGGCGGGGCACCGGCTGCAGCATGGGGGCATTGCTGTGAGGCCGCATGTCCCTCCCCGCCTCCCCTCATTGGCAGGGTCCAGCTGTGGAGATGTGTGTTCCCACCACCAGAGCTGCCCCGGCCAGGGGTAGCCCTCCCCACCCCTGGCGGGATGACGGCAGCACTGTCATGTGTGTGAACACCCAATGTTGTGGTCCCTCCTTAAATCACTGTGGGCCCTCTGTAAGCTGGGGTTACCCGGGTGTGAGGCTCTCTTGACTCATTTTACACCAGTGCGTCTCATATTCAAGTTGTCATTTCAGATTTGTTCATGGGATACATGTATTTGGGGGTGGGACAGAGGAGGGGGCCCCCCAGCTGTCTCATAGTCTGGGCTTGATTGAATCCAACCCTGACCATACCCATGGGTGTTACGGGAATTTGGGCTGTCAAGGAGGTCTCCCTTTCTCTTTAGATCGTTATCCCTTGTTATACCCAAGACTGTGGTTGGGCTGGGCTTATGCCCCTCCCCAAGGGCAAAAGGGTGGTGTCTCCTCAAGCAGCTCCCAAGGGGGCTCAAAGGGTTAAAACAGATGCAACAGCAGCCCGCATAGGCCTGTGGGCCACCGGCACGTCTGTTTTTGCACCACCAGATGTTGGCCCAGGCTCTGACCTTGGGAAATCTCCGAAGTCACAGTCCGGGCTAATGCCCACACCTGATTGGGCCAGAGCAGTTCACAGTGGACTAGCACGTCTGTTGTGGTCTGCCATGACCCAGCGTGGATTGGGGCCCACCAGTGTGTCGGCTGCCATGGCTGTCTGTCATGGCTGGGGTAGGGCGCTGGGAGTGGTGCAGGGTCGGCTGCCCACATGTCTGTTGCAGCCCTCCCACTCCCCAGGTCGCACAGGCAGCAGGATGGAGGTCCGGTCATGGGCACATATGGTTCGTAGTGTACCCTGACAGGGCCTGGACATATCCCCCGTGAATTTCCAGTCCAGGTTGGGTTGTGACGGCAACGTGCACGTATGTTTTTATCCCAAACCAGGCTTGATCTATAACCACAGTGTGGTGATACCTGTCTCCCAACAAGCCCCCAACCCCTAGAACAGCAGTAACCCCACCAGAAGGAAGTTTTAAAAGTGGGTGGAATGAAGCCAGCACTGCACCTCTGCACACTCTGAAAACGTCCTTCTTGACAGGGGCCTTGAAAATGACCTAAGTACCGCTAGAAAATGTTCAGAGTGGGTAAGGGCAGAGTTGCTTTTCCTGCCATTTCACCATTTTCTAAGCTACCACACAACCGTTCGGGCTGGTCAGGTGAGCCTTCATGGTATTAAATGGCCTTAGATGTCTTGCTAGGGTGAATAATTTGGGCTTCTGAAAAAGGTACTTTGTCCTTTCCTTTCAAATGATTCTTAACACATAACTTGCCTGATGGTCTACTCTACCATGCTAAGTTGAGGAACTTTAACTCAATTCTCCTTGGTTTGGTTCAGTCCCTAAATATACACAGGAGAAGACATTGTCTTGTTGGATGACACAAGCTGATATGAAAGTGGTCAGAGAACATAAAAAGAGTCATAGTGGGTTAGACTAATGGTCCATCTAGCCTAGCAGCCTGTCTCCAACAGTGGCCAATTTTAGTTGCTTCAAAGTGTGTTTTTAAACAATCAAGGCTTGGGAGGGCGGGCGGTGGCCACTGAATGGCACAGCTGCAGAGCACCCAGTCAGGCGGAGTGCCTGGGGTCAGACCAACGGCTCTCGGTGTGGCTACTGCGACAGCCACATCACACTCCCCGCCGTGGACCATGGAAGAGGGGGGAAGCACACTAGGCTGGCCTTTGATCTTGACATGTCCCGGGCATGAGAGTGGGGAAGCCCAGAATCCCCAGCACTTGCAGCCAGTTTCTGTGACTTGCAAAGGCCGTGTCCCCCGCCCACAGTGCCTCTGTGCAGCAGACTGGTCTGATGGCATGGCTGGCCGCCCCAGTTCATACGAGCATAGCGTGCAAGGGCGCCCCTTGCCACGGACCTTTGGGGCTTGGCCCGCATTGCGCACTCTGATTTCTCGGCAGTGAGCTATGAGTGGGTGCTGAGTGTCTCAAGGGAGCACACATTCCCTTCAGACGAAATATTTCTTACCCTGGAGAATTGAGCTGTGCTGAGTTTACATTGTCCTACTGCCCCAACCATTCCCCCTTGAGCCTAAAGTGGTACACAATGCTAGCATGTACCTGAGAAGCTTATTGAAGCTTTAGCTCCTCTTTCTATTCTTGACATTTAATCCTTAACAAGGTGATGTTATACTAAGGGTCTTTTCTGGGGTTATCAAATTGCTTCTTCTGAGGTTTTGAAAACAGAGTGGTTTTTTTCCCCCCACTCAAGATACTGACTTGGAAGGATCCACAGACCATCACTGTGGGTACCATTTCTTACCAACTAATGCTGATTTCACTATTACTTGCCGATGATTATCATGGGGAATCTGACTACGCAAAGGTAAAGTTTGTGTCCCTCGATATGAAATGTGACGTAGAGGTATATGTAGCTCCAGTCTAATTCATGTTAGCATTGTTATCCTAAGTCGCTAACGCCACCACATTTACAAGGTAGTAGGTACTCATGCTCTCCATGTCAAGCCAATAAAGGTTTGGAGTCTGCTCCTGGTCCCAACAAAGGGTAAAAAGTTAAATCATATGTGATTTTGGACCAGGACCCAGTGGCATGTGTAAACATATGCTGCCAAATGTTGGCCCAGGATTGTCCAGTGCAGTGTTGGAAGCTAGCCCAGGCTGTGACCTCCGGACAGCCTTCGAGGTCACAGCGTGGGCTAAGGGCCTCCCGTCCACCCGGGCCAAAGCAGGCCAGAGTGGGGGAATACGTATGTGTGACCACAGCTCTCCTGGCCCAGCTCATTGGCCCTCCACTGAAACCATTAAGCCAGGTTTGGGCCCGGACCTGCTCCCATTGGCAACAGTCACTGTGAAGGTGTGAGGTCTCCTTTCTTAGAGGTTTTAAAGAAAAGGCTGGAAAAGCATGATTATTGAGATAAATGTAGGTGGCAGGACTAGAATAGTGAATCTCCAGTTTTAGACTCAGCTCCCCCCCGCTTTCCTTATCTGTGGTACCAGCGGGTTACCTCCACTCCATGTTTCATCCTGAGACTCTGGCTTTTAACTAGTGCTGAAATGGGTATTCGGTTTATTATTCACATTTTTGGATAGCCCTTTGGCTACACAAATACCGTCGCCACTGAAACAGCTACTTGCATGTCTGATTTTTTTCCAGGTATTCTATTTTGTGTTTGGTTTTTTTCTTGGTCAGATTATTGTGGTATTTCAGTTCGGTCCTTTTCTGAAACTGTGCATGTGCAATTGTGCAAATGTTGTCAAAATGGCGTGGAACTGAAATACCGAAATGACCAAAATAATTGAACCCAAAACCCAACCAAACAAAACGGATACTCGACAGGGCACAAACAGACGTCGGTCACTACCTGAACCGCCATTTTTTGTTTAGAATGGATGGGAAGACCTATTTTTTCTAGTGCCCATTTCAGCTGTAGCTTCAACCTCCCATCTCTGTGCGAAGCCCCAATTTCTCCAGGCTACCCAAGACTTCACGGGGTGGAGCCATGGGTTTTAACAAATGTGACGGCAGCCCACAGTGACCCACTTTGTTCTGCAGGCCCCACCATGTTTGTTGGTGCCCTTCCGGAGGTTTGTCCTGGAGTTCTCCCAGGTGTGGTAGCGGCCAGTCCAGGTTGTGATCCTGGAGACCTCTGGGGTCACAGCCCGGGCTGCTCTCTGCCCGATCGGGCCAGAGTGGGCTACAGCGGGCTATAACGTTTGTTAGCCCGGTCCAGATGGGGACTGCTATCATAGGCCACTATGGCTGCCCATCATGGTGGGGCACAGGGCGCTGGGTGCGTCGTGGGAGTGAGGTCAGCTGGCCACATGAATGTTTGTTCTGCGACCGGACCTGATCCTGGCCAAGTTGCCAGAGGCTTCCTGGTCCAGACTGAGTTGTGAAGGCAGCAGTCCTCTGTCACTTGTGTTAACGCCTCATGGGGCAAAGAATTTTTCCCACCCACTTTCTGAGATGGTTCCATTCCTAAGGAATGTCATGGAATCACATCCCTTCCAGCCTGGCCCCACCAACTTTGGGTTAAAGTGGCAACCCTAGTGATATTTGAGGCTTCCAACACGTTTGTCCATATGTATTGCTTCCTCTCTCCCTCTCCCCCTTCCAGCCACTTTGTCCTCTCATTCTCTCTACCTCTTACTATACCACAGCTATGGAAATTCTTCCTGGTTTAGTCAGAGGGGACCCAGGTGTCTGGCATTTGTGCATCTTCTCCTGCCCCCCAGAATGCCTTCTGTATTTCTCAGTTTGAGATTCACTGGTTTGTGATTTATATGATCTTTGAGGTCCCTTCCATCAAGTAACCATTTCCAGATAATTCTTTGAAGGCAAGGCTATGCCCGTGGGGAAAAAAGACTGAACCCTCTTCTTGCAAATGTTGCTCTCTTGTTCATTATTATTTATTAGGATTACATTAGTATGCAGAGGCTCCAGCAGAGATCAGAGTTCCGTTGTGCCAGGCTTTGTGCAAACACGATATGAAAGGCAACCCAGACTCCGTGTATATCCCTTCTCTTCTGCAAAACACAATTCTTCCTTTTCTTTTATGCCAAGACTTGCAACAAAAAAAAGAAGAGGAGTTTAAAGTTAGGGTTCTAAATTAACCAATTGCTCGCCCCCAAAACAAATGCCAGCAACACCGTAGGGGATCACAGTCCATTCTCTGGGACTGGCCAACAGCTTAACCCGCAAGATCATGCCTGATACTACTTACAACCTGGGTAATTTTAAGCTGATAAATAAGCGACCTGATTACTTAAGGACTGAATTTGTGTCCAACCTAGTGGGTTCTTAGCATACTTGAAAATGAAGTCACTCAGGAGCTGCAATATGATTTTGGCTGGGGTTCTCCGTCTTAGAAGGTTGCTCAGGAACTAGAGAGGGGTCTGTGTGCATGGGTGTGAAAGCTAGGAAGGGAGGAAGGGATGTCATTGGATTGGTCCTTGGGGTGGATGAGTCCCTACAGGATTGGGCCTCACCCCCAGATGCCAGGTTCACCAACAACACAGGGCGCATTTCGAAAATTTATTGACATCCTCCTTTTTATATGCACACGACTTCCTGGGGGAGCTACCCCATATGATTACGGTTGCCACCCATCCAGGATTGACTAGAGTCTTCAGGATTGAACCCATCAGCTCCAGGAACCATCCTGATTTCTTGGTGTTATCTGTTAACCCAGAGAAATCAGAGCTTCGGGCGTGGGGCAGTGTCAGATAGGGGTGAGATGAAGAGGCTCTTGTTGACACCACATCAGAAGGGGAGGTGGGACAGACCCTTTTCCCAGTCCCCTTTCAGAATGCCCTGCTCCTTTGAGTCCAAGCCTGAAGGAAAGTGACTTTGTCCTCCTTAAGAAGTTCCTTCACTTTAGCCCTGGGGGAGTATTGAACTCCGCTTTTAGGATACTGTTGGTGGTATCTCTGCTTTTCATCAGCAGTTCTGAGGAGACTTCATCCCTTTCCTTCTGAAGCTCCATTTTGTGGTTCCTGTGCTTTGTACTAGCCTTTATTTGACCTTTGATTCGGCCTAGTGTCATTCTTTATCCACACCTGAGCTAGTTGCTGGGAGCATCATCCTGCCAAGTTTTACCTCTGGCTAGAAGCCTACCACAAAGGGACTACTCCCTCCTGAATCGGGACAGGAGTGCTGGTCTCCTCCATTTCTACCTCCTGTGCCATTTTGCTCCCCACTGATTTGAATTTCCCATAAACTGAATCAATGGCTGGACTGGCAGCCATTTTGTGGAATCAGCAGTGGGACTTTAGGAGGTCTGGGGATGAGGGCCTTCCCCTGCCCCCCCCTTCTTTTTGACTGTTATTATTACTCCATTGCAGTTTCCACCCACTTGCAAGAAGCACAAGGGAGATTTCTCCCTTTAATAAAATATATGTTTAAAGCAGGGCTGAGGAGACTTGGGGTGTTTAAGGGATGTGCTCCAGATGGGAAAAGGCCCAGATCACTGATCTATGCCATGGGTGGAGAACCTCAAGCCCAGGAACCAAAGGTGTCCCACAGTTAATTTTTATGTGGCCCCTTTCAAGTTCCTGCATCTAACCCCTGGATCCAGTTCCTACCTCCAGACCAGCACTGAAAAACTGAGCTCAGGGTAAAGGAGCAGACAGAGATACGGGCATGCATACAAGGACAGGGGACAGATCTACAGTATGAACCATAATCTGGCCCCTTCTTTTCCCGAGTTTATCCTTTAAGCACACCTGCTCCCAACTTCTGTGTGGTCCTCAGAGCTTGTACTAATTTTTAGGGATGGGCATCATGGATCCAGATTAATCCATAATTGCTCATAAAGGGCAGTTACAGATTAATCCGTACCAAACCACAACACGCCTGTTGTGGTTTGGTTTAAAATCTATAAATAAAATGTCAGTGACTCCACCATTTTGGAAAAAGGCAACCAGTCTGCACATGCAAAGTGGCCATTTTGCACATGTAGAGACCGGCTGCCCTTTTCCAAAATGGCAGTGATGCCGCTGCTGCCATTTTGAAAAAGGCTGCACATTCACAAAATGGTCTGGTGGTCATTTTGCGCATGCACCATTTACATTTTTAAATATATATTTTAATTAATTTAATTACGGATCTGTAAGTAAATCCAGAATTAATGTTCTGGATCTGTAATAGGGATCTGGATCCATAATTTCCCTCCAGAGGCCCACTCTTACTAGTTTTCTTAGAGTCCCCTGGGAGGGGAAAGGTTCTCCATCCCTGATCTATTACATGGATCTAGCCCCTACCCTAATGTTCATGCCGTCATCTCTGCTCCATTTCCCTGAGCTCACTGGGGTTCTTTTTAGACGAGCGGCGCTCTGTTGCGCGTCCGCGGCGCGCATATTTTGAAACCTCCGCCTGGTCTAATTAGATGATATGGAAGTGGATTAATATGCGCATATTACGGCAGAGGCGCATTTTTTAAGTGTGCGAATTAAATACCTCGAAACGGAGCGCCGCTCGTCTAAAAGCAGCCTCTATCAATGCTTGAGAGGAGGGAGGGAGGGACTGTATCCACGGGCCAGATTCAGGGAGACCGGAAAGGAGCCATATAAAAATCAGCCGTAGGTCAGTTTTGGCCCATGGCCTGCCAGTTCCCCACCGCTGGTTCCAAGTTAAAAAAACCTCCAAACTCCACAGCCTGATTTCATCCGAGCTTCCACTGTGGTATCAGCACAGGGTGTGTTTTCATATACAGAAGGCAAGCAGCTGGGAGAGTGGCTTCTGGGCTGAGCTGGCAGGATTATGCTTCCTCCTGTTTTAGCAGAAGCTCTTGATACACAGCAGCAGGCCCCACTCTCGCTGTTTGCCTGCAGGGTTTCAGTAATCCTTCATCTAGCTGGAGTGGGGGATGACTCAGGGACTTCTTGCAGGAAGTACAGTAGAGAGAGAAGGCGGTGGCCCCTCTGGGTTTTGGAAACTGAAGCAACCTATTTATCATGGAAAAACTGCTCTTTGTGGCCATTCAAATGGAAACTTACCCAAATGACTATATCAGAGATTCCCCCCTGAATCACTCTTTTTCAAGGCAGTGCACTGGGAAGAGTATTCGTTGGCCACAGGAATTGTGGTGGGCCTACCCTGGTAGGGTATGGTAGAGAGGGTTGCCACATATGTACATCCTAAGGAACACTCATGAAAAATTCTTCCTGGTTCAGTCAGAGTTCTAGGGGGCTGGTTGGCTGCTAGTGGTACCTGTCTCCCATTTTAGGCACCAATGCAGGCCCTGCAACATGTATTTTTCATAAGCGTTCCTTAAAAATGTACATAGGTAGCAATCTTAGGCCTGACTCCCTCATAATACCCCATTCTGATGTCAGTGGTAGCTCTGTGCACATTGGCAGAGAGTACGGTTACTACCTCTCTGGTTTTGATCCAGAGTCTCCAAGTTGTAAACTCTTTGTCTTCAGGTGAAGAAACCCTAATTTCCTTGAGCTAGGAAATTTCCTGAGTTTCAGGATCTCATGACTTCAAGGGTAAGCAGAGAGCAGGGACATGTTGGGAAAGGAGCAGGACAAAGAGTCCGTCCTATTGACTTTCTGGTAGGGGTGGAAAGTTCGAATTCAGATTAACATATAACTGCACGGAATGGGCCATTACGGATTAATCCGATCTGAACTGGAACAGCACGACAACAGGCCTGTTTCAGTTTGGTTCAAAAATAAGAAGTAAAATAAAATTACTGTGCATGTGCAAAATGACCACCAGCCTGCTCTGTACATGTGCACCTTTTTTCAAAATGGCGGCGGCAGTATCACCACCATTTTGGAACCAGTCTGCACGTGCGCAGTGGCCATTTTGCACACGCACAGACTGGCTGCCATTTTTCAAAATGGCGGCGACGCGGCCATCAGCAATAAAAGCTATTACTTTACTATGTTTCTATTGCCATTTTGGAGAAGGTTGCAGATGTGCAGAACAGTCCAGTGGCCATTTTGCACATACACCGTAATATTTTAACATTTTAAAAATTATTTGTATTTGTTAATTGATTTAAATATGGATCCATAATATGGATTTGTAATTCAGTCCAATAACTTTGGGGAAATGGGGGCTGGGGGCGGGAAACAAAAACTAAATAGATTTTCATCTAAAGGACCACTCCTATTTTCCGCAGGGCGCTCCCTGTGGCGCCACCTCCAGTGGCGGACTGGTCATATCAGAAAGGGATGGGAGAGTTCCTTTGTCCTGCCCCCTCAGTGAAGCCCCGCCCCCTTTGGCTCAAAGCTGCAGGAAAGGTGGCAATCCTAGCAGAGAGAGAGCGAGGACAGAATTGGGCCTTGCATATGTAAATCTGATTATAAAGATTTGATACTGACACCTTACGTGAGTTTTACCTCAATGTCATTCCACCGACTGGGATGGACTTACTCCTGATTTACACTGGCATGGGAGAAGAATCATGTCCATGGGTAATATAAATTACATCCAGAAATGGAGGGCAGGTGCATCAACAGGTATTATTTTATTTAATTAATTAATTTATTATTTCAGTGTATATGTCATCCTTGCCTGAGGCTCAGGACAGCTTGCACTCCAGTAAAAATATTTAAAATACAAAACTCTAAAACCCACCCAAAACCCCCTGACCTCCCAACCCCACCCTCACACCTCAACCCCCAAACCACCCACCAAACTCCATCCCAAACCCCAATCCTCACCCGCCAAATGCCTTTTCAGATAAAATAGTCTTACACTGCCTTGAGGCTCGGGCTCAAATGAAGGCTCCGTGGGAAGGGAGTTCTAAGCGCTGAGGCAGCAACTGAGAATGCCCCTTGCGAGCCCTTGTTGTATGAACAAGGCTAACAGATGGGACCCACAGGGAGGCGCTCCTGGATGATCAGTGGTCACGATGGGGCAGAAGGACAGGCGGACTCTTAGATATGTGGGGCCCAGACTGTTTAGGGCTTTAAAGGTCAAAACCAGCACCTTGAAGGTTAAAGTCAGACCCTGTGCTCACTGCTTTTTCCCCATTGCCAGAAATGTAGGGCAGGTGCATCAACAGGTATTATTGATTGCCACCAATGAAGAAACACAGCATGGAAAAAGAAGTGACTTTTGTGCAGTGATGGCCCAATCTGGGTTGGGTCTGGAAGCCATGGTGGACACGGTCTGGACCGGGTCGGCCCGCACAGCAAATGTGCCCGCAGCCAGGCCACCAGGAAGGGTGGGTAGATGCATGAATGTGCAGCCGGCCCCTCCTCCACGGTGCACCAAGAGCCCCATCCCCTACCATGACAGGCAGCCATGGAGGCTGATGACAGTCAGTCATGGCGGTCAGACCCGATCCAGGCCATGTCTGCCAGGCCACAGCAGATGTGATAGCCCACTGTGACTGACTTTGGCTCAATCAAGCGGACCTTAGCCTGGGCTGTAACCTGGACATAGCTAAGGGGTGAGATGAGCCTTGGCTAGCCGCCGACACAGTCCAGGGCAATCCCAGGCCAACATCTGGTGGCAGCTACACAAACATGCAGGTGTGGTCCGGTTCAAAGTGGGTCAAAGCAGGCCACAGCGGCCCCGCATCAACTCTGTTTTTACCCCTGGGTCCCTGGTTAAAGGATGAAACCTCTGACTGCTGGAAGCTGGGAACAGGGCTACCATCTTTCTGGGGATGGTGACCTGGGAAAAGGCAGAACCACCACACTAAAAAGGAGGTTGAGCAAAGGAAACGGCTGCCCCTTTCCATTATGGTGGCCCTGGATAACCTGGGGACAGTGCTTAAAAAATCAAATTGCCAGGGCCCAAGCCTGCTCCCCAGACCATACCTCCTGGCTTAGAACTTGTCAGAGCAGGGAAGTGAACCTATTCTTCTCCAGCTAGCAACCCAACCACTGGGCTAACCTGCTTCTCCACAGTTGAATATAAAACAGGAATTTTTGTAATTTAGTCTAGATGATGACCAGCTCAGGGGGTGGAGCAGGAAAGTCATCACTGAAAGTCAAATAAACCATCCAGTTTTTTTCTGGTTTTCATTACTAATCCCCAAATGGCCAATATTGTCCTTTTCCTCATCTTCAGTTTTCTCATCTTCACTTTTTGGGGTGCATGCTCCTACTGCAAATATTTCTCAGGGCTCAGCCCCTGCTTGAATTTAATTGCGGGGATTAAGCCCTGGCAGGTCCCCACTGCCCCTCTGTGAGCAGGAGGGTGCGGGGTAGAAAAATAGTTAAATAAATAAAGCCCTGACTTGGCTGAAGAGACTTCATGCAGAGCCTGGAAAATTTGGATCAGACCTTTGAATAGCAGCAGCCTTTGGTGGAAGTGAACAATGGAGGATGGATTACTCCACATATGCCCCATTTTTGTGCACTTGTTGAGACGCATCCAACTATGACCAATATCAGAGACAGGATACTGGGCTATGTGGCCCACTGTTCTGACATGTCATGTCACTTCTTATCATCCTGTAAAGCCCAAAGGCCTGATTCTCTGTTGTCTTCTGTTTTATGTAGCCATATACCCCCTGGCAAAGCATCATCAGAATGGTAGCAGTTTCTGAAATAATAATGACAATAGTAATAATAATAATAATAATAATAATCATGTGGCGGGTGATATGTCCTCTTGGCATTTTTGAAGAGGACTATAGATCGCCCCCCTCCCTTCCCCGTCTTGCATCCTGGATAGGCCCCTGTCCTGTAAACACTGGCATGTACTAGCCCCACCAAAACCATTTACAGTGGTGTAAAGTGGGTGCAAAGCATTACCGAACCCTTCAGCAGGTGACTGCAGAGACACAGGTGGAGTGGTTTGGTTCCTTGCATCTCCTTTGACTTGGAAGAAACAACCGCTTCCCCTTTTAGATCACGCCCGATACTTAGGGCTGCCACCTGTGGTGTTTTTTTTACCTGACACTTCCATTTTGGCCTGTGGGAATGTCAGGTAAATAAAACCCACCACAGGTGACAGCTTTACCAAGGCTACTTATCCCCGAGCTGCTTTGGCAGCGGGGGCAGGGTAAAAAAAACGGTGTAAAATAAATAAATACAATTTGAACCCTTTCCCAAATGAGCAGGCTATCTGCGGCTCTTTCGTCATAGAGGTTCTGATTCTGCATAGACTTACAGCTGCCCAGTCCCTCTAGTGTCAGGTGTGCATGTGTAGGAATGGGCCTCAGACACCAAAAGCCCAAATAACTGTTGATTGAAATACGCAGCCGCACTGGCAAGAGTTTAGCTGTGACCCGGGAGGGTTACCGCCGGTAATCTGATTCTGAGAGGTGAAAGCTAAAGAGAGCTCCCCATGGAGCCCTGTCAGATGTGGCACCGTCCGTCTCACGCTGTTCCTGTCTCTGGGAGCGGAGAGTTCTCTTGAAATGCCTCCCGAGATGGAGTGCACGTTCGCAGCCTGTCGTGCCCGGGGGTCTGGGAATTCCGTGGTGCAGGCAGATTGCTCTGTGATGGCCAGGATTTCTCCCGCCCTCCAATCTTCAGCAAACGGATTGAACGGCCAGGCATTTAACCAAGCCCTGTTTCACAACCAACGCTTAATGCAGCCTTAGTAATGCCGAGGGCCCTCTGACTCCCTATTTAAACCTGTAAAAAGCGAGTGTCTTATTCAGCCGTTATTTGACATTCATTTTTGTACAAAGATAAGGTACAGGACCCACCCTATTTGCAGACTTTTCTCAGGAGTAAACTATTCCTGGGTAAAGTGACCCTCAGATTACTTTACTTGGGGTGGGGGTGGGGGGTGGGTTTCTACACATTGTGGTAACTACAGATGTGTCCATGTTTGTGTGCATGTATCTTCACACAAACACACAAGTGGCTACCTGGCAAACCTGGGTTTCCTGCTCTAGGAAAACCAATGGTACTTGTGGATATCCAGTGGTGGGTCTGGGGTGGAGCAACTGGTCTGCTTCCCCCTGGGTCAGCTCCTTTACAGTCAGTGGGCCTCTTTAGACAACAAAGATCGAGTGTCAAACCCCCTAAGCACGCGTTTGGCCATTGTCTGTAAGCACCAGAACAATCCCAACACCAATCTGGCCCCCTGTTGAACACGCGATGTGAGCACCATTGCATCACAAGGACAATTTGCATATTCCGGCTGAGCACGTGTCTAATGATATTGCGTGGCATGTTAGCAGGTACAACATGGGGAACGAGGCAGTAGTGCTTGTGTGCTGAGATTGGGTGGCGAGCAAAACACCGATTTTCCCCAAGATGGCCCCCTGGCATGTCAATAATGGCAGTCACGTGTGTGTGTGTGTGTGTTGGCGCACTCCCTCCAATGAATGAGACAAGGAGGGGAGCAGGGTCTGCACCAAGTGCTGCCAGGGAAGCGGCCAGAACGGGGCTCGGAGCGCATTCCTGCCGCATGTTGCCCCAGCAACTGGGGCTTTGCCAATCAGGGCAGCACGGGCTCAGAACCCCCGCCCCGCTTGGGGGCGGGGCTCTTCGTTCCTCACCCAGCGTCTCCTCTGCCTGCAAACACCATTTCTGGCATTCAGGCAATCGGAGCAAGCCCCCAACCTTCCCTCCCAGGGGTACTGCGGGATCACCCGGTCACCGGAAGGGGCCAGGAAAGAATTTTTAACGAGAATTCTATATTGGCACCAAGATCCTTGTTTGTTTCGCCTTCCTCTCAGTGCCTCTACCGATTAGGCTGATTAACTTACGGAGAAGTTAGAGATATGAGGGAGGAGCCGTAGTTCAGGTATGTTGCATTGTCGCACCCTTGCAGGGGTCCAGTACTGGTTTAGATTTGTACATAGAAATTCAGTAGTATTGGAGGCATCTCCTTAAGAGATGGGGAAGCAACACCGGGCACGTAGGCAGGGCACGGCCAGCACCAGGGTTAGCATCCCAAGGAAGGGTGTGATGCGCCGGCGGGCAGGGACATGCACGGTCCCCAAGCTTGCAGCACCCAGATCCTTACTCCGGTCCAAAAAGGACATTGTCCCCTCGGGGGCCAGGGCTCAGGCCGGGGCCCAGGGGGGAGACGATGGATGACGCTGGGAATGGAATTGGAGGGTACATCCAGGCCATGATGCCTGGACCTGCTTTCGGGTTGACAATAAGCTGGTGAGTACTGGACCCTGAATTGCTAGAGACAATTTCCCCCACCGGGTTAATTCTGATTCGAATAAAAAGTGCGGCCGTTAAAAAAACCCAAGAATCGTGTCCTTGTCTCATTCCGGATGCATCGACAAGGGCGGTGTGTCGAAGCAGCACCACATGGTGAACACAGGGCCAACCCTGGGTTCGTATCAAGGTCAAAACACACATTCAGACACCCATTGACGTTATGTCTAAAGACACCCTTTCTTATGTTTAAAGACGTCCAATGTATATTTTTCCAGGCCACTTATGAAAAATGCATGTTTCAGGGCCTTCACTGGCACCTATGATACCAATGCAGGCCCTGCAACATGTATCCTTCATAAGTGGCCTGAAAAATATAGCTAGGTGGCAAACCTATTCAGGAGGTTGAGGGCCAGGGTCACAAAGGGTATGAGTCTCTTTGCCCCCATCCCCTTTTGAAATTGCCAAGTTCCCTTCAGGTCAAAGCCTTGGGGAAGGCAGCAACCCTACTCCTCATACTCCCATATCAGATCACTTCCCAAGAAGCCAAAGCTTCGCAGCTATTACCCCTCCCCCCCTTTTACAGACCTAGACACAGGCACAGAGAGGCTAAGGGTTGTTAAGCGCCTCCATTTTTGGAGAAGCCAGGCTTGATATCCCAAGTGTACTTGTAGTGCCCATTGACTTCATGTGGGGTGGGGGTGAGGACCTCAGCAGGGCTAGGGTGGCCAGATAGGCACATTTTAGAAGACACTTATGAGAAATACAGGTTGCAGGGTTGCATTGGTGCCAATGCAGCCCTGTAACCTGTATTTCTCACAAGTGACCTCTAAAATTTGCCTATCTGGCCACCCTAAGCAGGGCTTAAAATGGAGCCACAGGCAGTCCGAAGAACAGCCCTCGAAATGAGCGAACGTATTTGCAGACTGGTCAATGAAGACGTTTGTGACGCTTTTACACGAGTGGCGGAACGCAGCGTGGTGAAGAACGCACTTCCCGGAAAGCCCTGCAGGGTGTGGTTAGATGCACCGGAAGTAGCCGGCCGCCAGAGGCATCGCGGCTCACGTGGTCTTTTTGAAGCCACATTTGGGAATTTCCGTTATCGAGGCTTTCCAAATGCGGCTTCAAAAAGCCTGCGTGAGCCACGATGCCTATGGCGGCCGGCTACTTTCAGTGCATCTAAATGCACCCTGGGCGGCTTTTCAGGAAGTGTGTTCGTCAACACTCTGCATCCCACCGCTCATGTAAACGCGGCCTGAGACTCAGACCCAGATCTTCCTGAAAGACACACTTGTAATTACAGCTTTGGAAAAGACGCCGCGATTTCTACATGTTGCATAAGGGGAAATAAATAGGCATTGGAGGATTTTGGGTGTCTTTAGACATAACGTCAATGGGTGTCTGAATGTGTGTTTTGACCTTGACATGAACACCGGTTTGGCCCTGGGTTCACCACGTGGCGCTGCTTAGACACACAGCCCATCTTGGGGCAAATCAGTGTTTTGGTCGTCACCCGATCCCAGCACGCAAGTGCTGCTGCCTCGTTCCCCGTGTTGTACCTGCTAACACGCCACGCGAGATCATTAGACACAAAGTTGACCACGTGTTCAGCCGGAAGACGCAAATTGTCCTTGTGATGCAATGGTGTTCACATCGCGTGCTCAACACCAACTTGGTGCTGGGATTGTGATGGTGCTGACACATAACGACCAAACACGTGCTTAGGGGGTTTGACACCCAGTCTTTGTTACGTCTAAAGACATCCACTGTCTGCGGAAAACCCACTGAGGTACAACTCATGGCCACATCTGACTATGAAGCCTCTCTCACTGTCGTTGCCTGTGGAAGGAGTCTGTGGGGGAATTTCTGAGGGCCCTCCATACATGGAGGTGCTGTTCCTACTTCTGAGGGCTTCTCTGGCTCCCTGCATGCAGACACGTACTTTTCTAGGTCCTCCCTACTGCATGGCGGTTGAGAGGAGGGCCCCACAAGAAGTGCCCAACCAGGGGCAGCAGAACTCCACTGCCACTCCTGAGGTGACCAAGGACGACGTTTCCTGTACCCCTACTGCCACCATAGGAGCCGGGGTAGGTGGGGTGGCCCTAAAACTGGCCCTGTGCATGCCCCCCCAAAGTGTCTCACGAAAACCCAACTCCTAAACCCCTGCATGTCTCAGGATGCCTTATGGAGTCCTCACCCCAACCCTCCTAGCAACACAGCTGGCTCCCCGTCAAGCTGCCGTCCGCTTTCCTCCGTTCACTGCTTTCTCCCCTTCTGAGATGGCGAAAGCTGCAGAGAAAAAGTGAGAGTGCAAGCTAATGCCGCAATGAGCAGCGTTAACCTGAGCAGAAACCTGCCTCAGGCCTACGACAGGCTGCTGAGGAGAATGGCTGCTTCCTAGTGCTGCCCTGCCTGCTCCACCCTGGCTGCCTCCCCACACAATGCAATCATTCCTGAGTGAGCATTGTTGGCGCAGAAGACAGCTTTGCTGTGGGAGGGTGGCCCATCCCTTCCTCACGTGCTGTCTGCTCTGCCCTGCCATGTGTGAGGGGGAATCCTAGGAGTCGCTTTTATTGAGGCACAAGCAGAACTTTGCCCTGACCCCCAGTAAATCCAACCCTGATGCTCCCCACTCTTTCATCCCCTGTCTTAGCCCTGCCCTTAGCCCCCACCCCACCCCTGTAAGGCCCCGAGGAGAAGCAGTGAAAGGGGCCCCCACAGCCAATGGGCATCTTTAGATATAACAAAGATCAGGTGTCTAATCCCTAAGCACGTGTTTGGCCATTGTGTGTAAGCCCCATAACAATCCCAACACCAATCTGGCCACCTGTTGAACATGCAATGTGAACACCATTGCATCACAAGGGCAATTTGCATGTTCCGGTTGAACACGTGGCCAACACTGTGTCTAATGATATTTTGTGGCGTGTTAGCAGGTACAACACGGGGAACATGGTGGCAGCGCTTGCGTGCTGAGATCGGGGGGTGAGCAAAACACTGATTTGCCCCAAGATGGGCTGTGTGTCTAAGCAGCGCCACATGGTGAACCCAGGGCCAAACCGGTGTTCATACCAAGGTCAAAACACACATTCAGACACCCGTTGACGTTATGTCTAAAGACAGGACAATTTGTGTGTTTCGGATGAACACGTGGCCAACGGTGTGTCTAATGATATTGCGTGGCGTGTTAGCAGGTACACCATGAGGAACAAGGCAGCAGTGCTTGTGGTGCTGAGATTGGGTGGTGAGCAAAACACCGATTTGCCCCAAGATGGGCTGTGTGTCTAAGCAGCACCACATGGTGAACACAGGGCCAAACCGGTGTTCATGTCAAGGTCAGAACACACATTCAGAGACCCGTTGACGTTATGTCTAAAGACACCCAATGTTCCTATGCCCTCCCCTTGCTCCCTAGGCTTTGCACACACCCCCCATCTCTAGGGTGGCCATTGGTCCTGATTTATACACAACAGTCCTGTTTTTTGAAGGGTTTGTCTGTTGTCCTTTATTTACATGTTTTTGTCCTGTATTTTCCACATGCTGCCGGCGCTGCCACTTTTACCCCTCCCCCCACAAGTCATGATCTCATGACTTTATTATTATTTATTATTATTCTATTTATATAGTGCCAGCAGTGTACATGGCACTGTACAATCAATAGTTATCGACATGTCCGAGGGGAGTGCTAGGGTTACCATGGTGTACAGATTTTCCAGAATATATGACCATTTTTTTGATCCGCCCAACCCCATCCAGGTGGATTTTTCAAATAGGCACCCATGGGTGGGATTTTGCCAGTACCGTTGCATCCTCTTCCCCACCCCTCACCCAACACTTGTTGCTCAGCCCTGGCTGGGAGAAAAAGCCCCGCGCCAACTGCGCTCTCCCCCCCCAACATGTCCTGTATTCTCTCCCCTGCCCCCATGCCCCGTATTCTGGGGATGCATCAGTGGTCACGCTACACATGTGCTATCAATGTCTCTGAGGAGATTGGCCTACACAACCCTGCTTTCTGCCCCGTTACCCTTCTGGGGTGAGATGCTCAGGGTGGGCAGATAGACGTGCTTGGCAGTCAGGAGAGGATAAATGCATTACTGAGGGGAAGGTTGTCCTCCCACCCCAAGGGGTCTATTGAGGAGCCCCAGGAGGACACCCTCTCTGGTTGTGCCCAGATTCTCATGTTACCCTGGTGTAAATCAAGAGGAGTTAGAAGTAAGTCAATGGAGCTGTGCCAGTTTACACCAGCTGAAGATTTGGTCCACTGGGGAGAGACTGTGAGGTAAGCCAGCAGGGAAGCAGCCCTTTGGTTCCTCCTTCCTGGCGTGAGCCTGCTGCAGCGGTGGCACGGCACACATACTCCCCGAGGGGAAGGAGGGAGTGCCTAGCCTTGCTCAACACAGCCAGGCTCCGGATAGGAGGGAGGCTCGCCCATTCTTCCCGGCTGGGAGGATGATGTCTGTGAGAGTGGGCCGAGTTAATCACAGGGAGGCAAAGGCCTGGCTGCCTTCGGAAGAAATGAATAGTTGGCTGGGGATTGCAAAAGGTCTTTCAGTGGCCAAGAGCTCATCTGTTCAGACTAAACCCCGGCGAAGGCTGCACATGTGAGAATTGTAAAAGCTAGGGCTGTGATGTGACAGCGAGGCATTTCCCACACAGGGGTTTTCCAGCCAGTCAGAGCAATGCTCTAGAAAACCATTGGCCGTGTGGAGAGAGAACGTGCTGCTCACAGAGGAGCAGAACCTAGCTAGGGAGGGCAGCCTGAGCGGCAAGGGCCTCTTGACAGCATGAGGACCCCGCACGCACTAGCAAATACCAGTGGCGGAGGTAGCTGGTGAACTGGACCAGCCGACTGACAGCTGGAAAAAACATTCGGCTGCCAGCAACGGCTGGTACCGTTTGCAGTTTCACGGGGCACATCA
The DNA here is from genome assembly GCA_003113815.1 of Sphenodon punctatus. NCBI lineage: Eukaryota > Metazoa > Chordata > Lepidosauria > Sphenodontia > Sphenodontidae > Sphenodon > Sphenodon punctatus. Next base: position 1,789,879 of record QEPC01008366.1, on the reverse strand, counting down.
GGAAATTGGTTTTTTAAAACAACAACAACAACGAACTGGCTTTTAAAACAAGAACAACAAGAAAAAACAGTGTAACTTCAAAAAAGTAATTCCTCCATGATCCGGGTAGGCACAGAATGACCGAGAATATTATCCAAATGCCTAAGGAATACGAGATGTTTAAAAGACCAAATCCTCTCAGGGTTAAACAGCCCCTGACTAATGGTGTGTTCCACGACTCGGGACCTCGATAAGTGTGTAATGATTCCACAGCTGGTAGCTTAAACCCTCAGCCTTGCCCAATCCTTCTAGCATTTAATTATCTTTGGTGTCTTCATTGCACCCCAGAGAAGGATTGTTACCCCGAGAGAAATCAGATAGCGTAGCCAAAGCCAGAAGGATAATCTTACTAGAATTTTCCGGAAAGGGAAGGGCTGCTGTAGTTCTTTCTGGCAAAGAGGGGTGAAGTTGTCCTGAATCAGCACATCTCATGGGCTTCCCGTTCTCGAGGCAGGGCTGGCCTCCGATGGTTCCAGACACAGGAGATATTAGGGTTGCCTTGTACTATGGACCAGCCTCCCCCACGATGGACTTTTGAAGCCTTTTCCCCTAGGCTGCTTCTGACAGCAGAATTTGGCTTAATCCCAGGCCTTAGCTTATCAACAGCTTCCCATCTCTGTTCTAATGTGCCCCCACGTTTGTTGTGTTGGGTGTGGCTTATCCTGCTATAAGGCACCATGCAAAGATGAAACGACACTAGGGGAATCTGAATCAAGGGGTGTTTTCAAATGAGATGTTACCCTGCATGGCCCCCCAGGAGCCAAGGACAATGGTGTAGTGGAGCAGGACTGTGGGGGAACTGAGTTCCGGCACTTTTCCTGCAGCCCCCCCGCCCACCCTCAGCAGCCTTGGAGGCTTTGGGGGGCTCTCATGAAGAGTTCCTGCACTTTTAAAATTACCACTACACCACTGGCCACAGAACTGACCACCCATCTAAAGGTGGAGTGGCCAGTTGCGTGCTCCCGTGAGCCACGGAGCAGCCACTTGTGGCCACGTGCGGAGCCCTGCTGGGAAATCCAGTGTGCTCCATGCGGGGCAAGCCAAATAGCTCCATGGCAATGGGCAGTCATGGAACCCCTGCCCATATGAATGCTCCGCCACTCATAGGCACTGTGGATAGGGCCTGGGTTTCCCAGTGCTTGCACCCGTGATATATCACTTGCAAAGGCCAGTCCGGCATGCTTCCTCCTCCCCCATGGTCCGGCGCAGGGAAAGTGTGTGGCGGCTGCCTCTGTGGCCACAGTAGCCTCACTGGGAGTCGCCTGTTTGAAGTGCTGCTCCCCACTTACTCCATCTGTGCGAGTGCTCCGCGACTGCCACTCGGCGGGCCCAGTTCCCACCCCATTACCCTACTTGTTTAAAAAAACCCGAGGTCCAGCGAGAAGCAGAAGGCACTCAGTTGATGCAGTTTCTCTCAGAGAAGGTTTGAATAACCTAAAACTGGGTGTGATAACAGTTTGTAAGCAGCGGTTAAAGTGGAAATCTGTAGTTGAAAGAAAGGGGGAGAATTCAGAACGTAACCCTGTAGGTCAGAGACGAGGAAACTTTATTCACGTTTGAAATTAGCGAATGTCTGAAAATAGGGTTACCAACTTCCTCCGTGAGTGGTGGGTGGGGGGGGGGTCATGTCTGTGTGGGCAGGGCTAAAGGACTGTCATGCCCCGCCCTTTCTGAAGTAATCCCGCCCATAATGGGGAATCGTGAAGCTGTCACAGTGCCCTGCAGTGCGCAGGACAACATTGGAACGGTTACTGGAGATGTCCCTGGCTGACTTAGAGAAATCAGGGCCTCCTCTAAAGCCTGGAGACTCTGGGCCGAAGCCAGGGCCCCATTTTCAATGTGTTTTCCCCATGACTGCCAATAACACAGTGAACACAGGACCCTGGTCAAAAAACCCAGAGTGTCAAGGGCGCCAGCAGATTTATGTTTGGGTGAGGGGCGGGGGGTGTGTGTGAGACAGCTGCTTTGCCTCACCCCTTTCTGACATAACCACCCCCCTTTCCAAATGTCCTGACACTGTGATGCTCAGAAGTGTCTGAAGCCAGGAGGAGCAACTGCACCGATCCCACCCCTCTCCTCACCTGGCGCCCATGCCTGCAGACTGGATAAGGGCTCATTTAGGGTAAGGGAAAAGGGAATGGGAGCTGAAGAACTGTGCTTAGGAGGAAAAGAAGTGTGTGCGCAGAGGGGGAGAGGCTCAGGGAAGGAGGGAGCTGAGAGAGCATGCTGGAAGATAGGGGATGGATACGTGGGTCAGATTTATGAAGTGGAAAAGGGGGCATATAACTAAAGGCCAAACAAGGGCTGTACTTGGCCCCTGGGCTTGAGGTTACCACCCACCCTTGTTCTTTCTAGGTCAAAGCTGGGGAACCTTTTCCCTTCCAGGAGCCACTTTGAAAATGAGTACAAGCTGCGAGGGCCACACAGAAGTTGAGGATGAAAGTGCTAACGGAGTGTGCTCAGGAAGAGGAGGGTCCAGTTCATGGATCTAGCCCCTCTCCTTGGGTTTCTTTGGACATAACAAAGACTGGATGTTCAAAACCGCTAAGCACGTGTTTGGCCGTCGTGTGCAAGCACCATAACAATCTTAACACCAATGTAGCCACCCGTTGAACACACGATGTGAACACCATCGCATCACAAGGACAATTTGCGTGTTCCAGCTGAACGCGTGGCCAACGTTGTGTCTAATGATATCGCGTGGCCTGTTAGCAGGTACAACATGGGGAACGAGGTGGCAGCGCTTGCGTGCTGGCATCGGAAGGCGAGCAAAACACAGATTTGCCCCAAGATGGGCTGTGTGTCTAAGCAGCGCCACATGAGGAACACAGGGTCAAACCGGTGTTCCTATCAAGGTCAAAACACCCATTCAGACACCCGTTGACGTTATGTCTAAAGACACCTCTTGTGTGCGTGCCCTCCTCTCTGCTTCTTTATCTTGAGCTCAGTTTTTCAGTGTTTGGGGATAGGAACTGGATCCAGGGGCCAAATAAAAACTAGCCATGGGCCATCACTTGGTTTCCAGTTCTGAGATTCCCCACCCTTGTTCTAGGTTATTAATTTTGGAAAAGGGGGAGGGGGAGTGAACCAACTACCATACCCTGCACAAGTAGGTTTTGTGTAAGTAATATGTATGTTGGAGAATTGGAATCTCTTTGGATTCCTTGAGGCATTTAAAACCTGATTTATTCTCATGGCACTCACACAACGACAATGCTCCTGGACAGCTTTCGCACCTGGGCTGTTTTGACACATCAGCTGCATAGAATGTGGATGTGCTCTGGGGTTACTATGGGGACCGAGAGAGGGGCAGGTCTGCTTTTAGGATCGAGCAGGTTTGCCACACCCAGGTGGAAACGCTGTGAGCAGGAGTGGATGTCCCAGTCTGCTGCATCTCCCTAGTCTCTTCCCAACTGGGAGTGGGGGGCGGTGGCACTCTCTGACAGGGCGGCAGCCAGTAGAGCGTGGGTCCCCACGTGCTTTCCAACACGTGTGCCCTCCACAAGTGTGGGGGAAACACCCATAATCATATGCGGCTAAATGCGCTTCACTGTAATATGCCCACAAACTTTCAATTGTTTCAGCCCCCCTGGTTCCATCTAGCAAGGGGTTGGGGTGCCTTTCCCTTAGAGTGGTCAGATATGCAACCTTTAGAGAGAAATATAGACTGTAAGCCTGCATTGGCGCCGCCGGTAGATCACAGCAGGTGGTCCTAGGGGACTGTACATTGTCCCCTGGGGCTCTCTCATATGGGGTCCCACAGGGTTCTAGCCGGGCCCCTCTCCTGTTGTTGAGGAGGTCGTGTGCAGCTGGGGAGTGTGTTGTCACTGGTATGCAGATGACACCCAGCTGTAGTTATCTTTTTCATCGGACGCAGGCCCTGCCATCTCCTTGCTCTCCCGATGTTTGGCCGCCGTGGGGATTGGATGTTGGTGGATGGGGCTGGTGATCTGGGGAAGGGAAATGCCCCAGTTATTGGGGGAGTTTGCCCTCCATTGGTTCCATGTGTGCAGAGCTTGGGGGTGCCTCTGCATTTGCAGCTACGCTTGGATTCCCAGGTGTTGATTGTGGCCTGGAGTGCCTTCTTACCAATCTGCAAACTCCCAATGTACTGTAACCAAGCCAAGAGAGTGTACCTGAGTTCTCGCATCCTCATGATTGTTGCATCCCTTGTCTCTCCCTCGGTTCCCCCATTCCTGTCTCCCCTCCCCATTGATTCTAGATTGTGAGCTCTCGGGCAGGGACCGTGTCTATCTTATTCTCTGTAAAGCGCCAGGTACATCGCTGGCGTTATATAAATGTTTATAATAAAATAATAATAATAATAATAATAATACATCTAGTGAGAAGGCTCCGCCCATATGTCTCAGATGTAAACCTCACCACCCTCATCCATGCATTCATCACCCCAAGACTAGACTACTGTAACGCGCTCTGTGTGGGGCTACCCAGGGTGATCCTTGACCTGTCTCTTATACACATCTAGATGTGTATAAGAGACAGCCTATAAAGCTCTTCACAACCTCTCTCCCCGCTACCTCTCTACACTTATCTCCCTCCATACTCCAGCCCTTGCACTTTGCTCCTCCTCTGTCCCTTCTCTCACCCTTCCACGCCTTCCCTGCTCCCCTAAGCGCCTTCGTCCCTTCTCACTTGCTGCCCCCCATGCCTGGAACTCCCTCCCTGTCCATATCCGCCTTGCCCCCTCCCTTCATACCTTCAAATCTCTCCTTAAAACTCACCTCTTTCGCTCTGCTCTGTCTGACTCTTTATCCTGCTGAGCCACTATTCCTATACCTACGATCGGTTTACCCTTATCCTTGCAACATGGACCTGCCTGCTGTCATTCTCATCGTAACCAAGCCAAGCACGTGCACTTGAGACCTCGCATCTTCATGAATGTTAGACCCCTTGTCTCTCCCTCTGTTCCCCTTCCTAAGTCTCTTCCCCAGCTCCTGTCTCTCAGATTGTAAGCCCTAGGGGCAGGGACCGTGTCTATTTTATTACTTTGTAAAGTGCCAGGTACACTGCTGGCGCTATATAAATGTTTGTTAATAATAATAATAATAATAATAGACTATTGCAACACGCTTTACATGAGGCTGCCCCGATGAGAGTTTGGAAGCTGCAGCTAGTGCAGAATGCAGCGGCCCGTCTCCTTACTGGGCCGGGCCGCAGGGAGCACATGACACCGGTGCTTCGAGCCCTGCACTGGCTGCCTGTTGTCTTCCAGGCCCAATTCAAGGTGCTAGTTTTGACCTTTAAGGTCCTAAATGGTGTGGGCCCTGCTTACCTGAGGGATTGCCTCATCCCCTGGGCAACCCCTGCGGTCATCTGGACGTGCCCGGGTCCGGACGGACAGGAGGGCATTCTCAGCGGGCGCACCATCGCTCTGGAATGCCCTCCCGGGGGAGCTACGCCTCAGCCCGGATCACTGTGACTTTTATAGTTTTCTGGTTTTTATATTTTTGTATTTATTTTATATTATTGTAGTATGGAACTGCTTGTGAGCCGCCTCGAGTCGCCTTGGGCAAGAGGGGCGGGATAAAAGTATTTAAAATAAATAAATAAATAAATAAAATAAAATTTGCATATCTGGCCACCCTGCTCTCACTCAGTGACTTTCTCAACTGGTGGAGGGGGGGGGGCTCCCCCACATTAACCACTGCCTGCAGATACCCATACAGGGAAATTTCCAATAGCTGAGGGCTATTTAACTCAGCATAAAAAGATCCAGTGGCTGGGAGTGCAAATTCCCCTATTTTAACCATGAGGGTAATTACTCATCAGAACAGCTTCCTGACGGAAATTGTGATTCTCTATCATTTGGAGTCTAGAGTTCTAAGCTTTCTAAAGCCCTCTCTGTACCAGGATAAAAGGTGTGTTGGTAGCATTTGTTCGCACATTAGCTGTGTTTTTTTCTCCTAGACAGGCCTGGTTAAAGAGTGGGGAGCCACCCCCAAAATTTATTTTTATTGAGCAACGATCAGACTTTACAATTGTTATCTAATGCCCCCTTGCTACAACTCTGTGAGGCAGATAATTATTATTCCCATTTTACAGATGGGAACTGAGGCTAAGAGACAGTGACTTGCCTAAGTGACTTACTTAGGCCGTTTTACACGGACGGGGTTGGGTGGGGGGATGGGTGTTCTGCGACGGTGGGTAGAAGTGTGTGTGTGTCCCTTTACACGGACACACACTCACCTCCACCTATCTCCACCTATGGGGTCTCTGATTTTCTGGATGGTCCCGTGGGTGGAGATGGGTGGGTGATGGGTATACATGGGTGTGCACTGGGAGTGCACATGCACAAATACCCACCGCCCGTGGTGTTCACACACCCATTCCCCCCCCCCGGCCTGTTTCCATGGATGCCCACCTCACTGCACACCCAGCGGTGGGTGGGACCATCCGTGTGAAAACTACCTTAGCCAGTGAGTTCATGGCTAAGCTGGGATATGAACTCTGGTCTCCCAGGAAAAACGTCCAAATCAGCTTTTAGTAGGAAACCTCTACCGATGACTCTTTTGCCCTATTATTAGTGGTATGTTTAATACACAGGGAGTTTGACCAGAACCAAGGCACCTTTGTGCTCGGAAGACATGATGATATAACTACAATCTAAGATATGGGTAATGGGTAATGAACCTTTCCCCTCCTGCGGGCCAGGAACTGGATCCAGGGGCCAGATACAGGAACTGGAAAGGTGGGAAGATACAAATTAGCCACAGGCCACACTTCACTCCCAGGCCTGAGGTTCCCCACCCCTGATTTACTGTTGAATAAGAATCATTCATGAAGTGTTGGCATAATTCCTGACGAGTTGGCCAGGGAGGCCGGGGGGGGGGGGACACAAAGGAACTCTCCCACGCCTTTCCAATCTGACCACACCCCCTTTCAAGTACTGTGATGCCATGAGTTATAGCCTGAGTGGGGAGCACAGAGTGAGCGAGCCAATAGGGTGCCAGCATGGTGAGCTGCCGGTATATATTCCATTGCCATGGGGTCCTGTTCCACAGCTGTTGAAGGGGAGCATCCAATCAACCCCCAGGGGAGAAAAGCACCTCTCAAGCTGATTGGTTCATGCCAACTTGCTGATTGGGTTTGTGTGGCTTTTTTGTGAGGTCTTTTTTTTTTAGTATGTGACACGGATATTTCATCCATGTTCAAAACGGATGTAATGACATGCTGGGAAATTTATTTGCATGCAAACGTTGCATCATTTGATGGAATTAAATTCGTATAATTTATTTTGCTTTCAGAATTTGGGTTTCCTGGTTTTAAAACGTTGGTGGGGGCGGAGATTGCAGACTACATTGGACCCTGCATATGCATGAACCCACGGGCCTTCATTAGAGGGGCTAGGCTCACTGTACCATCTCCTGTGCTCCACTCCGACTGCAGCGAGCTAGCTCCAAGGAAGGACAGGGCCATTCCCAAGCCCAGCTGTGCTTACTCCCTCTGTCCCACTAGCACACCAGGCAAGTCTGGACAAGATTTTTCCCATATTCCCCAGGAGGAGTTGAGCTGGGATTAACCCAAGAATTAATTTTTTAAAAATATATTTGCTCACTCACCACCAAACCACATCCTTCCCTCCCAAGAGTTTGCGCCCAGAGCGGTGAAACCAAAACTAGGTCAGGGCTGCTGAAACCCAGTGCCACCTAGCAATCTTTGCACTGGAGCTGGCCCCTCGTGGCTTGTGGCCCCTCATTGCTCCACAGGGACACTCCACATGAATTGAGGGTTGCCACGTGGCCAGTATTTAACCAGCATAGCCGGTTTTTGTAAGATGAGGCCAGTTGCCGGTGTAGAGCTTTTACTGCCAATATAAAAGCCGAAATAATTAAACCCAGGGCCGGCCCATCCCTCACAATACAACCCCAACTGGCCAGTCACTGGGATCCGTACAAACCACAGTTACTTTGACCCGCCTCACCTGTCATAGAGAACTGATGCTGGTTGGGCATGTGCCGCTTTGACAGTGTGAAGAGCCGCTTGCCGATTGGTTAGCGGAGGCAGATCCGGAAAGCAGCGGTGGGTTGAGGTGTTCAACCTCTGTATGAACAGTGGGTCCTATGGCTCTCTGGGGCGGGCTCTTCAGGGGGTGGGAGGAGAGGCTGTTGGTCCTGGGTGGGTGGGTGGAAGGGGACACTGTGCTTTTGTGGGTAGTGGATACCCAGGATAAGGCAGAGCTGGCCCCGGGGCTGGAGCAGTGACCGGATCCCCCTTTCTCCCCCTTGCTTGTGACGGCTTGTCTGAGCTGCTGCCGCTGCCTGTACCAAGCTGAGGGCAAGTCAGCCCCTGCCCCTCTTCCCTCCCCATTCCCCGCCATCCATAAGTTGGTTGAGAAGCCCTGCCCCAGGAGGAGAGTCTGGTGTAACAGAGAAGCCTCAATGGCCCAAGGGGGTTAGAGTCTTGGCATGCATAATTTTGCATAAAATAATATTAATAGGTATATTCAAATGGTTTAATTTGCATATGCAAATTAATAGGCTGGAGTTTTCCCTTGGGGAAAGTGGCAACCCTACATGGATTAGGAGACGCTCTTGGCACCTCAGTGGGACCAACTGCAAGTGACTAAGCAAATGTGCTCAGCAGAAGACCAGAGGGGATGTCCAACCCCAGAGAGCCAGCAGCTAGTCCCAAGGCCCCAACTGGGAACCAGCGAGTTTGGAGATTGAGTTGCTGCTGAGTTCGATAGGAAGAACTGACCGCCAACCAGGGGAAGCTTATGGCATCCCTCAGAGCATGACTGTTAGTAACAGAATCATAGACTGGGAATGTGCCTCAAGGTCATCTAGTCCAACTCCTTTGAAACTATTCAAGGAAGGAGATTCCCCAACCTCCCTATTCCACTGCTCAAGAGTTGTTACAGCTAAGAAGGTTTTCCTAATATTTAACTGAAATCTCCCTTGCAGCAATTTGAGCTCTTGTTCAATCACATGATATAGCTTCTCTTTTTGGAAATGATTACAGGACTTTTAGTAGTCATTATTATTCCCATTTTACTGATGGGGAACTGAGGCTAGGAGCGAGTGATTTGCCCAAGGCCACCCAGTGAATGCATGGCTAAGAAGGAATTTGAACCTTAGCCTCCAGAGTCCTCATGGTGGCACCAAACTAACTCACATGGGCCACACACACGTGCACACACACCCTCCCAACATTTCAATTAGCCAATGGGTGTCTTTAGACATAGCATCAATGGGTGTCTGCATGTGTGTTTTGACCTTGATATGAACACCGGCTTGGCCCTGTGTTCACCATGTGGCGCTGCTTAGACACACAGACCATCTTGGAGCAACTCAGTGTTTTGCTCACCCCCTTATCTCAACATGCAAGTTCTGCTGCCTCGTTCCCCATGTTCTACCTAACACGCCATGGGTATCTTTAGACATAGCAAAGATTGGGTATCAAACCCCCTAAGTACGTGTTTGGCCGTTGTGTGTAAGTACCATAGCAATCCCAACACCAATTTGGCCACCCATTGAACACACAATGTGAACACCACTGCATCACAAGGACAATTTGCATGTTTTGGCTGAACACATGGCAACATTGTGTCTAATGATATCACGTGACATGTTAGCAGGTACAACACAGGGAATGAGGCGGCAGTGCTTGTGTACTGAGATCCGGAGGTGAACAAAACACCAATTTGCCCCAAGATGTGCTGTGTGTCGCCACATGGTTAATACAGGGCCAAATCGGTGTTCGTATCAAGGTCAAAACACACATTCAGACACCCGTTGTCGTTATGTCTAAGTTAGACACAACGTTGGCCACATGTTCAGCCGGAACACACAAATTATCTTTGGGGCGTCTTTAGACATAACAAAGATCGGGTGTCAAAACCCCTAAGCATGTGTTTGATTGTTGTGTGTAAGTACCATAACAATCCCAACACCAATTTGGCCACCCATTGAACACGCGATGTGAACATCATTGCATCATAAGGACAATTTGCGTGTTCCGGCTGAACACATGGACAACGTTGCTTCTAATGATATCGCGTGGCATGTTAGCAGGTACACAATATCAACAACTGGCTAAAGGTTAGAAAAAAAGTACAAGCTCCACAAGAAATGTAACCAAATATGAGGCAGGACCAGGAATTTAATACAGCAAAATTGCAGAAAAAAATACGCTTTAAAATTCACAAGAGGTCAAAGCCACAACGAATTCCTTATACAAATGAAGCAAATGCCTGGAATACAGAAGGTAACATTCACAACAAAGGACAGCGTTACAAAGAACAAGGAGCAGGTACAGCGTGGGGAACGAGGCGGCAGCGCTTGTGGTGCTGAGATCGGGGGGCGAGCAAACACTGATTTGCCCCAAGATGGGCTGTTTGTCTAAGCAGCACCACATGGTGAACACAGGGCCAAACCGGTGTTCCTATCAGGGCCAAAATACACATTCAGACACCTGTTGACATTGGGTGTCTTTAGACATAACGTCAACGGGTGTCTGAATGTGTGTTTTGATCTTGATACGGACACCGGTTTGGCCCTGTGTTCCCCACATGGTGCTCTTTAGACAAACAGCCCATTTTGGGGCAAATCACTGTTTTGCTCACCACCCAATCTCAGCACACAAGTGCTGCCACCTTGTTCCTCATGCTGTACCTGCTAACACACCCACCGGCGGATTCACCGGGGGGGGGGCTAAGGGCACACGCTGTGGGCTGACATCATGCGTGACACGCCCCCCATAGCCATACTTACTTCCGGGTCTGGGTCTCTGCCAAGTGCTTGTGCGCTCGCTGCATGGGGGGGCTGAAGGGGCAGGCGGGGCAGCCTGGGGGCTCCAAGTACCGGCCCGGGTCCCACCGTGCCTCCTCCTCTCTGGCCTGCGCGTGAGCGGCAAGCCCCCTGCAGCCTCTGTTTGCCCCCACACAAGCGGTGCTGCGTGCAGCTGCTGTTGCCGCCGCTTCCCTGTGAGAAGTAGGCACCAGTGGCTGCACACTGCAGTTAAATCTCAGGATTTCAAAACCTCAATTTTATCACAAGCATCGCATTTCCAGCATTTTGAAAACACCTAACATCACAAGACTAACAGTTAAATCTCAGGATTTCAAAACCTCAATTTTTAGTAGGACTGTTGGGTTTTCCTGAAAAAGCAGGGTGGTCCCACTTAAGGCAGGTCTATTGGGAGGTAAGCAGAGAGAGGAAGAGAACGACAGACACTGCCAAAAAAACAGATGAGACGGTGGCCCGTGGTAGCCTGAGTTTTCATGCTTTGGCCAATTGGCAAGTCTGTTGAGGATCCAACAGATGTTGCCCCAGGATTGTCCTAGGCCATGTCAGAGGCTAGTCCAGGCTCTGACCCCTGGATTAGCTCCAGGTCACAGCCTGGACTAGACTCCGCCTAATCAGGGCAAATCAGGCCACAGCGGGCTATGATGTGTGGTGTTGCCGGCTGTGATCCAGTCCAGATCGGATCCACCATGGCCGGCTGCCATGTGGAGGGGATTCTCCCATGTGAGAGGCAACGGATTGGGGGTGAGGGGAGGAGGTTTTTTCACTACGTGGCCAGTTTACCAGGCACAAAGTGGCAAACCAGAGGCAATGTAGGACCTGTTTATTTGGTCAGGCATTTGGTAGGCTGGGATGCGGTTTAGAGATTTGTGTATAAATGGTTTTTAGAGTACCTCTATTTTATTGTGTTTAAAACTTTTAATTATCTATTTTGTATTTGTAGTGCTGTTCCATATCGTTAGCCACCCAGATCCCTAGGGGAAGGGATGGATAGAAATCTCAGTAAATAAGTTGACATTGCCATTGGACCAATTGTTTTAATGCTTAGCAGCTCCGTAGGATCAGAAGCAAACAGAGGTTCGGTGGCGGTGGCTGTCAGCAGTGCGAGTGTGTGACCTGGAAACCTGAAGAGGGACAATTAGCCAACAGTCCCCAGCTGCTGCAAGGCCTCATGTCCACTCTGAGCCTCTGGAGAGCCTGGGCTTGCAGGAGTTGTGAGTGCTGTACAGAGAGGTTCCCACACTCTCTGTCAGCAGCAGCCTGGCCGCTATGCTTTGCAAACCCATGGCTGTCAGGGAGTTTATGAAGTTTCTGCCTCCCCCCAGATTGTTTAGTCATACCTTGTGCATGTGCATGTGAAACAGAGAGGCTGGGGGAAAAGGAAAGAGCCTTTGGGACTTTGCAGAGATTAAAGATTTATGTTACGCGTCTGACCCTTGAGTGAGATCCAAGCCTGCTAATCTACTCCTGATCCTATCTGACACCAAGGGTGGATGCATTTCACTTTTTGCTTTGACTCACCCTCCACCCCCCACTGCAGACATGCCCAGTGGGAAAGCTTGGGTTGGATTCCAAACTCTGGACCCGCAGTGGGTGCAGCTCGTTAAGGAAGCTGGCTTGGATAACATACAGCTAAGCTGAATACTTAGAAACCACTCCCAGTCCCAACCCAAGCTGAAGTGCTTTTAAATCAAGGTGGAATGATGCACACAGGGCAGAATGCTTGGAAGCTACGCCCAGCATGTGAGAAAGGGATTTCAATTTAAGGTGGTGCCGTAAGCAGAGCATCAAACAAAAGGCTGGCAGCATCCGGCACACTGGTTTGGCAATGCTTCTGTCCTGAGGAGAATCTCCTCTGGGCCACCAAAGCGTCAAACCCCTCCCTGACTTTGGTGGGGTATCTTCTGGCTAGCATTTAAATGAGAAGCTGGTTTAGTATTCATGGGGATTAGACATATTTTTGGGGTAGCCCTTTGAGTATACAAACTATAGCCACAACTGTAGCCTGATTCTTTTTAGTATTTTTCAAAATGCTCTAAAGCTACTTCATTTTTCCTCTCCAGTTTTTGTTCTTTTCAGTTTGGTTGTTTTGGTATTTTGATTAATTTGTGTCATTTTTTGGCAACTGTGCATCTGTAATAATAATAATAATAATAATAATAAATTAATAATATAATTAATAAATGTTATTTGTATACCACCCCTCTTTCAGAGGGTGCTTGGAGTGCTTCGGACATTAAGGATACAATAAAATACCCTAACAGCTTAAAATCCATATAAAATCAATTTTAAAAGGAGAGGAAAAAATACACAAAGAAGGATCAACGGTGGATCCTCTAAAAGTGCAATATTGCCGAAGTGACATAGCTGAAATACCAAATTACCAAAATAACCAAAACAACCGCCCCCCCCCCAAAATGGTTTTCAATGGTATTCAATCACAACTGGAGCATAATGGCTATTGGTTATTTCCCGAATCACCATTCAGGTAGGGTCGATTTTTGGGGAACTCGTTTCAGCGCTAGTATTTTTTTTCTCTGTCCTGCGGGTCACAGCAGGTAAACAGGAGCCCTTGGACCATTAGCTGAGATGCTGAGAGTGGATTGCCCCCATCTTTTGTCGGGTACTTCTTCCAAGCGACCAAAATTGGCCACTGTCAGAGACACGTGTTGGGCTTGATGGACCATTGGTCTGACTCAGTATGGCACTTCTTATGTTCTTATGTGATCATGCCCTTGTCTCTTTGGTTCTGCAAACCTCCCCTGTGGCACTCTGACAAGCATCACTGAACAAGCCCAAAGGCCCGGCTCTTGAGAGGGAGTGGCTTTAATCTAACAAAAACATTGTGCCTGGGAAGCTGGCAGTTCTGGGACAGGGATCCCCACACGTTCCCCTACAAAAGGCTCAGCAGAAGTGGTACCACAAGCTTCCCTATGCTCACCCTCTGCAAAATACCTCTGATGAGCTCTTGGGAAATTGTTATGCAGGGCTGGATTAAAGGATGTAGGAGCTCCTTGCTAAACCATTCCCAGGCCTGATGAGAGGTGGGGTAATAATGTACTAGTGCCCCCCCCCCCAAAAAAAAAAGTACAAGGATTTTCTTAAAATACGATGAGTAAATAGTAATTACAAGAAACATGTACAAATAAAATACCAGTCTAATCTCCAGAAATGGATTTCAAAATTTCATGTTAGGGGCATGGGAGTCCATCAGCTACCCAGATGTACTCCCAAGTTTCTATCAACTGGGCAGGCCATACCCCAGCCAGACCACCTACAGAGTACTCTGGGAGGGATCAAACAGCTTTGAGAGTTGTGGTAAGCCGGGGCAGGGCAATGGGGTGGCGCTAATTATTAATTATTATTATTATTAATAACCATATCTCTATTGATTTCAGTGTTCCAAGTGCTTTGCAATCCTTATCTAGCTCGCCTACACAACAATCCTTTGAGGTAGGTCATTATTATTACCATTTCAGAGATGGGGAAATAAAGCCGAGCAGTAGCGACTTGCCCAGGGCCAGCCAGTGAGTTCATGGGTAAGAGGCTTTTGAACTGTGGTCTCCCAAGTCTTAGCAGCGTAGCTTATCCACAGACCAAAGTGGCTCTCAGCATTGCCACGTGACCCTGCGGACTCTCCAGCCGAACGGCGATCGAACAGGAAAGGGTAGGGTTACATCGAAAGAGGGCATGATAGCCTCTTTGCTCCACCCACTCCGATGTGATCATACACCCCCTCTGGATTTCCTCACAGAGGGATTTGTCAACTCTGCACACATATGGACAGACCCTGACTCAGGGGGATCCCTAAATTGGCCCCAGTGCCCCACACTGCAGCATAGTTGGTGGTGGTAGTTCATTTGGCCCGGAATGAGTCTCTGATGAGGCTGCTTTGGCACCACGGGATTCTACGAGAGTCAAATGTCGCGCCGCTTCCATCTCATCGGAAAGGCGGATGTGTGGGTCTTTGCTGGCAAACATGAGCGTTGGGCAGAGTAGTGAAATCCTACTCTCCTGGATGCACATGTTTGCCGGCAAAGACTTGCACTTCCACCTTTGCAACAAGATGGAAGCGGTGTGTCATTGGACTCTCGTAGAATCCCGCGGTGCCAAACGCTGCGCAGTCCATCCTGTCAGAAAGCAACTTCATGAGAGAGGAGATCAAATTTTCATGAGAGTTTCTCTGAGGCCTGTCTGATGGGACTAAGAGAAAAAACGCTGATTAAGGAGCCAGCTTGAATAATAGTGCCAACCCCAGATATTCCAGAATCGCAACCCTAACCCTCCAAACATCACGAGATTGATTTACTTTAAACTTTTTGGCTTTTTGTACTTGCCTTCTGAGCCCTAGGGAAAGCGTGGGATAGAAGTTTAAATAAATAAATACTTCCGCCTTTTGGGTCACCCTGTGCTCATCTGTTAAAGATTTTTTCACAACCCTGGGGGCTAGCGACGCGACCAGATCCAGGCAAGTTCAGACTGTGTGGCAGCCGCTAGGGGCATAGCTTGGTTGGAAGGGGCCCTGGCACAGGACATGGAAAGGGCCCCCTGCTGGGGCACCGCACTCCAGTGGGCATGTGCACTCTACATGCATGTGGGCCCCCAGGTTGGTGGAGCAGATTTCCAGGCACCAGGGGTGGAGAGGCTTGCAAGAAACAAAACTAATTATCTGCCTCCCCCCTTCCCAACACCTTCTGAGCTAGTCGCTGTTCCTGAACAGCAGGTGTTGAGTAGGATTTTTAGATTGTTTTAAGTTTCATTTCAGTTTTGTACTGAAATGAAACTTAAACCATAAACTGAAACCTTGTGTTGTGCACTGTACAGACTCATTGAGTATGTAATGTATGTATTTCACTACAGACTCCTCTTCTATTTGTGATTCCCCCCCCCATCCCATATGTATGGGATGTATATATATCCATATATATCCATATATATATATATTTGGATATGGATATGGGATGGGGGGAAAGATAGATAGAGTTGTAGGAGTTAGCTTAGTGATAGAGATAGCGTTAGTGATTTAGTTTTAGTGTTTGTAGGAGTAGGTCTGTGTACTTATTAGATAATCCATTTAGTTCATAGCATTTAGAATAGTTAATAGCAGTTAGATTTAGTGTAGACAGATATATATAATATTAGATTAAAAAAAAATAAGAAAACCCCATATAAAACCCAAAAAATCAAATAAAAAACAAAAGAAAACCATATAAAACCCAATAAAAAAACAAAAAACCATATAAAAAACAAAAAAAAAACCATAACAACACTTACCGAACGGCCTAACAGCACGGCCTGTTCGGACGACCGAACCGAACAGCCGAACCCGAACTCGGCGAACAAACCGAACAAACGAACCAAACGAATGAACCGAACGCATCCGAACCGAACGGACGAACCGACCGAACGAACCGAACGCAGCCGAACCGAATGGCCGAACCCGAACCGCGATCTGTTCGCCCATCCCTAGTGTCCCCTGAGTGACTCCATCCCTGATCCAGCTTCTGCTGCCACCGCCTCTCCTGCTCTCAGTTCTGCTGCCTCCGTCACTAAACTCAGTTCTGGCTCAGGAAAAGGGCCGGTGCCCCCTAGGGCAGCAAGTTGAAGGGGGCACCTCTCCCCGCCCCCCCTCCAGCTGTTACCGGTGCTTAATCAAACCTGCCTCGCAAAGCACGCACCCCCCACCTCAGAACTTGACAGAAGAGGGAAATGAAGCCTGGTCTCCAGCCAGTCATCTAATCACTAGACTAACCTGCCTCTCTACAGCTGACTGTGGAACAGAGGTTCTTGTGACTGAATCTATAGGACGGCTAGCACAGGGAATGGGGCACAGAAGTGAGGAATAAACGCCAAATAAACCATGCAGGGGTCTTCTGGCTTCCATTTCTAACCCTGAAATGGCCCACGTGCACCACCACCTACCTACCCATATAGCTATGCCGGCTTCCCCTACCTGGTGCAGCTGGAAGGGAGGGTGGAAGAATCCATCTTCTGCACCAGGACCCATTCCAATCTGGCTACACCCTGCCCACGGGCCTCCAGTTTTCCTTGATCTGGCACCGGCTAGTAACTTTCTTTTTAAAAAACAAACAAGAGTCCAGTCTCCATGTTCAGTAGCTGGAGCTTTAAGAAACCATCCTCAAGATTTGATTTAAACCCCAAGTGTAGGCAGCTACAACTTGGTCCCAACAAGCCCACTAACTTCAGTGGGTTTGGATTCAGGTTCTAAAGGCCACTGAACAGGCCAAAAGTTTTCAGTGATGATGGCCCCGGGCTGGCGAGCAGGAGGTGGAAGGTTGGATGGATTCTATTTCCAATCCCTGGGACATCCCGTCCCTTGGATAACAGACTGACATGTAAATATAGCAATTGCAGGGCAATGCACTTTTCTGCCTAGCCTCTTCTAAGCTGCATAGGGGATAGGAATGGAAGCTTAACGGCTTTATTGCTGCAGGGTTTCAAGAGGTTTCGTGTTATACTCTAGTTTAGGAGGAGAGCTCCTGTTCGAGGTGAGGAACCTGTTCCCTCCCCTTTGGAAATGAATACAAGCTCTGACGACCGGCCACATAGAAACAGAGGGCAGGAGGGCTTAAGTGGACTGTGCTGAGGAAGAGAAGGGTCCAGATCCTGGACCTGTGCCATGGATCCCCTGAGCTTGTGTGCATGCCCCCATCTGTGCTCTAGGGTGGCCAGATATACACATTCTAGAGGACACGTATGGGAAATACAGGTTGCAGGACTGCACTGGAGTCTCAGTGCTTACCCATGGTTTGGTGACTGTGGGGGACTGGATGAGGGCGAGCTGTCTGAAGCTGAATCCTGACAAGAGGGAGGTGATGCTGGTGGGAAGGGCTGAGGGAGGGGTGGCCCCTGTCATTGATGGGGTCTGCCCTCTGTTGGTCCCTCAGGTTTGCAGTCTGGGGGTTCTGCAGCTCCTTGACTCGCAGCTCCACCTGGATGCCCAGGCGGCGTCTGTGGTGAGGGGTGCGTTTCGCCAATTACGTCTGGTGCGACGGCGTCCACTTCCTGGTCGCCAGCCCAGGGCCATCGTCACTGCAACGACTCTGACCTAGCCACCATAATCCATGCCTTCATCACCTCAAGACTGGACTATTGCAACGCGCTCTATGCGGGCTATCCTCAGTGACAGTCCAGAGACTGCAGCTGGTGCAGAATGCGGTGGCTCATCTCCTTACGGGGATGGGTCGCCGTGAGCACATACACCAGTGCTCCGTTCTTTGTGCTGGCTGCCGATAATCTTCCAGGCCCGATTCAAGGTGTTGGTTTTGACCTATAAAGCCCTGTATGGCCTTGGGCCCGCCCTCACCACCCCCTGGGACCTGGATTGGCCCCTGCAGTCAGCTGGGAGCGTCCCTTCTCGAGGTCCAGTATCTCAGGTGGCGATGATGAGGAGGGTGTTCTTGGTGGCTGCTCTGAGGCTGTGGAACTCCCTCCTGATGGAGGTCTGCCTGGCCCCAGACCTTCCCTCTTTCCGAAGACAGTGCACGACCTGGCTTTGGCGAGGGAGATGGGTGAGGGGTTGGGAGGGGGGATCGGTTTTTTTAGCTCCGCCTTTGGGTGTTTTTATTGTTGATTTCATACTGTTTGTATTTTTGTTTTATTTATTGATATTGATATTTATATATAGCTATTTGTTTTTATATGGTTTTAATATGTTGTAAGCCACTCTGAGCTGCTATAGCAGGATGAAGCACCTAAGAAATCTAAATAAATGAATAAATAAATAATAAAATGTGCATTTCTGGCTCCCTTACTCTGAGCTCAGACTTTCAGTGACTGAGGGTAGGAACTGGATCCAAGGGCCAGATAAAAACTAGTTTCAAGCCACATTTGCCCCCCGGGTCCTGCAGCTCCCCATTCCTGTGTTAATACAACCAGGAAGGTTGTAGGGAGGGAAAGCTAAGAAGTCAGGCCATTTATTGCTGTTTTATTCTCCTGTGGAGTTTACAGTGACCCTGGGTGCCACACTGAGGCGTCCGCTTCCACAACTTAAGCCTCCCTGTGGAGCGCCCCCTGGTGGCTCTGTCTTTACCCATTTTCAACTACCACCACACTTCCTGCCTCAGGCCTGCTAGGGACTTAGGGTGTTTTTTAGGGGTGGGAAGTTCGGTTCCCGCGGTATCCGATATTGCCGGTATTTTGCTGTACCGGCAGTATCGTATTAATCTGGTAATTGGGGGTACCGGTACCGGTTCCCCGTGCCGGATTTGTTTACATTGGGGCCATTGAAATGAATGGCCGCAATGTAAAAAAAAGAAAGGGGAAAAAAACTTTCCCCATCCCCGTCGAGGCTGCGTGGGTGGAAGGCAGGACACCCCCAACCCACACTGCCCAGCCTGGATTTTTAAAGAATTTTTTTTTAGACAAAGTCCCTGCTAGTGCCGGCTCCGGGCCGCTGCTGTGCCGGCGCCGGCGACCTAGAGCCCGCACCAGCAGGTACTAGGGTGATTCCTGGGGCGGGGGGTGGTTTAACACCCCCCCACCCCAGGGATCACCCTACCCCCCCACCCAGAGATCGCCTACCTTTTGAGCTCTGGGCGGCGGTGGCGACTGCACGGCGGTCTGGCGGCTTCAGCGCTGGCTGGCTTCAGCGCTTTACTAGGCCTTCTGGGGAACTTCCGGAGCATCGGGGGAAAATCTGGGCTGTTCCATGTGGGGCAGGAGTGGGCGGTGCGTGGGTAGGGGGCAGGGGGCACACACCCAGTGCACACCTGTCCTGTCCTGTGTAAACCCCCACCCACCGGAGGTGCGTGTGTGCTCCAGGCAGCGCACACACCCTGCCCTCCAGTCATGCCGTAGTTGTGTCCCTAGCCCTTGTGGGCATGTCCTCATCTCTGCTCCCTTACTCTGAGCTCAGTCTTTCAGGGGGTGGCTGGGGGTAGGAAATGGATCCCAGGACCAGATCCAGGCACTGGAAAGTAGCTACATAAAAACTAGCTGCAGGGAGCATTTGGCCCCCGGGCCTGAGGTTCCCCACCAGTCTGCTATATTCTTTCCCAGAAGAGATGGACATGTATTTTCCCCATCCAACTGGTCTACTGAATTCCTGACTAACAAAAGACACCAGCCTCTCTCCGTACACTTGTAATTACACTTCAAGTTGCTACACGCTCTGCAACAAAGACACTTATCTCACGCAAATTAAATGCCATCCTAGCGCTGACTAACTTCCTTTCTCTTTCATCAGAATTCTGGGATGTCCTCTGGCAGACAAGGGTGAAGAACAGGTCAGATCAGGGGCTCCTGCTGGAGGAACTAGTGAGAGTTCTGCTTTTAATCCACCCTAATTCCCCATTGTAGCTAATCAAACCCTGCAATGTGGAGCCAGATTGGCCTAAAATTAACCTCTTTTGCTACTAGCAAAGCAAAATACTAATCGTCCACTGTCTGATTTGTTGACCCTGGCTTAGAAACTGGGGTCATTTCATCTTGGGGAACCAGATTTAGGAGAAAGGTTCGGTCCTAAAAACTGAGCAGCTTCCCCTACGAAAGGGATAACTCTGAGTTGGCAAGGGAGAAAACCAGGCAGGACTAGTGGGAGTTAGTAAATGAGGGATCAGGAGTTATGATGACTGGAAAGTGTTCAGGATAGGGGCTTACCTTGGTGTCTGGAGACTGGAAAGTAGTCTGGGAAGTGTGGTGCATATGAGCCGTACTATAAAGAGAACACACAGGAGATATTTTAAAAACTAATTGAAGACAAACATGGAAAATGGAGGATTTGTCTGCTGAGAAAATACAGTGTTGTGAACTGTGAGAGGTGATCAAAATTCTACTTGATACCCCGCCCTTCCCCTAAGACTCAGGGCTGCTTAGCTTACAGCATATCAAAACATATCACAGTTCCATTAAAAGCTGCACTCTAACCCTCCACCCAACCTTATCCCTATCTGCCAGATGCCAGGTCAAACAGAAAGGTCTGACAATGCTTCCGGAAGATGAGCAGGCTTGAGCTTAGACAAATCTCCAAGGGAAAGGAGTTCCATAATTGTGGGGCAGCCGCTAAGAATGTCTCTCTGCGTTCCCTTGATGGGCAGATGGCACCTGCATGGGGGAGCTCCCAGCTGACCTCAGATGCCACGACGGGGCATGGGGGATGAGGTAAACAGGCTCAGAGGAAGAAGAACCACTGCTTTCCTAGAATCATAGAACAGTAGAGTTGGAAGGGACATCAAGGGTCATCTAGTCCAACCTCCTGAGTTGGAAGGGACCTCTAGGTATAAATATATCTTGTACCTGAAGTATTCCTAGCAGATGCCTGTCCTGTTTTTTGGTTCATTATTTTTTCGTGTCTCCCATGTCCTTGTGTCTTTAACAGTGGCTCTCACCATTTTCAAAAGAATCCTGGATGCTATCTCTGACCGTTGGGTGATGGGACGGAACAATAGGGGAGAACAACAGGGGAGAGGCATCTGGTACTGGCCACTGTCAGAGACAGTATGGATCACTGGTCTTAGCCAACATAGCAGGTCTTATGTTCTTCTCTTCATAAAAGGTCAAAGATAAATAAGCATCTGTGGATAAATAAGCATCCGTGGGAATCATTGTAGCCCATGTGTTCAGAATTGTGAACCCACCTATATGCCCCTTGCAGTAACTGCAGAGCCATTGCAACATCTATCTAGCCAATAATGTTTCGCAATTCTGAATCTGTGCTCGTCACTGATTCATGGTGGGTAGTTCCGAATGTTACAGTAGCCACGCGTGCATGCTCCCAAATGCACATGTTTTTGCCACATAGGGACAGGCAAACATTGTCCTGCTACAGGCAGTCCCTGTGTCAGCCATCCCTCAATGCAACTGTCCTGCATTTTCCCAACGTAATGTCTGGACGGCAGTCCTCCCTGTTGTCAGTGAGATAGGAAGAAATGAGATAGGTTTGGTTTGGTCCTTCTTTGCTTCCTCATGGACTCTATGATTCAGTAAGTGCTGCCTCAGATGTTTGTTTGTTTTTTTAAAAAAGCTCTTAAAAACCTAGACATCATTTTATGGAATTTCCTTTTCATCTGGGGTCTGGTGCTCGGCAGCTGTGTCTGCACAATGTCTGAGAACTCCTGGGACCATGCTTTCCTGGCAATGTAGAGTACTCACACAGTGGGGGAGGGAATGGGACACTCTCTGGGGGCCACAGTTTGTCTGTTCCAAGAGTCAGCCTTTCTACATGCCTAGACTACAAGGAAGCCTGCCCACCCAGTCCCACTCACTGGCCTCCAATTTCCACACAAGTGGGCCAAAAAAAACCCAATCAAGTGCCTCTCAGTGTCCCCATGAACCATACTTAACCTCACCAGGCAGCAGAGGCAGTTTTAACATGGAGATGCTAGGGGTGGTGCCCTCGCTGCTCCCCCCCCACTCCTAACAGTATTTCCTGAGATGCCATCCCACTGAGCTCTGTTTCTCCCGGTGGTGCCACACCCATGCGCAGAAGCGCATAATCTCACCCAGCACTGTGTTCTCCTTTCATGTGCATGGGTGCCATTTTATTTAGATTTGTATGCTGCTCTTCCCATAAAGGATCAGGGAAGTGTACAATCAATAAAAACAACAATAACAGTCTTACAATCAATACAAAAAATCCCCTTAACCCCCCCAATAACCTCACCAACCCTATCCCTGCCTGCCAAATGCCTGGCCAAATAAAAAGGTCTTACATTGTTTCCTGAAGATGAACTGGCTCGGACTTAGATGAACCTCCAAGGAAAGGGAATTTCATTGGGGCAGCCGCCGAGAATGCCTCTCTTCATGCCCTGGCTGTAGAAATTTCATGAGTAGATGGTACTTGCAAGAGGGTGCTGACTTCAGAGGTCATGGTGGAACATGAGGGAGGAGGCAATCTTTCAGATACCCAAGGTATTAGAACTTTATAGATAAAAAATGAAGTTCATAGTGCTGGTCAGCATTGTGCGCTCCTGCACATGCCAAAAATGTCACCCGCACACATGTGCAGGAGCGCACAATGCTGTGAGAATCAAGGGGAAAGCATGGGCCAGGCCATATGTGCCAAAATGTCACAATGACGACTGAGGCGTTTGGGGGTGGGAGAAGAGGGTGGCGAGAGAGAGCCTGGCAGCAAGGAGCCAGTGGAGATGCGTTTACTGAGTAGATGTCCTGGGGGCATGAAAGGGGAGGGGCAGAGGAGGAGCCAGATTGAGAAAGCCTAGGTTTCTATGGAGGAACTTGGCCAATCAAGAGGACTGGGAGGGCTCCTGGAAAAGCGCCCCCAGCCAATTCTGAAGCTGGAGAGGTGGAACGAGAAGGGGGAGCTTTAAAAAGAAGCTCGGAGGGAGGACCAGTCCCTTCACTGCAATTGAACTTTTGGAAAGAAAGAACCTCAGTCAGAACCTCTGAATTCCAGCCAGAATCTCTCTATTGAACTTGGTGAGATAGAGGGAGGGATTATTATTATTATTATTATTATTATTAATTTTATTAATTTATTTTATTTGGCTTACTTTTTAGAAAATGTGCCTTGATTCTGATGTTTGTGCCTTAGTCCACGTAAGAGGGAAAGGGATGGCATCCATCTTGTGAGCTGGGCGATTACTGCAGTTTTAAAAAAAGCCAATTAGGGCTTTCCCCCCTTTTAAACATTTTCTTGCATGTAAGGGGTTTATGGAAGTTTGTCTTGACTCTGCTGCTTGTGCTCTGGTTCCTGATGTGAAGTGGGCATTGCCGTCTCCTGATTGAAATGTCCCTTTTCCCCCTCTGCCCTTTCCATATTTTCTTTTAGTCCTGCTTGTTCCTGGGTCTGCTTGTGATGTTTGGGGGCCACTCATGTTTTCCACAATGCTTGCTTCCCTCTGAGGTGTTAGTATGGTGTTCTCTCACCCACCCAGTTTCCACTTCTCTTTGGCTTTGACAATGTCTGTCTGCATTTGTATATATATTTTTTTTAACTGAAAATTTCCTGCTGCTTGTCCCAACCCTCTTTTGCCCCCGCACCCCAGAAGAAGACAAGCACACATCTGTGGGATTGAAAGGCCGCACATTTTACTGACACGTTAAAAGTCGGGGAGGGGGAATACTCCTTCCTGGGTCCAGCCTAAACTATGCTTTTGAAGGAATAACCAACAAAACCCTAACTGGTGCGGCCCGATGTCCCTCGGTGCCGCTAACTTTGTGTGGACTAGGTCACTCTCAGTCCAGCCGCCTGGCTGGTCGGGAAGGCCCAAGACCTCTCATGACCAAAAGTAGGAGGGAGGCAGCAGCTGTGAAATGGGGGACTGCCCATGTCCTCCGCTGCATAGCTCCCTCCTCCCTCCTAAGCCCGGGTTGTAAGCTGGCTGCCCCTGCTCTATCTTCATCCCTGGCTCCATCTCTTAAGGAGATGACTTACCACACCACTAACTATAATAAACTGCTCCTTAACCACAACCCTGGACCCCTGCCAGTGCGCTGATGCAAAACAACTAAGCACATCCAACCTCTCCCTAGGAAGCCAATTGTGATTGACATGCACTGCGAGTAAGGCGAAACAAACTGCCAGACCTTCGGGCCAATCGGTATTGACAGCAAAAAATTCCTTCCTGGCCCCCGTGAAGGGCAACCAGTTTAACAACCCACAGTGACATGAGGGAGGGTGGGTGGGTGCGTCCGCTTCCCGATCCTCTTCAGCGCAACTGCTCCTGCAGCTGCGCCTCCATGAAATGGTGCCCGCCAAGCCCTGCCTCTCGGGACTTGGCTTCGCGCCTTCCGCCACTTGTGCCAACCCCCAGCTTGTCTCCTCCCTTCCGATAGGGGGGCAGGGCAAAGCCCGCTCCCTTTGAGACTGCCCTCCCCCACTGTGGGAGGAGGGCGCAGGGAACGGACATTGCCCCCGCATCCCGGAAGAAGAGAAGCACACTCGTGTGGGATTTAAAGGCAGCACATTTTACTGACACATTAAAAGTCGGGGAGGGGGAATACTCTCTCCTGGGTCCAGCCTAAACTATGTTTTTGAAGGAATAACTAACAAAACCCTAACTGGTGCGGCCCGATGTCCCTCGGTGCCGCTAACTTTGTGTGGACTAGGTCACTCTCATTCCAGCCGCCTGCTGGTCGGGGAGGCCCAACACCTCTCATGACCAAAAGTAGGAGGGAGGCAGCGGCTGCGAAATGGGGGGCCACCCATGTCCTCCGCTGCATAGCTCCCTCCTCCCTCCTAAGCCCGGGTTGTAAGCTGGCCGTCCCTGCTCTAGCTTCATCCCTGGCTCCATCTCTTAAGGAGATGACTTACCACACCACTAACTATAATAAACTGTTCCTTAACCACAACCCTGGACCCCTGCCACATCAAACCGCCAGCATTCGCTTGGCTGGTTTCAGCTCCCGTCCCCACCCCCGACCTCAAGTGAGTTCCACCAATTTTCACTTTAGGGCAGCCAGATAAATGCTGATGCCCACCTCCGAGAGGTGGACGCCATCAGGCCTGTACAATTCAGGCTGCATAAAGCGAATCCCAGAGTGGGGAATCAGTCCCCGCCTTGGGCGAGGACTAACTTCTCCACCTCTCTGTTAATCTTCCTGTGCACCCTATTGACCTTGCCTGGGCGTATTGCATTGGACCATTTTATTCTTTCTAACATGTGCATCCAAATCAATTTGGTGGTGGGCAGCAGACTGCCCATCTCCAACCAGTCCCTTTTTATCCTCACTACCAACTCCAGACCTGACATCTGGGGGATGTTATTCTCTCTGAGATGTATCACCAGGATATTGGGTTGCCGGCCTCTCAATGCCTCATGGATGAGCGGCATCAGCTGCTCCCATCTCATGCCACGTCTGACCCTCCAGACAACTTTGGCCTTGTCGGTAACACCCAACTGGGTCCCCCAGTGGGAGCGGCCCGCAGCCTTGCCAGCCCAATGAACAATGCTGTGACCCACTATCCAAATCAGCTTGCGGTGACCCCTTGGTCTTAGGCCTGCAGATGAAAACAAGTTGGAGTTAGAAAGTGAAGCATCACTGATGCAATGGTTGTATGTAGGTTCGAAAGACTGGTGATTTCCACCTCCCAAGGCCTTACATCTGACCCTTTTGAATGCCTACAGCTGCAGCATAGCTCGCCGCTCCTATGCAGAAAGAGTGTGATGCAAACCGGTGTGCTGGCTGGTGTATCTTAACCAGGGCACGGTGAAGCACAGCTGAAAACTGATGTCGTGTCAATGCTGAACCGTCCCTATGTATGAGAAAGGGGCCTTCCAAAGGGGGGGTAGATCAACCTGTACTGGTACACTGCTTTGACTGGACACAGCTCGGGGGCACCCACCCTGTGCAACTTAATCAACTGACCATGGTGCCTCTGATCATTTTTTGAGGCCCGTAGCATGATGGAGAGGGAACGGGGTGTGACAGACACATCCTTATAGCTAATGACTCTGGCCACCGGGTCGTGCTTGGAAGCGGCTACCAGCCCCGAGACATGGAATGCCCCAAAAAAGGCAAACTTAAAAGCTGCATTGAAAAGACTAACCTCAAACTCATTGAAACAAATCTGAACTAAGGCCCCTACTAAGGCCATGAGGCTCTCTGGGGTGATGAGAAGCCTGGTGTCTGATCTTGGACCCTGCTGCCGAGACCAGGATTCGATAATCTTCCTTGAAAAGAAACCCTGGTCCAGCGGGGGGTGGCCGGCTAGTTTACTATTAAAAGCTATTGCCGCTAACTGGGCCGCTGGTGGCTGGGGCTAGCCCTTGAGCATGAAGGGACATTGCAAACTGGAGTACATGAGCTTCAGGGATTGGGAAACCGGGCTCCCATCCTCTAAGCCCTCTAAACTTCTGGAACTCTAAAAATGCCCTGTGATATGCCCGCCTGGTGCTGGGGGCTAGAGAACCTTGTACTGCCTCATATAGTTCAACTGTCCAATGCTCCACATGTCCGGTGGCATAGGCTCGGGCTCCTCGCTGGCTTCTGGTGGCAGTAGGCGGAAGTGGTCCATCTGGTGGTGAGAGAGTGCATTGGTTATGACGTTGTTAATTCCTAGGGATGGGCGAACGCGGTTCGGAAGTTCGGAGTTCGGACCGAACTCGAATAGTTCGGTCAACCGAACCGAACGGTCGAACCGAACTCGAATTCGAACGTTCGGAGTTCGAACCGAACTCGAA